>CM070874.1:253865929-254292214 GCA_036365515.1 Torymus aiolomorphi
CTTAATTTTCATTCTTTCCAACGGATTTGGGAGTAAACATTTAGTGTATTATAATACGTAAAGGTATTTTAAATCAGTTTTTAAAAGTGTTTTAATAATACGCGTGACAGTTGAATTAAAGTTTTAGAAATAGCTTTTAGTACTTGAACTTTTATTGGAAACTTTATACTTAAAATAACAGGGATTGATACTAAAGAAAAATTATGTCTATATTGACTATTACAAAAAACATTTAATGTACAGATATAAATCAACTTTTAAAGGAAGCGAAAGATATTGTGCAGAAAAATGTTATGGAACCTTCGCTTCTGCCAGAAAGCTACCATTATGAGCCATTGCCTGAATGTCACTATGATATAAATGACATTTTATTTTCTGAAGTAAAAACAGTTATGCACTGCAATAAATATGTAACAGTCGTATTCTCTTTATTAAGTAATAATATGATGGAAAAGGGTTTCTTCCCGGGTTTTATACATACAACTAGACCAAATGATAGTGGCGGAAGCGGTACATGCATTGACAACATGTACATAAAAGCTACATCTATAACTTACACTAAAACTTTTAAACTCTCGATTCCTTTTACTGATCATTATCCACTTTTCTTGAAACTGAATAAGCCACCAAAATTAAAACAAGAAAATATCCAGTATCACTATAATTACTATAAACTTTCAAGTATAGCCATTACAAAAAATTGGAATGTTATAGAGGCAATGCATGATCCCGATGAAGCTACCGCATTCTTGATAACTGAAATACAAGACTGCTTAGAAAAGTCTAAAGAAGCGCATAAAACAAAAAATAACAAGAGATATCCAAGGAAGGATTGGATATCTAAAGCAATAATGATCTCGTGTGAAAAGAAAGAACAACAATATATTAAAATGCGCAATGAACCAAATAATAATCTAATAAAATTAGAATGTAAGAATTACACAAAGAGGCTAGACAAAATTATTAATGAGGCAAAAATAAAACATGAAAGAAATTTAATTAAGAACAATATCAATAATACCAAGCAACTTTGGAAATACATAAACAAAAAAATGGGAACCAACTTGAAAAAGAATAACACAATAAATAAGATCATTTTAAATAACAATTGCACAATAGAGGATCAGACGCAAATTGCCAATCATATGAATTCGTACTTTTGTAGAATTGGAAAAGATCTAACTAACACCATTGTAAAACCCCAGGGTAAGCATTTACAATTACCAGCAATGAACATGAATACAATTTACATTAAACCGACTAATAACGAGGAAATTCTTCAAATAATTGATAATATGAAAATAAAAAATAGTGGGGTAGATAACATTACTACCAAAACATTAAAAATACAATCATATCAAATTGTTAATGCACTAACACATATCTTTAATCTTTGTATTGAAAAATCAACATGGCCTCAAGCGCATAAAACAGCTGAGGTAGTTCCTATTTTTAAATCGGATAGTAAAATGGATACATCAAACTATAGACCGATATCTCTAATTTCTAACGTAGCAAAGATATTTGAAAAAATTGTATATGTTCGTTTACAATCATTTTTGGACAGTAATAATTTGTTAGCGCAGAATCAATTTGGATTTATAAAAAAGAAAGGTACCAAAGATGCTCTTAGTTACTTAATGAAAGTAAACCAATAGCTATTGCATTTTTAGATCTAGAAAAAGCTTTTGATACTGTCAACCATGCTATTCTTTTAGACAAATTATATAATTATGGAATAAGAGGTAAAGCGCATGCACTTATATCTAACTATCTTAGTAACAGAAAACAAAAAGTAAGAATAGGAACAACTGAAAGCTATTATGAAACGATAACTACAGGTGTGCCGCAAGGTACTAGGGCCACTCTTATTCATAATTTACGTAAACGATTTACTAACAAACAGAACAGATAGTACCATCTCATATGCGGATGATACAGCTATTATTTCAAAAGATGATAACTGGGAGAAAGTTGAAAATAAAATGAACAAGTACTTAGAAGATATAAATATCTGGCTAGCACTTAACAAACTATCACTAAATATAAAGAAAACTGTGTACATAACTTTTGGTAACTATTGTGATAGTGTTCCCGAAGAAACGAACATACGCATACAGGGTACTAAATTGAGTAGGGTAGAATATTGTAAATATCTAGGTATAATTATTGATTATAGGCTAAAGTGGGATAAACATATTGAATATATAATAAAAAAAACTAAATATATAATATATATACTGTACAAATTATCAACATATATGCAATATGACACACTTAAGACAATATATATTATGCATTTTTTCATAGTGTCATTAGCTATGGAAATATTGCATGGGGTGGTGCATATAAAAACAAATTAAAATTACTACAAAACGCCCAAAATAGGATTTTAAAAATTATAAACAAAAATATTTTCAATCGAGACAACCCCTTGAACCTAAAACAAATTTTTGCTTATGAATGTGTAACGTATCATTATAATGAACTTAAGAATTTATACTTAACATCGACTAGCAAAACTAGAAATAAACTTATAATACCACCAAAGTGTTCGAAAACTGTTAGTGATAAAGATAACTATGTCAGAGCGATACAAGTATTT
Source organism: Torymus aiolomorphi (assembly GCA_036365515.1). Classification (NCBI taxonomy): domain Eukaryota; kingdom Metazoa; phylum Arthropoda; class Insecta; order Hymenoptera; family Torymidae; genus Torymus; species Torymus aiolomorphi. The sequence goes on from CM070874.1 coordinate 253,868,535, forward strand.
AATTGTCTTCCGAAATCTAATCCAAATCTTAAAGTTCTAGATATCGCAAAAAATTATAATAAGAAAAAGCTACAAATTTGGATTGGTACTAATATATTCTAGCATTAAAAAAAAAAAAAACAAAATAAAATAAATAAATAAATAAATAAAAATTTAACTTTCCAGTATGGGTGAGATAATCAATGTGGACCAAATATATTATTTATGGTGGAATCTTTGATTCCATGCCTAGTGTGTAAGTAACTTAAGTTTTTTTAGTTTTAAGTACACCGGACCTATGTACAGGTAGCCACGTCTATCTCTATAAGATGTTTGCTGCTTCAGACATGTAACTATGTCCTGAAGTAAGCAATAACATGTAATACAATATGTACTACTCTGGTTTAAATAAATAAATAAATAAATAAATAAATTATATGTGAAAAAGAATAAGGAAGGATAAGCGAAGAAGTTCACCTTATCAGACATTAAAAGAAGACCAATATAGGAATGTTGCGGCTATAAACATTTTTTTCAAGCATTTGGCTATGGCGATACTGGCTTCATAACATGAATGAAGGATTTTGGATTTCTCAACACATTCTTTATTTACCTCAGTATATGTATAAGAATCTAATATGTGATAAAGATTATTAAAAATATATGGATTTAAAAGCACCAAAGGATCTACACGTTAAACCACTTAACAAACTTGACTGACTGATGTGGATATGACTGTTACGCGTGCTCATAGCTTACAAGTCTGACAGATCGTATACTGAGGTACCAGAATATTTGTTCTAAATGTAAAATATTTTGAGCTAAAAACAATATTTTTTTGTTTCAGGGCAGAGATGGAGTTAAGAAATAAAGAAGAAAAAATAAAGAAGTATTTTAGTAATTTTATCTTTAAAGCTGTTTTCTACATAATGTAAAATTTTGAGCTCTGCCGTCGACTCCAGATTCAGGAACTGCATATATTTTAATGGGAGAGGTCCTAAAATTTTGGTATTTTATATGTCGATTGACTGAAGAGTTGTATGTATCCAATTTATTTGATTAAATAATTTTTTACGGTCAAAAATTGCTAAAAAAATCTGAATTTCACTTAAATTTAAGATTTTTTTAGCAATCGAGAGCTGCTCGATCTGATGCCTTCAAAATAAGAAAGTGGGGTGAAACCACCCCTATAGCACTCAATATTGGAGCAATATTGCCTCAATATTGCTTCGACATATTCTCCATATTCGCTAATGTTCCTTCAACGTAAGTATACATGGATGCAACCATAGGGCAATATTGCTGCAAACCATGATTTCCGTTTTTCCATTGCTTTTTTAAAATAATGGATCAGGCTCTCTGTCACAGCAATATTGCAGCAATATTTAGTCAATTTTTATCAATACGAAAGGAATATTAATTTTATAATTGTATTTTTATGCTGAATTTTCAGATGACTTTGCAATATTGCAAGAATATTTGTACAATATATATCAATACTAGATGAATGTTCTCGTATAGCACTGATTGTTGGAGCAATATTACCTCAATGTTGCTTTGACATATTCACCATATTCGCGAGAGTTAATAAGACCAGAGGCACATTAAATTTTAAGTGCTGTAACGGGATGGCTAGTGGGGGAAAATCCCAACAAGCCACAGGTCAGCGATGCCCTAGAACACGGTGCCGCGGGTGTCAGACTAAAATGACTTGCCCGGGGATCTGCTCCTGGAATCCCGAAAACAACGCGAAGATCGCACGCGAACTTCGCTTTCCAACTAATTGGATCGCTGAGTGAAAAGCGCGCGCTCGGAGAGTAAAGCGCGCGGCCGCTACGCTCAGATATGAAAACGACCGGCGGAGTCGTTTTGCCGCGGAGGCGGCGGTATCCGGAAGAAGGACAGGTTGTAATGAACAACGCGACGAGTAACTAGACATCATAGTATATTAAAATCACTAATAATTACATGCACAACGCACGTGCTTATTAAAACAATTATCAGTTAGTTCGCGCGCGACCGTTAAGATTCAAACGCGCGAACGATACGGCGCGCGGCGAAGCTGCTAATTTCGCGCGCGGTGTTAAAGTACGGTGGGCTGACACACACCCGCATGTACACGGCACAGAAAGTTTGCACGGGGCGATTTCCGTGCGAGCCTTTACAATAAACCCGCGAGAGGTGAGTAGAAAACTTACGTTAGGAAGGAGCAGCCGGTGCACTCGACTCTCTCTCGCTCCCTGTCGCTCGCACCGCAGTTGCGCTCTCTTTCTCTCTCTCTCTCTTGCTCGCTGTATTGGGTCGGCAGACAGGCTGGCTGCCGGCTCCTCGCTCGCTGTCTCTGTCTGCTCGTGGCACACGCGACGCGGTATCGCTCTCTCGCTCTCTTTCTTTCGCTCGCTCGCTAGTCGGCGCCTCCACTCTACACTCGCGGTAACTCTAAAAACACAATAGGAAGGCGCGGACGAGGTAACTTACGAGAGACACGGAGGAGATGCTTTCGGCGCGATGGCAGACACGAAGATGGCTGCCGTGACTCCTATAAAGCCGTAGCAGCTTCGCGGGTACGCGACGGGCATATTACGCGTCGCGAGACCGTTCTAATCCGGTCAGGATGCTCGCGCGCTCGCGCCCCCGGTGAGCATGCCTGCTCGGCGCGGGTAATTCGAATCTCGAATTACCTAACTCGCGCACACCTTACATCCCCCCGCCAGACGCTGCTTAGGGGACCGCGAGCAGTTCTGCCATCCATGGCCGTCGTCGTACCTGGAAATAAGGTTAATTCGATGGAGCCTTTCGGGAAGGAATTTGGGACAAGGGAAGTATAAGAATTGGAGTCACCCATTATCTTTTTTTTTTAATTTTTATTAAAAAAAACAAAAGAAAACCCTTCGCCCTCTTCAGCTGGCCCGGGAGTATGTCCGGCGCCCATTGTGGCGAGCTTGGTTGGGGCAGTGCTTCGACTTCTTTACCCCAAGCTCGCCACACATGAAGCACCGGGGAAGCGCCTGGGCATTTAACGCCTCCGGGCCGCCTGCTCCTCTTCGAGCGCCCTTTGGAGGCGCTCCTCTTCGCGTAGGAGACGACGCTGGGCCTCTTCTTTGGCCCGACGCGCCGTCTCCTCCGCCTTTTCCCTGGCTCGCCTGGCCTCTTCCATGCGCTCCTGCGCATGTGCCAGACGAGCCTCCTCCTCCTTCTGCAAGGCGGCGCGGCGCAGCCTGGCGACCCTGGCCTCTGCGGCGGCCGCGAGCTCTTCTCGCCGGCCTTGGGCCATTCCGACCCATTTGCCGGCTTGCCGCTCGGCAAATGGGCAAATAGCTCGCCGGCCTCACCGTGGCACTGGAGAAAATCCTCCAGTGCGGCCATGGCAGCGTCCTCCACAACGCGCGAGGACTTGCTGAGGCGCCGCGCCTCCTCTAGAGCCTGCTCCACCGGGATCCTGGCCGCAACGACTTCATCGGTCGGTGCTCCTTTTGGGGCCTGGGTCAGAGCATCTCCTTTTATTCCTTTTGCGGCCCGAGCCGCGCCGGCGTCAACTTCCGGCGCACAATGATGGGCTCGGGCCGCTTCCTCTTTGGGGACTCGGCCAGCACCAGTCGACTCGGCTGGTGCTTCTTCTTGAGGCCGGGTCCCGTTCTCCTCCCGCTGCTCCTTCGGGGGATGAGGTCGCCGGAGCGGGGACGGACCGACGCCTGTGTCGGCCGGCCTTGAACGTCCCATTATGGGCTCCGGTGCCTCTATCTCCTCAATCACTAGGGTGGAGGGTTCTTCCACGGGTGGAGGTTTCAGCGTCACCGCATCTATCCCCTCCACCACCTGCTCCAGTAAGTCGATGACGGCGGGGTCAGGTTGACACTGGATTAATCCAGCGATCACCCGCTTCGCCGTCTCCGCTACTTCTGGAGACAGGCCTGGCATGTCCTGCAACAGGAAAATCATCCCGGAAAGAGATGAGTATGAGGATGGGAAAACAAGGACGAACACGGGTTAGTACGGACGGCACAATTTCTGGACGACACAGTTAGCGCTTTTTGGACGCTCAGGTTCGACGGGGGCTAATTGGCAATAGGTGCAGGCTTCTTCTTCGAGCCCTTTCGTCTCCCTGGGTCTCGCTTGGACTCTGTTGGACCGACCACACTCGTAGGTCGGCCGTCGCTCGCACGCTTTCCTGGCCTAACTAATAGCGCGGCCTTAAGAGGTGGACCGCGCCTCTTAGCCGTCGCCCGAGGCTGTACATTCCCCTGGCTAACTCTGCTGCCCGCTGGCACGTTACGTTCGGCTGCAGAGTCCCTCGGTGGTAGCGACTTGGCTACTTCTTGACTACTTTTGTCCAAGTAGTTCTTGGGCTCTTCTGCAGAGACGTATCGCTTGAGTTGCTGCGCATGGACGGGACTGATCGTTCGACCATCGTCACCTTGGATCTCATAGGTGTTTTCGCCTAGGATATTCACAATCGTGTAGGGCCCTGCGTACTTTGGGGCTGATTTGGCAGATATCCCCTCAGCTGCTGAGGATTATTATTCTGTCTTATTCTCTCTACCTTATTCTCTCTCCATACACGATCGCCTAGACAGAATTCTGGAGGTCGACGATGAGCGTCATAATATTTGGCTTGTCTCGCCTGCTCCGCTTGCGCATCGGTCGCCGCCTGAACGTGCAATTCGCGGAGCTTGTCCATGCGCGCCACTCAATTATTTATCGCCTCTTGCTGCCCTTGCTCTTCGGCTAACCTGTCTTCCTCCCGCTTTAGTGTCTTCGGTGGGTCAGGCTGTCGGCCGTAAATGAGCATGGCAGGACTTATTTTGGTGGAGCTGTGTTCGGCCGTATTGTACGGAACGGCAGCTCGTTCAGATGCTCATCCCAGGACCCGTGATTCTGTTCAGCGTAAGACATGATCATGGTCTTCACCCTTCGGTTCAAACGTGGTGTAAACGTGTGATGCACGTTTCTCTCCTTTAAGAATGCCTCTAATGGTGCATTCTTAAATTCAGTCCCATTATCGGAGAGAAACACCTCGGGGATTCCGAACCGCAGACATACTCGTTCGCTGAGCCCTTTTATCACCGATTTGCCATCTGCCCTTTTTATTGGAATTACTTCGATCCAGCGTGTGAACAGATCCTGGAAGATGAGAATGTATTCGTGGCCCTGCCTGGTTTTAGGGAGGGGTCCCATAATGTCGCTGGCCACGATTTGCCATGGACGCTGTGTTATACGACGTCCCATGAATCCTGCTGGAGTGCGCTGTTCGACTTTGCACTGCTGCCAAATTTGGCACTGGTTCACGTATCTGGCCACATGTCGAGACATGTGTGGCCAATAATACTTCCGCCTTACTCTCTCTAGAGTTTTCTCGCGGCCCAAGTGCCCAGCAGTTGGAAAGTCATGGCATTTTCTCAGTACTTCGCGTCGCTTTTCGTGAGGGACTGCTAACTTCCATGCATCGTCGTCGCCGAGAGATTCGTCTATAACTTCATTAGGGTTGTACTTGTACAGTCTCCCCCCCGCCAGCTTGAACGTGGGGAAGTCTCGCGGCTTCTGTTGAACCTCTTTCACGATCTTGAGGAACCAGTGGTCGTTTGTATCGCGCTCGAGCTCTAACGCGGCGACCGCTGGCTCTTCTTCCTCGAACATCCGTGAAAGGGCATCTGGGACATTGTTCAACGAGCCCTTTCGATGTTCGACCGTGAAACTGTGGTTCTGCAGCTCCAAAGCCCACCCCGCTAACCTGCCGGTCGGGTTTTGGAGATCACGGAGCCACTTCAAGCTGCTATGGTCCGTGATAACCTTGAAGTCGTAGGCCTCTATATACGGACGGAACTTTTTAATTGCCCAGAGAATTGCTAGACATTCTCGTTCCGTCACGCTATAATTCCTCTCGGCTGCGCTCAGAGTTCGACTCGCGAACTCTAGGACTCTTTCATCGCCGTCAATTATTTGGTATAGCACCGCTCCCAGACCAGTATCGCTCGCGTCAGTTTGCACCACGAACTGCGCGTTAGATACCGGCCTGTGTAGAATCGGTGCAGAAGCTACTAGCGCTTTTAGTTTTTGGAAGGCCTCTGCTTGTGCCGTTGACCACCCATATTTCCGATCCTTTTTCGTTAATTCGGTCAGTGGTTCAGCAATTGTGGCGAAGTTCGATAAAAACTTTCTATACCACGAGGCCATTCCTAAGAAGCGTCTCAGCTGACGGAGGTTTTTCGGTACCGGATACTCCATAATGGGCTTTATTTTCTCGGGGTCTGGCTTAAAACCATCTCTATTTACTATGACCCTGAGATATTGGACCTCATCGCGACAGAAGACGCTCTTCTCGGGATTTATTGTGAGGCCCGCGTCCTGTATCCTGTCCAGAACACTTTTTAGAACCTCTTTATGCTCCTTGAATGTCTCTGTGATTATTATTATATCGTCGAGATACGAGTAAGCACAAGGTTCGAGTTCGGGGCCGATGACTTTGTCAATCAGCCTCTGGAAGGACGCTCCGGCATACAAAAGACCGTAGGGCATTCTCGTAAATTGGAAAAGCCCTTTGCCTGGTACGGTGAAGGCCGTAGTCTCTTTGGACTCCGGACTAAGTGGTATCTGGTGGTACTGCTTAAATCCAACGTGGATATGTATCGCGCTTTCTGCAGTTTGCGCAAGATGCTTTCCATGTATGGTAACGGGTACGCGTCTGGCCTTGACGCTGCGTTCACTTTTCTGAAGTCCACGCAGAAACGGAACTTCCCGTTTGACTTGCGTACCATTACCACTGGACTTGACCATCCACTTGTCGAGGGTTCTATTATTTCCGCGACTAGCATTTCCTCCACCTGTTTGTGCATCTCTTCCCCGAGTTTCTGAGATACAGGGTAGTACTTCTGTTTAATGGGTCTTGTAGATCCGACGTCTATTGCATGCTCGATTCACGAAGTACACCCTAGTGGTGCCAGGCTGCTACCGATCAGCTGAGCTACTAAAGCTTCTACCTCTTTGCGCTGTTCTTCTGTTGGGTCCGCCAACCCTATAGCTGATACGGTGTTGTTTGCAGTTATGGCGGCTACTTCTAACTTTACGCTTGCATCGTCATCCTTGAGATGCAGCGTGTTATCTGTGGAGTCTAAGACGGTACTAAACTTCTTAATGAAGTTTACCCCCAAGTAGCACTCCGTATCTAGATCTGGCATTATTGCGACGCGCACTTCTTTGCACACGCCAGCCACGACCGTGGGCAGATACACATAGCCAACCACTGTTATGCTTTGCCCGTTAGCCACCCGTGCCGTTAGGCCGCTGGCTGGGATTAACTCTTTTCCACAGGCCGTAGCGAGCTGTAGGCCTATAGAATTCATCCCAGTCCAGGAAGCTCGTGTATCGAAGAGTGCTCGTAGCCTGTAACCGGCTACACCTACTTCACGGGCACTTCTTCGCTCTCCACTTCAGATGACTGGACCGAGTTACCCTCGGTCTCTGGTGAGAGAGCTGGGGGCGGGTATGTGGTCGTGTTTACCTGCCCCCCTGGCCGTTTCCCTGTTGGTTTCCGGCAGCATTGGGCTTGTTGCATCCCTTTTGCTCATATCCGGGTTCCCTTCGGTACTCTTGCCTTTGTGGAGGTTCGTTATTTCTTGGACTTTGCGGCCTAGCCTGATGGGTCGAGCTACTACCCCCACTAGGCTGGTTTGTACTTTGCCCGCCCTCCCGCCGCCTACTTTCCCAGTTACCATTCTTCTTAGGTTTTCTGGTTGGCGGCGGGCTAGGCTTTTGCCCCTTCTTCTCGTCGGTGCCTTTCTTTGTCAAGGCCGACAAGCATTCGGCCATGACCCGACGAAACATAGCCTCGAGGCTCTCTCGAGGCTCGTGCTGTTGGTGCCCCATCGCCGCCACACTTGGATTCTGCTTTTTCCGCTGATCCGTGGGCGGCTCTGTTGGCACGTAGGCAAACTCTGGCATGTATGTGCGCTCGGGCGGTGGTGGCGAGTGATACACCTTATCTGCCGCGAGCGCTTATTCGGCTTGCCGGGCCAGGTCCAGGAGCCCTCGCTAATCCGTAATTTGATTTCGCATTACCATCTTTTGCAGTTCTGGCCGCATGTTCCGATGCAACATATCTAATTGTTGAGCGATGCTAGACACCGGAGCCAACTTTAGGATCATGGCTTGTAGATTTACCACGTAATCACGCGTAAGTTCATTTCTGCCTTGAGTCCTCGCGTTTATTTCCGCCATGACGCGCTGCTGATGTCCCCTGTCCCCGCCATACATGTGCGTTATGGCCTCTATGAAATCTGGCCACGATCGCCATGTGTGGCGATTACTCCGGTACCAGGTGGCTGCTACCCCAGTTAGGAGCTCTGACAACGACGAAAGCACCTCGTCGTGTGTCAGATTAGCTAGAGTTCTGCATTCCTCTTTCTTGTGAGGAATAACTCGACGCTCTGCTCCTTTGAGGACCCTGAGAACCTGATGTGCCATTTTCGGATTATCTGGCCCACATCACGGTTCATCTGCTGAGGCAAATACGTATGCCTCTCAGATGGGTCCTGGGTCGCACCATTCCTAGTCTGGCGCTGGGAAGAATTTCTGGTATCATTCCTCCCAGCCTCTGTTGGGGACTGGAGACTCGGGCTGCTGCTGTTAAACTCCGCATACGTGAACGTGTCTTGGAAGTTCACATGTGGTGATCCTCGTCTACGGCCCGTGCTTGGGGGTTGAACTCCCTCCAATTGCGTACTTGAGGTTGGATGTCGAGCTCCTTGAAGTATTCGTACATTCTCTTTAAGCTCTTCAACCTCTTCGACGAGTGTTTTGATCACCGCCAGTAGCTGCTCCGATAATATATTGTCTCCGACTGCTATCCCGGCAGTTCGCGACTCACGTTGTCGCGGCCACTCCAAGTTTTGCGGCTGTGGCGGATTTCGCGATTGCTGCCAGAAACCTTGCTGCCTATTTCGTGCTAACAACGACTCTTCTTCGTAGTTGCGCTGGCATTGTCGTTGCCTGCGCTGCTCCTCCAGGAGCACTTGCTGCCGCTGCTGTTGCTCCTGCTGTTGTTGCTGTTGCTGCTGTCGCTGCTGCTCCAACTGCTGCTGCTGTATTTGCTGCTGCTGCATTTGCTGCTGCTGCAGTTGTTGCTGTTGGAGCTGTTGCTGTTGAAGCTGTCCCTCAGCTTCGACTGAAGATCTCCCGGTGGGTGCTGCAGAGCTCAATATCTCTGTCCCGGAACCCTCCTGGCCGTTTGCCTCTTCCGCTGGCTCCACCCCTGCATTATGTGCTTGTTGTGGAGCGTTCATCCTCCGAGACTCCGAGAGTTTCTGCATCACTATCGGGTCATCAAGGAGCGTTATGAACAGGTGCGGGAGGTTTGGGTCAGTATTGGGATCCACAATAGTCGACCCAGTCTTGTTCATCAACGTTAAGTCGATGAACGCTCCTCGGGACTGCTCGCGTTTAGCAAACGCTTGCTGCTCCGACAGCTTCGGCTCTTGCACGAAATCGGCGGCACTATAATCGCCCATAATCCACTTGATCGCTGTCAGCATATTTACTGACTGCTGTAGACCAAGGACTTGCATGGCCTCGTTTATTTCCTCTTCGGGCTGTGTATAGGCCCAATTGAGTATCGCAGATTCCGCAAATTGCGATGATCGGGCCATGGTGTCAATTGGCTGTGCGTTTCCCCACGAACTTATTTTAATAGCGCGAGTAGTATCTGTATTGATGGCAGAGAGAGTTTGCCTATTCAACCCGTGAGCTAGCTTTTTCAACGCGAACCCGGGTTATTTTCTAAGAGCTACGGCGGTTGCTCTTAACCTCGATAACGCACGAGGGTTTCCCGTATGCGGCTCTAAAAAAAATAAAAGCTGTTTCTGTAATTAATTACTATTTGTAATTAATTACGCTCAACTACTCGCACTTGTAATTTTAAAATAAATATATGTGAAAATATTTATATATATATATATATATATATATATATATATATATATATATATGTGTGTGTGTCAAAACGGACAATATCACCAAAAAACACAAAAAATAAATACAGCACAGCTGTGTCACGCACACGCACACACGCGCCTACGAGCTGCGGCACGAAGAGCCTTTCTTTGCAGCTTACGCTTAGCTACGCTGCTGAGCTTCTTCGCGCCAAGCTTCGCCGCGTATCACGTACGCGCCGCGGGTCCTTCTCCACCCCCAAAACGTTGTGGCGCCAGTTGTAACGGGATGACTAGTGGGGGAAAATCCCAACAAGCCACAGGCCAGCGATGCCCTAGAACACGGTGCCGGGGGTGTCAGACTAAAATGACTTGCCCGGGGATCTGCTCCTGGAATCCCGAAAACAACGCGAAGATCGCACGCGAACTTCGCTTTCCAACTAATTGGATCGCTGAGTGAAAAGCGCGCGGCCGCTACGCTCAGATATGAAAACGACCGGCGGAGTCGTTTTCCCGCGGAGGCGGCGGTATCCGGGAGAAGGACAGGTTGTAATGAACAACGCGACGAGTAACTAGATATCACAGTATATTAAAATCACTAATAATTACATGCACAACGCACGTGCTTATTAAAACAATTATGAGTTAGTTCGCGCGCGACCGTTAAGATTCAAACGCGCGAACGATACGGCGCGTGGCGAAGCTGTTAATTTCGCGCGCGGTGTTAAAGTACGGCGGGCTGACACACACCCGCACGTACACGGCACAGAAAGCTTGCACGGGGCGATTTCCGTGCGAGCCTTTACAATAAACCCGCGAGAGGAGAGTAGAAAACTTACGTTTTCGCATTACAGTGCTTATGTTTTAAAATCAATCTTTAAAGCGAACTTAATTTACTTCACGCATATATGACGGAAAATTAAGTCTACATTGTAAAGGGGATATCAAAAACAAGACAAGCCTTGTAATTCTGACTCTTCGAAAGAGTCATCTGAACGGTTGAATTACATGGCTTATATACTCTTGGCCATCCAGTGTATTCACAGAAAGCACTACTGACGCGGTGCACAGCGGTGATAAAGGGGAATTTGTGATGGGCGGCTCTCGATAAGCAAGCTTCGGCTATTTCTCCGGTATGCGACGCATCGGTAGTGCTTTCTGTGGATATACTGGATAGCCGAGAGTATATAAGCCATGTAATTCAACCGTTCAGATAACTCTTTCGAAGAGTCTGAATTAGAAGGCTTGTCTTATTGTTGATATCCCCTTTACAATGTGCACTCAATTTTATACCATATGTACGTGAAGTAAATTAAGTTCGTTTTAAAGATTGATTTTAAAACATAAGCACTTCAAATATAATGTGCCTCTCGTGTTATTAAGTCTCGCGAATATGGCATATATGTCAAAGCAACATTGAGGTAATATTGCTCCAACAATCAGTACTATACGGGAACCTTCATCTAGTGTTGATATATATTGCACAAATATTCTTCCAATATTGCAAAATCATCTGCAAAATCAGCATAAAAATACAATTATAAAATTAATGTTCATTTCGTGTTGATAAATATTGGCTAAATATTGCTGCAATATTGCTGTGACAGAGAGCCTGATCCATTATTTTAAAAAAGCAATAGAAAAACGGAAATCATATTGCCCCATGGTTGCAACCACGTATACTTACGTTGGGGGAACATTATCGAATATGGAGAATATGTCGAAGCAATATTGAGGCAATATTGCTCCAATATTGAGTGCTATAGGGGCACCTACGCCGACATCTTAGGAACTCTCAAAGGGGCACCTGAGTTGAAGGCCCTACAAAAAAGGGTCATGCGCATCAGGCACATGAAGGCAGGAGAGTTGCTCTTGGAACTAGACAAGCCAAACATCGTGCCGCATGAACTGCAGACACTGGTCTCGTCTACCCTTGCAGGGTCAGCGATAGTACAAACGTTGTCTCACAAGGAGACAATCGATATCAATGATTTGGACGAAAGAACAACAGCGAAAGAAGTAGAACGGGGGATTAATTCAATTATCGACCCCGGAATAATGACCGCTGGGGATGTTAGACTCCGGGCTTCTTACGGTAGCACTCAAGCAGCCAGTGTCCTGCTACCGGTAGCAATGACGAAAAAGCTGCTGGAAGCTAGAAAGCTCAGAATAGGATCGTTCAATTGCTGAGTCCGGCTACATGAAACAGTAACGCGTTGCTTGAAATGCCACGAAATCGGACACCTGACACTGAACAGTAAGAGTGCAGTGGACCGGTCGTTCCTGTGCTTCAGGTGTAAAACGGAGGGACACAAGGCAATGAACTGCACGACCACCAACGAGCAGGTAACGATGGAGGTCGAAACAACAAACAACGATGGCTAAAGTGCTTCAAATCAACCGTAAAAATACTGTACAGTAGCCCAGGACCTGCTGCCCCAACTAATCCGAGAAGAGAAGGCGGGCATAGTCATCATCAGTGAGCAGTACAAGGATCTTAGTGAACCAAGCTGGGTAAGGAATCGTACCAGTACGGCGGCCATCTGGGTATGCCGAGAACTTCGCATATAAAAAAAAAATGAACGTCCTCCTGCGCAGATTTATCTGGGTTGAAGTAGCTGGTATAAAACTATGCAGCTGATACCTACCACCCAGCGATTCAATAGAAGAGTTCGAAAGATCCCTGGGTGCTATCATCGCCAGCGCTAGAACCTCCCCATCGCCGGTCGTAATCGAGGCGACTTTAACGCTTGGGCAACCGAATGGGGAAACAAGAAAATGAACCACCGTGGGAATGCGCTATTTGAGGCCTTTGCGATACCAGAACTAGAGATTGCTAACATAGGGATGATGCCACCCCTACACTAAAGGAGAAAAGTCGTCCATAATAGATCTGACCTTTGTCGGTCCTAGATTGAGTCAGGAAGGCTCATACTGGCAAGTCAGTGATCGATATACTGGCAGCGATTACCGAGCTCTCACGTACCAGCTCCACCAGATAAGAACAACGAATATAACCCGGATACCGAAGAGAGAGAAATGGGCACCAGCTACTTTCGACAGGGAAACTTTTCGCTGCTTTCTGGACGGACCATCTGTCGAAGTAACAGAAGTAATACATAAAGTGTGCCTTTGTGCTAGGAGACAGCACCGGCTGAAGAATTAACGGCTGGCTATGAGCAAAAGAGAAAAGAGCTCAAGATTGCCATCAAGACAGCCAACAAAAGAAAAGAAAGTGTTGGCAGGACTTTTGCGAGGAAGTGGACAGTGACCCGTGGTCATAAATAAAATCAAACTCAGAGGCACCAGTGCTCCCTCTTGTCCAAACTTCCTTGATGGAGTAGTCCAAAATCTGTTCTCACAACACCGGGAAATTATTTGAGCGGATCATATCTGCTAGACTGGGGCAGTTATACAGCAGGTCGGAGGCTTGTGTGATAAGCAATTCGGCTTTAGAACGGATCGATCAACGATCGATGCCATCAACAGGATTGTATCACTAGCTAAGAAAGCCGATAGTGGTAGCCGTTGTACAACATCCATGTGTCCTATCGTATCTTCGAAGGATCATCTCGAGCTACCTAACGACCCCAACCCTTCTTTATGAGACCAACGACGGTACGCATTCTTATAAGATTACAGGAGGTGTGCCGTAGAGCTCGGTACTAGGATCCCCAATCTGGAACATCCTGTATGACGGATTGCAACCACTCCCAGATGGGGTGTCGATGGTAGCTTATGCAGACGACATCGTGGTAGCAAAAAGCATCGAAGATGCACAATACCTCGGAGGTACCGCAATCGAGGTAGTAGGAGATTGGTTGAGCGACCATGAACTCAGTCTTGCTGCCGAAAAGACCGAGGCGGTGCTCATTATCCGAACAAAAAAGAGAGTCTACGCCACTTTCACGGGTAACGACGAGAAGATCAGGACGAGGGATCACCTTAGGAACGCAGGACTAATGGCATCAGAAGTGGCTCGAGCGATCGCAGGCATCAATCGCGCGGAGAGTGGTCTGTGCCTACCGCATCTTATCAGATATCGCTCTATCGGTAGTTACTGAACTGCCACTCGTAGACCTAATGGCATGTGAGAGAGGTGAGTTGTATCGCGAAGGCATGGCTAGAGAAGAGGGTGACTTTTACCAGGGACCGCGTCGAAACCGATAGTCCTGGAAGACCGGGGAAGAGTGGCAGCGCTGATGGGATATACTAGACAAAGGTCGGTGAACCCATCGTAACATCCCATGTGTCGTGGAGTGGACAGAGAGGAGACACGGACTCGCCACCTTTCATCTCAACCAGGTACTAACCGGGCATGGCTGACTTCGCAGCTACCTGAAGAGGATTGGAGAGAGAGAGAAAGTGTGTGTGTGTGTGCGCGTGTATATATATATAAAAATCCATTTTTTCCTAATCTCCTTCAAAAGAAAAAAACGCATACACATACCCGTGTCGAGTTGCTAGTCTCGCATCAGGCGCCTAACCAGATGGCGGATAGGGAAAAGCTCGTCAGATATGAAGGGCACTGGGGAAATAAAGTATCCAGGGCGGACCAAAACTAGCTAAGTGAGCGCACCCCAAACAGTAAACCAACCATGGACGTAATGAGAGAGCCGCATTACTCCAAGTGGGTGCCCTAAATAAAGGGGTTAATCACAGTACCGATTCCGAGGGTGAAAGCCTCGGTGGTCGGTGCAGGCACCACGGATTTTGGGGGGAGCTACATACATTATACAGGAGATGATAAGCTCTTGGAGGTGGACAACTTGGCCTCCATAGCATTTGAAGCAGCAAGTGAAGGTCACGCGAAGAAGTGGAACAAGGAATTCCCAGGAAAAGCAGATTGATGCCTTCCTTGCCTACATGGCATCAAAGAGCAATCCATAAGGATATTAAGACGATGGCGGACGGCCTCAAAATAACGTACAGTAGCCTGAAGAGGCTGGACTGCGGGCTCTTGGAAAGGACCACCGCACCCAAGAAGACAACTGGGCAGCAAACCTCACCATCGCTTGCAAAGGGCACAAGTGTCCCGAAGGTGCGAGCCCAAGGGAACGAGCGGTATACCCAGCAACCGGAAGGAGATCTCACCTCTTCAGCCTGAGGACCGGAAGAAGAGGAAAATCAAGAGGAGAGAGTCGAAACCGAACTGCTTAGCACCATTAGACCCAGAGATGGAGACAGATTTACTAGAGCAAGGTCAGGAAACAAAGGATCCTGAATGACAAAAGAAAGAGACGAAGAAGACAAAAAAGAAGAAAAACAAAGAAAAGAAGGGTCCGAAGACGAAGGAGCAAACGAAGCAGCGAATCAGACGTCTGCGCCCCTGTGCCCTTGTCATCAAGCCATCAGAAGGAAAGACGTATGCTGATGTCATTAGCAAGGTCGTAGAGGATACCACTCTCCAGGAAGTGAGCCTTGCAGTACCCGGAGTACGCAAGACGTTATCTGGCGATGCATTCCTTATTCTAAACAAGGATAATCAGGGCAAGATTACAGAAATCTGTGAGAAGATCAGCACGGTGCTCGATGAAGATGAAACTATCAACGCTCGAATGCAGCAAATAATACTGGAGGTAATTCGTTTAAATAGAACGACCACAAAGGAGGAAGTTTGCAAGGCAGTGAAGAGGGACCCTGGGAACGGTCATAGTGGGGTCCCAGATGCAGTGGTATCAGTGAGGAAGACCTATGGGGCATGCAGATAGCACTGCTGAGCCTACCAGCGCAGACAGCCAAGAAGCTCCTCGAGAAGCTGAGGATCCAGGTGAACTGGTCGAACGGTCAAGTACGAGAAGTCATAAGGCCCACCAAGTGCTTCAAATGTTGACAGATATTGACAGATATAAATGCAGCATCAAGTGCGGTGGAGAAAGCCACAAAGAGGAGAAGTGTACGGTGATACCATGTAGCAGCCTCTGCAACCATGTACCTGGGAGTAGAAGGTGCCCAGTATACGAGAAGGCGTACTAAACCCATAAATAGCACTGAATGTACTACAAATAAACCTCATCCACTGCTAGGGAGCACAAGACCTGCTGGTCCAGACAGTGCGCGATGAAAAGATGGATGTGGTCATCGTAGCCTACTAGTACAGGAACCTCGATGGACTCTTGAAAGACTGACGCGGCGAACTCAGCAGCCATCTGGGCTTGTGATAAACATCTCTTCAAAGAAGTAATGAAAAGCCCTGAGGAAGCCTTCGTGAAAGTGAAGATCAGCGGCATATATTTTTATAGCTGTTACTTGCCACCGAGCATGTCTCAGGAAGACTTCGTGTCTGTATGGAAGGCGGCTGTGTCGAGGGATCATCAGCCGAAGAGAAAGTAAAAGACGTAATGCGTAAGGTGGCAGGTACTTGCGATGCCGCCATGCCGAGGAGAAGAAATGGGAATCCGCACACGTCAGTCGGTGGAGTGATAGAATCGCACAACTCTGTGCGGAGTGCCACAAGACGAGGAGGCTATCTCAGCGAGCCAGGGGAAAACCCACCTTTCCTGAATTGGAGGAGAAATTCAAGTTGGCGCAGTCCAAACTGACGAAAGCTATCAAGCGTAGCAGGCAGCAGTGTTGGACCTAGCTGCTCGGAGTATGTTGGGAAAAGGTAGCTGCCCGAAGTTTCAATGTTAACTTCGAGGGCATCTTTGTGAGTCTCGGGCAGTGACGTCGTTGCTTACCCGATCTGGCTCCACCAATCAGCGCAGTGCTTTCTTCTACATGCAAAAATTCTCGTCTGCCCCCGCTCTCAACATCCGCATGCCTAGTCAGTCCTAGTCAGAGAGCCGAAGAGTCATTATCACGACTACACACCAGCACGAAGAAGTTTGTAGCCATGGATGGCCCGACGTACAAGACAATAAAACTGAACCTGCATTTAATAGAAATACAAGTTTGTTGTCTCTCTTTTTCACATCCTTCGGCGAACTCGCTCTACTATCGAACATTTTGGTCCTTCGAGCCGGATTGGGAGTTCTCACAGCGCCATCACCAAGCAGCAGGACTTCGTCTAGAAATCATCGTCATCGCCCAGTAGATGAATCCGCGGGCGTGATGTCATTCGCCCGGCTCTCCGACGCTCGGCGCAGTTGCCGCTGTTACCGGTATCAGTGCATCATCACTCTCACCGCTGCGCGAGAAATCGTCCGTCTCACCCCTCTCGACGCCGTCGTCGACGCTACAAGGAGGCCAAGCAGCACACTCTCGCTCACGGCATTGTTGCTTTCGGCTCTCGCCGCCCCAGACAAGGCAAGCAGCCATCTTCACGATGCGGACCCGCACGCTCGCGCCCGGCAGCAGTCGGCGCGCATACAGGCGACCACACGCCGCGCTCTCAAGCACGAAATACGTGCTCCATTATTCTCTTGCTGTCATGAGAAAGGCAGAAGACCATTTTCGACGCGGTATCACGCGCTCGCACCCGGCCTTAGTCGGCGCAGACAGCCGTCCACGCGGTGCTCTCGAGCACGACATACATGCTCCAACACTCGCTGCCGTGAGGAAGGTAGGCGGATACCTTCGTAAGCGAGGCCTCTGCTCTCGCTACGCTGACATAGCCGCACTCCAGCAGCCACCTAGTTCTCTCTCAAGCGTGAAATTATGCGGACAGCCATCGCACTATTTGGTCGCAGCAGACCACAGGACGAGGTCGTCATTGCGACCGAGCGGCTGCGTGGACGCTAAGGAAGCCCATCATCTTGTGCTCGCAGCACCATGCCAGCGGCTTTTAGTCGCCAACCAGTTAAGCAATAATTAAGCTCAAGCACACGCACTCATTATTTCTCTCTCTCTCTGCTTTATAAGGGCATCGGTCGGTTCCAGTGCGCATCAGCACTCTATTCGTCTTCGCAATCAGCCTTCATTGCTGCTAAGCATACTTGTCAGCTGCATTCACCTCTTCAAGATCATCTGGATCTTCATCTCTGCTCGGCCTACTTGCAAGCCGCACTCAATTCTGCAAGATCACCCAGATCTCCATCGCTGCTAGGCATACTTGCTAGCCGAACCCACTTCTGCAAGATCACCTGGATCTTCATCGCTGCTAGGCATACTTGCCAGTCGCATCTACTTCTACGAGATCATCTGGATCTCCATTGCTGCTAGGCATATATTGCCAGTCGCATCTGACTCTACTAGATCATCCAGATCTTCGTTGCAGTCAGGCACTTGCTGCCAGCTGCAGTCACCTTTACTAGATCATCTAGATCTTCATTGCAGTCAGGCACTCGTTGCCAACTGCAGTCGACGTCATCAACTCCAAGGAGCTTCAACCTCTCAACAGCCGAGCATCCTATGCTCATCGCAGTACATCTGCAGATATCAAGAAGCACCACAGCCCAATCTGCACCCTAGCTGGCTGCCAACGCTCTTCAATGTTCTGGCCGTTCAAGGGAGTATACTGAAGGCAAAGGTAGAGCGCGAGATTGTTTTGAGTTTTTATTTCATCCTTTTAGTATTGCCGCATGATCGTCTTACTAAAGTCTTGCATTTAGCAAGTTATTATCAATTCTTGTAAGTAAAATTCACTAAAAATCTTGAACATTGCCCTTGTTTATCGTTATTGATAATCTGCTTCGATATTTTTAAATTAAATATTAATTGACTTTGTTGTACTTTCGTGAGAGGATTGAACCCTCGAGTTATTTTTGGTAATGGTTAGGTTAATACTTAACGGTTAATTCTTACATTAAATTTGATGTGCAATTATTTATGAATTTAATGTAATTTCAGCTGCTGAATCTGTTTATTACTTCAGCAACACACAGGACTGATAAGTTCTTCCAGTCGCTACACTTAGCCGTAGTTTATAGGCTATCAGCTGCAAATAATTTGGTTCAAGTAACCAATTGTCGAGGATTCCTAGTCAGTAATGTGTGATCTTACCTTTAGTTTAGAGTATAAATATAATTCAGTCTGTTGCTAGGTTTACTATCACTTTTAGTTTTGCAAATTAATACTGTATAAACTTTTCAGCAGTATTAATACGGTATTCATTGGCTATTACCAAAGATTAGTTTGGCTTTCTGTTTTTAAGATTGAGGTTGCTACAATCTGTTGCTAGTCGAAGAATCAAATAGATTTCTCTCTGGTAATCTCATCTTCATCAACATGCAGGCGTTGTACCAAATACATCTCACACTCTCAACAAGAATTGCAAATTCATATAAGAATTTTAAATCCAAAGGCCAAGTTAAGATGACTCGAGGCAACGCCAAAACTCAGTTGGAAGGTCTTGAAAGCACTTTTCAGCTATTATTACAAAATCACACTGCAATTTTAGCTTTGTCTAAACCTCCAGCTGATCATGAATATTTTACGTCAGATATGTTCTCGCTCTCAGAGGAAACTTATTATGATCGAAAGGGGGATTTTAATGATTTCTTGGAGCCTTCTGATCAGTCGCTCGATGCTGATGAGTCTCTGACAATTCCGACTGGAGTCTACCGAATAGCTTCTATCAGTAAATCTTTACCCAAAATAGACATTCCTAAGTATTCCAGGAAAATATTCTGATTGGGAGAATTTTCACGTTGTTTTCTTCTCTCTCATCGGTGACAGAGCCGATATCACTCCTGTTCTCAAACTCTATTTTCTGCGCACTTCGCTCACTGATGAGGCGCTAGACAAGATAAAAAATCTGTGTATCACTAACGAAAATTATGAAAAGGCTTGGAAGGAACTAACAGATTATTATGAGAATAAACGCAGATTAGTAAATTCTCATATCTCTCAACTGTTTAGCGTGAAGTCTATGAAATATGAAACCTCTGCCGAACTTAAACGGCTCTTCAAGGAGATTACTACCACTCTCGATGCCTTAACATCTCACGAAAGACCAGTGGATCAATGGGGAGATGTTATTGCAACTCATTACTCGCAAGCGAATCTTATATTTTAAATCACAAGATATTACAAAATTATAACAAACAAGATTACTTAACTAACGCGGCTTATAACTAAATTTCGGGCCGACATGGCCGACTTTCACGACGCGAGTAACCCCGGCAGTTCCCGTGGGTTAGGGGAGTAACAGCCCGGCAGTCCCCCCGGTTGTTCGGTGGGTGGAGGCCCAGCGGTACCTGCGGCCTCCTCGATCACGATCCGGCAGTACCCGCGGTCGCGTCGATCGAGGATAGAGGCCCAGAAGTTCCTGTGGCCTCTCCGGCGTGACCCGGCGGTACCCGCGGTCGTGCCGTTAACCTACGTCCGGCAGACCCGCGGGTAGGGAGAATGCTCGTCGCCTGGAGCTCACATTGCCACAGAAGTACCTGCTGACAGCGCGGGCTCGGAGCTAAGGAAGCGGGAGAAGTACCCCGCCGCTGCCTCAAGCGAACTGATCTGCTCTGGCCGTCGGGGCTCTCTTTATACTCGGTGCGCGTCGAGTACGCATGCGTCGTCAGCGGCGTTGGCGGCGCGGTTGTACGGGTGGGGCTGCGCGTGCTTGCAGTGCCACCCTTACTCGTTCTCGCTCGCGGTATTACTCCCCCGAGGCCCGTAATTCAAATAGTGACGGAGGCGCTCCGTCACAAGACTAATCGAAGCTTCTCTTCCTTTTCAAACCTAGCCTCCATGCGCTGAAGAAGGCGAAGAGCTGTGGTGTGAGAGTCACCTAACGAGAGCGCTCCTTCAAAAGTAGATTTTAAAGTAGTTGTGTCAAAAAACGAGTTTCTTAGGAACCTTTTGAAAATTCGAGCACACGTTCGTCTTGCGGATGCCCATGCGTGTGCCAAATTTCCAAGAGATGACACGTGCCGATTTTAAGATATTCAATATCATAGTTGGGCATTTTAACATGGGAAGCATAGGAACAACCACCGGAAAAATAGCATTTAAATTCATTGTTGGAAAACGTTTCTTAAAATCATAACAAAAAAACTAACCTATTATTTACATTATGGTTAAAAGCTTGTCACCAAAATCCAGAGATATGACACGTATAGTTTCCGAGAAAAGCTATTGTAAAGGTCGTACAAGTATGGAATATTTGAGCTAATACAGATTCGAGAGAGGAAGACATACAAAAAATGCGTTTTTCAAATAACTGTATGTTTGCGTATTATTTATAGGCATACTATACACTCACATTCTTCTATACATACATCTGCTACTCTGATTTTTTTAGACTATGATGCATTAACTATTGTAGTGAACACCCTGCGTCATTGTAGACCGTACCCTAAAGACACAACTACCTTAACGGCAGTCGAACAATTTAACGTCCGCTCGAGTCCCTGGAATGAGTAGATACAAAGTGATTCTCGCACTCCTGCTCTTCAGAAGCGTGAAGAACTTTAGTAGGCAGTTCTTCGATATTCCAAAACCTCTGAAGGGCTTCATCCAGAGAGGGCAACTCAGCCCAGTGAAATGCGAGGGGAGTAGGGTTAGGTTTATCTTCCACTCAGGGAACATCACCAGAGAACATCACCAGATAGAAGCCAACCAAACAGAGAAACCGTAGCTATGGGCTCGCTTTTCTTCCCTCTAGCGACTTCACCCTCTACTATTCAAGCATGAATCGCTACTCTGAGAAACAGATAATAATAATAAGAAGCAGATAATAATAATAAGAAGCTGATAATAATAATAAGAATTGGGGGCGTATATGAAGAAATACGAGGTAGCACCAATACCTGCACTGTATGAGAGAAGGTTGATTCAAAACGAGGTTGAATGGTTAAAACTGCCGACTCGGAAGAGACGACGGTGATTTCGCTACCCAAACCGCAAAAAGGTACGTGAGCAGCTTTTATTTTCAATCTCAACCGCTGACAGAGATCGAGAAATCATCGAGACTTGCGAGCATTGATCTATCAGTGCTCTGGCTATCACCTTCAATCCGCTAGGACCCATGACATGCACACACGCGGTGGCGAGTAACACTTGATTGTAAGAGCACCTCGAGATTTTATCTAAGTGAGTAGCGGGGGAAGCGCCTTTTGGTGAATTCATGAACTTAATTGGTTCAGCAGACGATTGAGCATCTTGTGTGCTGACCACTGGCTGATTATGTTGCGTGTGCAACAAGGTATGGTATTTACCTTGACATGTGAAGCAATAACGGATAGAGCGACACGTTCGAGTGGAATGTTTTCCTAAACAATTCCAGCATAAACTTTCCTTCTTAATGAAATCCTTGTGTTCAGCCAGAGACTTTGCCTTGAATAATTCGCAAGAAGCGATGAAATGCAATTGTCAACATCAAGAGCATGTTTGATTGTCCTTTTGGCTGACCTTTCGAGGGGCAGTTTGCAAAGACTGCGCAGAAGCATGCTCTTTACTTTGCTTACCAGAAGACTGAGAGTTTCTGGCAGAATTTGAAGTCTGTATTTTACTACTACTTTCTATAGATTCTAAAGTTATGATTTGAGTATTCAAAACTTTCCTTAATTGGTCATAAGTGGGGGTATCGGTTGAGTTGCCCTGCTCCTTTTCCCAATCTTTGCCGAGATTAGTCTCCAGTTTGCTTACGGTGAAAAATACAATATATAAGTTTCGCTTGCGAGTAATGAGTTGCTAACGTACCGGTTCCGTTCTATGTTTCAGACTCAAGAGTCACCCTAGATTTGGTTTACATAATAACGGCAGTGTATATATATATATATTTTCTAGTATTTCAATAAATATAATTAATGCTATACAAAGTCTACTGAATACATTGAACCTCTCCATCTCCCAATTGACCCTGGTTTACTCTAGAGCATCAGGCGGGAGATGCTCACCCGTCACATGGCGCCCGAACAGTCGGATTTTCGTAGCAACTCATTAGTCGCAGGCAAACGTTTTAAGGATACGGCAGTACTATAAATAAAATTTAACCTATCCTACCGTACCGAGCGATGGTCGTACAACTTAAAGCGCCGCGTCTACACTGACACATAAATACATGTAAGCGCATTATGACTAAAGTTTCATGGATTTATAACTTGTCAAAGGCAAACCTCATCCTCTAGGGGGTGGAGAATTAGTGAGGAAGGCACAGTCGAGAGGCTAAGGCAAAGGCTGGTAACCCACGCAAGGGAAAACCCAGAAGCCGTTAGAGGGAAACCAGAAGACCCAGACGGCTACGACGAGGAAGAAGACAAATTCTGAGACCGCCAACTCATTGATGATAATATGACACAAGAACAACAGACAAGGATGAACGTCACCATGACCGAGCAAACAAGGGCAACCGACCAAATGAGGAAGTGGGGACTCCATTTCGACGGCAGAGACACCTATAGTTTCTCTGACAACCAAATATTCTAGGGTTTCGCCGAACTTCTCCGCAACGACGCACAGCTGTGGTACCGAAACACAGTAGAAACCGTCACTAACCTTAGAGATTTGAAGAAGAGCCTCCGAGACTACTACATACAACCAGGCGAGCTGCGCCACCTGGACAGGCTAATCCTGGAACGCCGTCAAGCAGGGAACGAGCCAATTAAAGCATTTATAACAGATTTCTGCACGCTAATGCGCCGCCACGGAGGATATAACCTCAAGAAGCAGCTAGATATGCTCTATTATAATGCCAAAGCTGAATATCGACTGTACCTCAAACGTAAGGAGATCACCTCCATAAACGAACTCATACAGATGGGCCAGGAACTAGATGAGACACAGCGTCTAGTGGCAAAAAGGAATAACAGTCAACCAGTAGCGCCACCTTCAGGAGGAATCATGTCCGTCACAGCGTATGATAGACAGACGTGCTGTTGGCGATGTAAGCAGCGCGGTCACAATCGATTCAACTGCAAGAATGAGTCAAAGAAGTTCTGCTCGCGATGTGGGAAGGACGACGTGCTATCTCGAGACTGCAAATGTACCAGGCAGGGAAACGGCAACAGGGCCGGACCGAACAACAACAGGATCCGACCCCAGACACAATCGAAAACCGATACTTCACCATAGTCAAAGTAGGCGAATTCATGGCAGAAACACTGATCGAACCCGGAGCTGCTACATCATTCGTCAACACCAAGATGGCGCAACGAGGCATCGATATAGGATGGCAAGAAGCAAACAAAGAATGGGCGGCAGGGTTAGCAGACGGTAGCGAAACACAGATAACAACCTGCCTTACCGGCAGAGTAGAGATCGACAAAAGCGAAATTATATATAAATTTCTCGTAATGGATACCCTAGGACACCATATGTTCCTAGGGATGGACATACTCCAGAAGCTAAATATCCGACTCTACCTACACGTTAAACTGATGAGCCCAAAATACGCTACCGGCAACCACGCTACCTGCGCAACATCGCCACCTATAGGCCTCCAAGAAATAACAACAGAACAAAAAGATAAGCTTAACAAACTTATCAGCAGGGCGAAAAAGCGGTTCGAAGCAGTGACAGGTGTAACTCGGATCACGAAACATGAGATACGACTGCAGAACCAGAATCCAATAAAAATTCGTTACCAGACGAGGAGCCTAGCTATGCAGGAAATTATCAACGCCGAGGTAGAAAAGATGCTGGAAGAAGGGGTAATCCAACCCCCCAACAGCCCGTGGAGCGCACCAATCGTCATCACAAAGAAGAAAAACGGCAAATATAGATTCTGTATCGATTTCAGACGATTGAACAAGATATCAAAGAAGGACGCATACCCCCTTCCGTAGGTCAACGCTACCCTAGATAAATTAAAAGGGGCCAAGTACATTTCCACAATCGATCTGAAAAACGGGTACTCGCAGGTGGCGCTGACAGAGAAGAGCCGCGCACTTACAGCATTCACTGTGGCGGGAAAAGGTTTATTCGAGTTCACAGTCATGCCATTTGGTCTTCACGCTGCTCCAGCAACATTCCAGAAGCTATTAGACCACGTTGTGACACCAGAGATGGCACGACACGTCTTTGCCTACCTCGACGATATCGTAATTGTGGCAGACACATACGAACAGCACATGGAGATCCTCGCCAACGTCTTCGATCGTTTAAACCAAGCTAGGCTGCGTCCAAATTGGGAGAAATGTCATTTCGCATGCAAGCGCCTGCGATATCTTGGGCACATTGGCGATGAGAACAGGTTACAAACGGACCCAGATAAAGTTAGAGCCGTCACGGAACTAAAAGAGCCACAGGACGCTAAGCAACTGCGACGCTTCCTAAGATTTGTGTCATGGTACAGACGGTTCATAAAAGACGCCGCCAGACTAGCCTCTCCGCTCAACAGACTACTAACAAAGAAGAGCAAATGGGAGTGGGGGAAGGCACAGCAAATAGCGTTTGATCAACTTAAGGCGAGCCTAACACAGACGCCGGTGCTAGCATGCCCTGATTGGTCAAAACCATTCACGCTACAGACGGACGCAAGTCGCGAGGGCCTTGGAGCAGTACTTACGCAAGGAGAGGGGCACAACGAGCGAGTAATCGCCTATGCTAGGCGCTCCCTCAACAAGGCAGAACGCAACTACTCCGCTACGGAGTTAGAATGTTTGGCGGTAAAGTGGGGAGTTTGGAAGATGCGCGATTATCTGGAAGGATACCACTTTACCATCCTGACCGACCATCAGACCCTCAAATGGTTGGACGGAATTGAAAATCCATCCGGCCGCCTGGCGAGATGGGCCATGGAGCTCAGCCAGTGGGACTATAAAATCCAATATCGCCGAGGAATCGATAACACGGTCGCAGACGCCCTCTCTCGACAACCCCTACCAACGTGCGAGATAAGAATCACAAAGTGCGACCGGTTTAACGCACCCTGCAGGAAGTCAGGAAAAACCCTATCAGCCACTCGGAGTTCTGTATACGAGACGGACAACTATACCAACATGTACTACACTCGCTGGATTTCAACGATACCGACACGTCCGAAAAATGGAAATTGTGTATACGGACCGAGCAACGAGAAAAAGTTCTCGCCGAAACACACAGTGCACCGAATGCAGGCTACCTGGGGATAGCTAAAACCCTCGCACGACTATCACGCTTCTAATACTGGCCAAAAATGCAAAGCGACGCGACGAAATACGTGAGAAACTGCAATAGCTGTCAACGCTTTAAGGTGCAGCAAAAGCAACCGACTGGGATGATGCACGCGACAAACGTGACGCAGCCATGGGAGATGGTGTCGACAGACCTGATCGGCCCGTTCCCAGGTCAAAGGCAGGAAACGTCTACCTACTCGTGTCGCAGGACTGATTCTCCAAATGGGTAGAGTTACGAGCACTGCGAAAGGCAACAGCGTAAGCCATCTGTCAAACGTTGAAAGAAATATGCCTTCGCTACGGCTGCCCCCGTAGCATCGTGAGTGACAACGGACGGCAGTTCATAAGTAAAGAATTTAAACAGCTACTTAAAGAACTGCACATAGAACACTGATGCACGCCCCCATATACGCCGCAATGCAATCCAGTAGAACGCACGAACAGAGTCATAAAGACGATGGTGCGCCAGTACATCGACCGATCGCAGACGACGTGGGATAAATACATACAAGAAATAGCATTCGCCTACAACACAGCGCCGAACGAGTCGACCGGATTCTCGCCAGCCTATCTCAACTACGGGAGAGAGCTCACCCCACCAGGCAGCCTGCGCCAAGAAGTGGGGCAGCGTTCCAGC
Source organism: Torymus aiolomorphi (assembly GCA_036365515.1). Lineage (NCBI taxonomy): Eukaryota > Metazoa > Arthropoda > Insecta > Hymenoptera > Torymidae > Torymus > Torymus aiolomorphi. The sequence continues at coordinate 253,894,988 of CM070874.1, forward strand.
ATTGGACTGGACGCACGGATAAGGCGCCTTCAAGATGCACACGAGCTCGCACGCATCAACCTTGTCAAAAGTTTTCACAAACAGCAACGACACTACAACCTTCGTAGGAGAGCATGGCAACCAATGGTCGGTACAGCAGTGTTACGAAAAATACACACACTATCGAATAAGGCGAATAAGTATAACGCAAAGTTGGATAACACGTACGACGGGCTGTACACAGTACACCGCAGAGTATCGCCTGTGATATACGACTTCAAAAACAAAAGCGGAAAGATCATCAAACACATACATGTGCGTGATCTAAAGGAATACAAACGTGTAGAGGCCGAATCGTAAGCACAAGCGAAAAGCCAAGGATACCAGGAAAAATTCCTTGGCAGTCTAATCGCTAGGATTCGGGGAAGTGTTTGCGCCGTCGTATCTACGCAAGAAAGCATGGGTTTCCAGTTGGCCTATATAAAGGCTAGGCCACGGCGAAAAAGGCTCAGTCCAGTTCAAGATGGAAACAAGCACGGATACAAATTCGCTTGACAGCTTCGATATGCGGGAGGACGCTCCAGTAACCAGCGCAGCAGCGGAGAAAATCTCTCCAGATACCCCGAAACGGGAGCCACCGGCGCTCACCGAGACAGCGGCAACACCACCAGCCGTCGCCGAGACACCGCTGCCAGCACCAGCCAGTACCGAGACGCCAGCAACCAGTCCCAACGCAGGGAAGGACGAGACGCTCATCGCAGTGGAAAATCTACTGAAGGAGATGGGGGAAGATACGGAGTCGGAGTATGATCCGGGAGTATCAACCAACAGCACTCCGACATACGTACCAACCCCCATAAAGATACTCCAGAAGACGTCGGCATGCGCATTTATGCCGCGTCACGTACCAACGCGGCCGAAGCTCGTCACCCCGGCACGCAGACCACCAGAGGCTGAACTTCCATCTAAGCCATGCCGGGGTGACGAAACACCACGGAAGCCATTCCCCCCCCCCCCCCTCCCAACGACCAAGAGCCCGGTCAAGGATAGGAAGGGAGTAAAGATAATAACGGCGTTGGCTACTAAACCGAGACGAGGGAACAAGAGGGCAGAGAGGCAACAGCCGAAGCAGCCAGCAATAACGCCGGAACAGAGACGAGCGCCGGAGCCACGGACAACTCCCACCTCAGCAGCACGTATAGCAGCCGTAGCGATGTGGAGAACACCCATCCGCACTCCTCCAACATCAAGCGCCGACCCCCACCACACCAACATCACCGAGGAAGAGGACGGCATACCTCCCGTCCCCGCAGCCAGATTTTAACATCGACGGGAAGCGAAACATCAATGTGCTGCCAAAGGTGAAGGTACAGCTTTCCCAGGAAGCGGAGGTATACGTCCCGGTGGGGGTGAAGCGATACCGAGTGCGGATGGATGGAAGAAGGTGGACACTGCGGCTAAATCCGGAGACAGACGAGGTGTGGAAGGCCACGGAAACCACCGTAAGTTGCGAATTAAATATGATTAGTTTTGTTGCGCAAGAGCGAGCCGACGTCTCGCTCTCCGAAGTAGAGGGGGGGGGGGGGATGTGACGGAGCGCCTCCGTCACTATTTGAATTACGCGCCTCGGGGGAGTAATACCGCGAGCGAGCACGAGTAAGGGGGGCACTGCAAGCGCGCGCAGCCCCACCCGTACAACCGCGCCGCCGACGCCGCTGGCGACGCATGCGTACTCGACGCGCACCGAGTATAAAGAGAGCTCCGACGGCCAGAGCAGATCAGTTCGCTCGAGGCAGCGGCGAGGTACATCTCCCGCTTCCTCAGCTCCGAGCCCGCGCTGCCAGCAGGTACTTTTGTGGCAGTGTGAGCTCCAGGCGACGAGCATTCTCCCTACGCAGCGAGTACTGCCGGGCGTAAGTTAACGGCACGACCGCGGGTACCGCCCGGTCACGCCGGAGAGGCCACAGGAACTTCTGGGCCTCTATCCCCGATCGACGCGACCGTGGGTACTGCCGGGTCGTGATCGTGGAGGCCGCAGGTACCGCTGGGCCTCCACCCACCGAACAGCCGCGGGTACTGCCGGGCTGTTAGTCCCCCAACCCAGGGGAACTGCCGGGGTTACTCGCGTCGCGAAAGTCGGTCATGTCGGCCCGAAATTTAGTTATAAGCCGCGTTAGTTAAGTAATCTTGTTTGTTATAATTTTGTAATATCTTTGCGATTTAAAATATAAGTTCCGCTTGCAAGTAATGAGTTGCTAACGTACCGGTTCCGTTCTATGTTTCAGAGTCAAGAGTCACCCTAGATTTGGTTTACATAATAACGGCAGTGTATATATATATATATATATTTTTTCTAATATTTCAATAAATATAATTAATGCTATACAAAGTCTACTGAATACATTGAACCTCTCCATCTCCCAATTGACCCTGGTTTACTCTAGAGCATCCGGCGGGAGATGCTCACCCGTCACAGCCTATCACGATTTTAAGAGCGAGTATCGCACTCTGAATCATATGATCCGCTCGTATGAGGCGGAAGTGGTTAAGAAGTATGAGGAGTGCTTCTTCTTACCACATCATGGTGTCTGGAAGGAAACCAGCTCCACCACTAAACTTCGAACCGTGTTCAATGCTTCGGCGCACACTAACAAGGAAGGTACCCCGAGTGTAAGTCGCCGATTTGGACGATATTGCAATATGTTGTAGTACATTAAAAAATAAGAGACACGTATTTTTTTTTACGTGCTGATAGACACTTTAAGGGGGTAAAATCTACCCCTAAAGTTCACCCTCAAAAACAGTTTTTTTCAAATATTTCAAAAACGAATAAAGCTAGTTTAATGAAACCGACGCCAAAAGTTGTAGAATAAAAAAGCCTTCAAAACAGCATTACTTTCAATTTTAAGGGTAGCAACCCCTATTTTTTTTCAAGAAAACTAAGCTTTTCTCATCAATTTTCAGCTATAAAAATTACAATAAATTATATATCGCCTCAAAACAGATTTCATTTAAAAGAAAATTAAAAAATAAAGTTGACCTGTCTCGTGGTTTTGGCCAAAATTATTTTTTAGGGGGTAACTACCCCTTATTTATATTTTGTTCAATATTTCAGAAATAAATAAAGACATCTTAATAAAACCAACGCTAAAAATTTTAAAATAAGAAAGGCTTCAAAACAGCATTATTTTCAATTTTAAGGGTAGCAACCCCTATTTTTTTCAAGAAAACTAAGCTTTTCTCATCAATTTTCAGCTATAAAAATTACAATAAATTATATATTGCCTCAAAACAGATTTCATTTAAAAGAAAATTAAAAAATAAAGTTCACCTTTCCCGTGGTTTTAACCAAAATTATTCTTTAGGAGTAACTACCCCTTATTTTTATTTTGTTCATTATTTCAGAAATAAATAAAGATACCTTAATAAAACGCTAAAAATCTTAAAATTAAAAAGGCCATAAATCTGCATAACTTTCAATTTTAAGGATAGCAAACCCTATTTTTTTAAAGGAAATTAAGTTTTTTATCAATTTTCAGCTATAAAAATTACAATAAATATATCTTTTTAATAACCATTCCATTGAAAAGATTGACCATAAAATTTTGACCAACAACACAGAATGTAATTTTAGCGCTTTCGGGCAATACGAAATATTAATTTATCATTAATTTTGCAAAATTAGTTTGGTTAAACTACTTGTTTAAACGGATTATTGTAAAGCTTTTTCGAAAAACTAATTTTGACGTGAATTCCACAAGAAAAGTAACATGTTTATTTAAACTTTTATATGTTGTAGTGAACCAAAAAACGAAAAATATTTATATTTTTTATCTGTGAATAATACATTTTAAAGGGGTGCAAATCATCCCCGGAAGTTCATTATGTTCTTACTTCCCTTTATTATATTTTATGTATTATTATAAATACTTCGTCAAAGGCAATCGTACCGTTTTGATACGTGATAAATAAAGCATTAAAAAAAATTAATGTGTGTGTGCGTGTGTGTATGTGGATGTAAGTGATTTTTATGCAGTAAATAAGAGTAATCGCTGATTGTGAATGAGAAAATAATATGTTATTTTTATGTTATTATGAGGCGGATATTTATAGATTGGTGATTTAACTCGTAGTTTCATATATTGCTGGCAAACATTGTATTTATAAATCGGTAGAGTTCCAGTCGTGCAGTGTTGTTTTGTGAAAGTGGTTATTTGTACAATATTGTGGCTGTAATATTGCATCAATTCATTTTTTTTAATGTCAGCAGCACTACAAAACTACAGGTAAATGTCTATTTATATATCAGATCTAATGCATTAATTGTAAGAATTTCGTATCTGTCTATAGGCTTTAATAAAATTATAACAGCTTTTCAAAATTATATTTTGCGTTATTTTTAATAAACATATTAGAAAGTATGCAATTTCGTATATTGTTACATTTTTTGGAGACACATTTGACGTTATAGAGCACAAATAGTTTAAATTGATTTTTCTTTAATTTTAAAGATTTAAAAAATCCTGATTTATAAGTGCATAAAGTATTTTTAATATTTTTACGAAAATTAAAAAATGTATCAAAATATACTTTATTGTGTATACTGTATTGTTTACTTTCTGTTATTAACAAAATTATAGACTCCTGATTCAATTTTTAGCCAAAATTGTATACGGTTCCTTTACTATTAGATGTTTTACAAATAATAAATTTTACATACAAATAATAATTTTAAATAACTAAATCTTAATTTTAATAAATCTAAATTAACAGGCATTGTGCAATACATCTTATCGACTACTGTTTACAAATTAAAAAAAAAACTCGAGATTACCTTCTTTTCATTTTAATCAAGCGCTTTAGTAAAGAAATATACAGATACGATATTCTTAATAGATTCTTAACAGGATGGCCCAAAGTATAAATATTTGTTTTATTTGTATGTGTCGCCTTTTTAAATGCAACATTATTATCTTGTGAAAATATGGTATCTTTTTAATATTTAAACAAATATTTCCCGGTAAAAAGACATTGGTCGCATGATGGCGTACATCAGTAAAAGCGTACAACATACAACGTACAAAGCTTCCTCATTGAGAAATAGCTATGTTCTCGCAACATAGTAATGTAACGTTTAGAGGGGTGACGCATACAAATTAAAATAATGTTTTTATTTTCAGCATTCTATATATGTGTGTTGTAAAGATACTATTTCTGTATGCAATTATTCTTATAAATGTTTGATTATTTTAGCACTCAAAATGAAAATTAATCCTCTGAATGTTATTAATTTGCTGCTTGCCTATTTCCAAACACTTGATATTGAAGATAGCCCTTATAATATTAAAGAAATAGAAATAAAAGACCATTTCCAAATGATACTGTTAGATTTAATGGAATCGTCTAATAGCATAGATGTTATAATGGAAAAATCGTTGGATTTTCAAGAAGAATATAAAGAAACAGATGCACGTATTGTGGAAGATGTTGGTTTACATACACTTCCTTACTATCCTGAATTACCTACGGATCAATGTACGGGACATGAAGAACCATTGAGTTTTGAATACAAAAAAAGGGCTGTAGAATATTGGAGAAGTGGAAAAACAAAAGAATTTATCGCTTAAAACAGTTCAAAATAGATTCAGGAAAGTCAGTTCTGAAACACAGTTACATCGCTGGGCTCACCAAATCAATCAAGGTGGAACTTACCGAGAAAAAATTGCAAGAATTCGCAATTTCACACTAGAAAATTTTAAAGCTGCTACTGAAGCTGGATTAATAATTCATGACAACGATTTAAGAAGATGGGCTCTACAAGCACGAAAATTAATCGGAAATGAGGACGTAAGATTTACAGCTTCAAAACATTGGCTTTCAAAATTTTAAAACACCCATAGAATTGTTTCTTGAAAAATTAATAAATTTATCACAAAAAAAGTATAGAAAATAGAAATGATTTGCATAAAAAAGAAGTAGAATTCGTAACAGAAGTCAAATAATTGATTAATCAAATAGGCGCTGACAATACATATAATTCAGACCAGTCTGGTTTTCAGTTGGAAATGCATTCTGGTCGATCTCTTGCTTTTGAAGGAGAAAAGAAATTGCAGTGCCTTCTACAGTCGGTCACATCAACAACTCATAGCTATACTGTACAGCTGACAACTTCAGCCACAGGAAAGTTACTATCATCATTATTGTTAGTATTAAAGGAACGAAGCGGAGAATTTGGACCAATTGTCTCACAAAATTTGTTTGTGCCTACAAACGTATATGTTACACCCTCGACATTTGGGAAACTTAATTCAGGTAAAATCACGTTCTATTAATTTCTAAAAATAAAACGTTAATTATTTTGGAAGACACATTTAAATAAAATCAAAATTTGTAGAACTCTTTAAGGCGTGGTTAAAAGAGGTATATTTTCCTCAAGTTGGACCTAGAAGCATGCTGCTAATTCATTCGTGGAGTGGTCATTGTCCAACGATTGTACAGAAAGTTACGTCACACGACAAAACACTACATCTCAAAATGATACCTACAGAAACGACTGGAAACATACAGCCGTTAGATGTATATGGATTCCGCACATGGAAGAACTATGTTAAACATTTTTCAGACCATGTTTTGCTCATAGACGAAGACAAATTTACATTTGAGAAATAATATAATTAAATTACAGTCTTTGGTTCATAACGAATTTTCATCTCCACGATATGAAAATCTATTTAAATATTCGTGGTATAAAAGTGGGTATCTTGTGAATCGACCAGGAGATTTCGATGATCAGTTTCAGTTTCGGAGATTCCTGTGCAACGCATTGTGAGATCAATGGTTGTAATAATGTTGCAATTGTTAGATGTTCGTGGTGTAAAAAATCTTTATGCTTAAAACACTTTTTTGAAGAATATCATTATTGTACAACTTACAATCCATAATGCCTCGAGCTATTCGACAAACAATTACTTTTTTGAGAATATTTTAAATTTTTTGTAGTAATAGTAATAATAAAACTTGTGTTGTTAAAACAAAAACCATATTTACATTAGTTATCATTTCATTTTGTATTTTTCTGCAACACGTAACTTTAATTTTTATTATTTTTTCGAAAAAAAATTAATCTCACTAAATTTTGATTATTTACGCAATTTCTTCAGAAAAAAATAATAAACACATTTACCCTCCCTGCTAGAAAAAGTTAGTAGAAGTCGATAAAAATCGATAAGTTTCACCATTGAAGTCAATAAAGTCTCTTAATTTCCTTAAAAAGAGAAAAATAGGAATTGCTACCCTTAAAATTGAAAATAATGCTGTTTTGAAGCCTTTCTTATTTAAAATTTTTAGCGTTGGTTTTATTAAGGTATCTTTATTTATTTCTGAAATAATGAACAAAATATAAATAAGGGGTAGTTACCCCCTAAAAAATAATTTTGGCCAAAACCAAGAGACAGGTCAACTTTATTTTTTAATTTTCTTTTAAGTGGAATTAGTTTTGAGGCGATATATAATTTATTGTAATTTTTATAGCTGAAAATTGATGAAAAAAGCTTAGTTTTCTTGAAAAAAAAAATAGGGGTTGCTACCCTTAAAATTGAAAGTAATGCTATTTTGAAGGCTTTTTTATTCTATAACTTTTGGCGTCGGTTTCATTAAGCTAGCTTTATTCGTTTTTGAAATATTTGAAAAAAACTGTTTTTGAGGGTGAACTTTAGGGGTAGATTTCACCCCCTTAAAGTGTCTATCAGCACGTAAAAAAAATACGTGTCTCTTATTTTTTAATGTACTACAACATATTGCAATATCGTCCAAATCGGCGACTTACACTTGGGGTACCTTCCTTGTAAGTCGGGTCTCTCATTGAATGATCTGCTGCACGCTGGTCATAATTTGCTACCTAATCTCATTGACTTAATTTGCCAATGGCATCTTTACCACTACGTCTTTTCTGCTGACATGGAGAAAATGTACAGGCAAAGGATACCCCACGTTAAGATAGGCAAAATGCCACTGTTAATGAAAGCGAAAAATGACAGGGATTTCATATAAGTATAGAAAAAAAAGAATTTTCTATGATTTTTCCGGGTATCCATCTTCCCTCCTTATACAAGTAAGGCCCAAAAACTGCACTTTGCGGAAATAATTTTTTTCTCCGGTTCATTGATGTTAAAAATTTTGAAAAAAATATGAGAGTATAGCTTGTGAACAGTATTTTTTACCCAATTTTTCTTAGCTTTAGAGGCATTAAATACCTAACCTACAAAAATAAAAAAAAATTACAATTCATTTTTTCTTAATTTATTTTATATCTAAAGGACCAACTATACAGGAAAATTGTATATTTTAATGTTTTCAAATGCCGTACTCAAAAATGCAAAAAATCCTATTTTTAGCCATTTTTTGGACTTCTATGTGCCTTAAATAATAGGTAGTGCCTTTACTGACTCTTAAATAAACAGATATATTACTTTGGGCCATACGTTGTCAATATTTGATACATTCCGATACGACTGATATGTTTTTGAGTACGAAATCAGTCAGAACTCAACGAAAACACCCTACTATTTGTGTAAAAGTACGTATTATTTGTCATTTTCTTGATTTTTGGTTATTTAATAAATTTAAAAGTTTTTTAATCAATATTTTATGCATGTATATATTATATATTACTAATAAAATCGAAGTGTAGAGGCACTATAGCCATGATTATACTCGATTATATCAGGTTATAATCATAATCATAAAGTGTAGTAAATAATACAATCATGTAGTTATGAACATAGAATGAATATAGTCCTTTTAACGCGCCACCTGTACACATCGTGCGGTGGGCCCATAAGAACTATTTCCTCTCCGGCAATCCTTACGCCCACCGCAAGGTATTTTACAGATGGCGCACTAAAGCGTGCGATCGCGAATTGACAACACATGCGCGGCACAGCATGGAACAGAACAGTACGAAAAATATGGAGAAAGAGAACAATGTATCTATCTGTTCCTAATATCTATAGATATAGTAACCCATGTTATTGTTTGCATCTATGTCTCACTGCATCTGTAATTCAGAGCTAATGTGGAGCTTTGTTAATTAAATTAGAGAACGGTTCGCACAAGGTATATCATAATAATTATAATATTTTTCAACATATTTACTTTTATGACATAATTATAATATATCAAGTACTTTTGGAAAAGAAAGGTTACGTTTAGTGAGCGCTGTCCTGTTGTTATTGCCAGCGTCGAGGATGATCAGCAAGACATACACACAAACACACACTATCATTGTTGGGTCGAGGGAACGCGCAGAGAGCGAGGGTCGAGGAGGAGAATCGTGCGCACGGGAGAGTCGCGCAACCCGGAGCACGGTCGCGAGAGCAGTACGGAGAGAGAGAGTGAGAGAGAGAGAGAGGGCGATGCGGAGAGAGAGACGTAACATACGCGAGAGAGAGAGAGAACAGACGAGCAGTCGACGGACAATAGTGTAGGCTACGCGCAACTATCGGCGTGCACGCCGAGGAGAGAGGGGCGCGCTGATAGTGCTGTGAGTAGAAGGGAGAGAGAGTCGCAGCCGACCAACGCGTACAGTACTTATACGAGTACGGGCCGCGGTGCGGATGATAGAGTGGGGGGGAAAGAGAGAATAGCAGCCGGTCAGCGTGTAATGTATAGGCATAGACGAAAGTGAGAAATAGAGGGGGGGAGCGAATAGTGGCAACCGGGCCGACGCACAGCGCGCATAGTGATATAGGTTCCGCGCATGATCTCCCGCGAACCTATTATGACTCCAATTATAGGCGAGTCATGTAATATGAACAAGATGGGTATCAGAGCGGGGGACAGAGCCAATCACTTGCGGTGCTGCTCAAATGGGGGAACTCGAGGAAAGGATGAGCGTCGCGAAGCCGGAGACGATCGCTCTCTTGATCGTCGGCCAGCAACAGCAGCAGTCGTGCTCACTAGCCTTTTTGCATTGTCAGTTGTCGTATTAGTACCGGGAGTATTCGTAGGTGAGAAGTCGTGTCCAGGGAAAGAATTGTAGTAGTAAGTAGCTACAAGCCAAGGAATTCGAGGCACTGTCGTCATGTGTGAGGTTGAGGGTTAGCATTTCACGTATACTGTTAAGGTGGTACCGTATGGGTCGAGGTTAGACGCAGAGTAGCCAGCGGATCCTGATAGCTCCAGAGTGCTTCGAGGAAGCTTTAGAACTTCGAGACGGGGGACTGATCGGGTTCGTGTTGTTATCTTTATTTTTCAGGATCCAAGCAGCAAGCCGAAGCTTCAGGCGGAGGACGACATTTTGATGACCGTTCCAGTCAAAAGGAACGCGCTCACCACCACGGCCATTTTGGGGCCTCGTCGTTCACTTCAATAAATTTAGTTTACTCAGTAACCCAGTGAACTGTTATTATTAGCGAGTGTTGTTTCTTGTATTTTCCTCTCGAGCATTATTTTCATGAAATTGAGTTATCGCCGTGTGTAGTCAGTAACGTTATACTGTCGCACCGTTGGTGGAAGGAAAGACGTGGTTGTTGCTCATCGTCGGAACCCCCTTTGACGAGATGTAAGTCTTTAGTCGGAGTGTGACTCGGTCCAGAGTAAGGAGTCACGAAGGTATAGTGTTCTAGTGCTCGTATTGGGGTCGCCCTTGACACAAGAGTCCTAAACTGGTTATAACGAAGCACTACGTCACATAAATCAAAAATATATCTCAAAATTCATTCTTCCACAATAATTCATTCAGACCTTTATATATTTGTATTATGAATTTTCATTTTTCTTTTACAAATCAACTTTTTTTTAGTTTTCATAAGAGTGATTTGCATGATAAAAATATAATTACTTAGGCAAAACTGGTCATTGTGAAATAATGATTATTAATGATGCTTTGTAATAATTTCTACATCAATCACCATTTAAAAATATATCTGTAAAGTACATCTGTATATTTAATTAAGAAATTATGTTCTATATAACAAAGCAATCTAAATTAATATTCTTAAATCAATTGTCAAATATTTCTGTTTCTTGATATCATTAACTAGGTACTTCTCCGAACAAATATTCACTTATCACCCTGTTGAAAAGGCCATATAGGACCTTATAAAACCACATAAAATATCTACGATTTTAATCAGCCAAAAAAAATTCCCATTAAATATTTTATAAGGTTATATGACGTTCATCATATTTTATGTGTATTAATGGGGAAATACAATATAGCAATTTCTACAGTACAAACTCACATGGATTTATAAGGAAAATCTCATTAAAAACGTATGGGTTTCTATATGTAAATTAATTCATAAGGATAATATAGTATTTCTTACTAAAACATTTATAATAGTTATTAGTAAAATCCAATTTAACAAAAGAATACCAGCGTAAAAATATTATATGAGATTTAATACGTTTTTACCATTTGAAATTGTATAACATTATATAGTATTTTTCTCATTTATTGAGCCTTAATTGATTGAGCTTTAACAAGGATATGCATATAAATAGTAAATAAGAATTTATGATGGATATTTGAAAAGGTTAATAGGCTTTTATGTGAATAGTGCATAACAATATAAAAATGTAATTATATAGAAGTTTCGGATGCAAATACACACATTAAAAAGCTTATTGTATATGAATAAAACTATATAATACGTATTAAATAAAATAGTATATGTTTAAACAGAATATATCTAATACGAATACTGAATTACAAATTGTTTTTATAATACATGTATTTTCTGTTACACAACAAACGTTACTTTATCAGAAAAAATCTACAATTTATAAAAAAGCATAATCTATTTTATGAGGTGTTATGCGTTTTCAAATAATTTCGTAAATAATTATCTTATTCACGTGTAAGATAAGATGAAAATAAAAGCGAAGGTCAGAAATTCCTAGAAGTCGCGACAGTTACGCGGTGAGAAGGGGAGAGAGCGCTTGAGCCACGGGGAGAGCCCGAGAGCGTCCGAGCGGCGTAGGGCGCCAGTGTGGTGGGGGACGCGCCGGGAGTGGGGAGTACACGCGATGTGCGGAGACTCGCGGGCTGCATGTGCTCGCTCAGTCAGTCGCACTCAGGCTCCGGTCGAGTCAACAACGATCACGCGGAAGGTACGCGTGATCGCAGTTGTGAGCTCATGCTTGACCCAGTATAGTAGGCCGTTATGGATGTTCCGAGGAAATGATCGGGCAGTGCCGATAGTGGGGTTCCTAGGATCCCGCGATGACGACGATCCAGGTATACCGCAATAGGGATCCATGAGATCACAGCGATGATGCACCACCGGGTAATAGTCGCCGGCTGAAAAATGCATTGCACGCCCGTATCGTCGCCACGCGACAACGGTCCCGTAGATAGGTATCGGGAGATGGGACCGATCTCATCGAACAACAGTAGGAATTATAATTATGACATAGCACGGGGTGTGAGGGATTCGGATAAATTAACGGATGCGTGTGAATTAATACGTTTTCTAGCGTCTAAGGTAGAGTCTGTCTGCACTATACCTTACTGACGAGTCCAGCGGGCAGACCCGGGACGAAACGCTATTTATTCCAAAGAGCAAACATTAGTGGGATCGAATATTGTTCGCGTTTCGTCTTGCATGTTGGGGAGTTTATGTCGCTTTACCTGGAGCACAGCCCACTCTTATTTTCATGTTACAAAACTATTGCCGCTTCTAATCGCGATTTGTGTACAAGAAACTAAAGTGCCACTTAAATATATTAATTCCCGATGAAGAACGTTACAAGAGATAAACATTTTGCAAAGGTAGAATGAAGCATAGTTTATAGCATTTAATGACAAACCAAGATATTTCTATGAGGATAAACGAGGTTTTATGAGTACCTGTATAAATTGTACAAGTCGAATCATAAATACATAACGTTTTATTAATTTGGACTTGTTTTTTTATTTACATCGAAAAAGACTCATCATAAAAAATTACAAAGACTTTCTAGTCAGTAAATACGCAATTTATAACAAAAAACCAAAACTATGTTTTTTATGGGTTTTAATGGGGACTTCCTACATAATTCTATAAAGATATTTGCTAATTCTCTAAGACTTCTATAAAATATTGCTTTGAAAATTTTATTTTTAATAAAAATCTATGCATTGAAAAGATTATAGCAAAGTTTATAATACATATTTTAATGTATTTTCAATACATTATCATTGTTATGTGTAAAATCTATAAAAATCCTATAATCCTAAGAAAAATTTATTAATGTGTGATATCCACATTAATTCGCAATGAAAACATTGTATTTTTAATACATTACACAAGTCCACAAAAAAAAAAATCTGTCGGTTCTGGGATGGAGACTATACTTTTCTTTTGTATTTTTTCCCGCTGAATCCGAATCCGGCGTTAAAAGTAGACGGTTGGCCGCATATTTTGAACATAACCTCAAAAAACTGTCGAAAAGCCGTGTTTCTGTGGAAAAACATGAGAATAAAAAAAAAAACATTGTTTCCATCACATCAAAAATACTTTATTTTTATGTATTTGGGCTTGCTGAATCCAAATTTGTTATGGAAAAAGAGGTTTGACAGCCGAGTTTCGGAGATAAACTCAAAAAACTGTTGAAAAGTCGTGTTTCTGTGGAAAAACTTGAGAAGAAAAAAAAACATTATTTCCATCACATCAAAAACACTTTATTTTTATGTATTTTGGCTTGCTGAATCCAAATTTGTTATGGAAAAAGAGGTTTGACCGCCGAGTTTCGAAGATAACCTCAAAAAACTGTCGAAAAGCCGTGTTTCTGTGGAAAAACTTGAGAAGAAAAAAAAAACATTGTTTCCATCACATCAAAAACACTTTCTTTTTATGTATTTTGGCTTGCTGAACCCGAATTTGTTATGGAAAAAGAGATTGGACGGCCTAATTTCGGAGATAACCTCAAATAACTACTCAGTCAATTTGCACAAGAACTAAATTGGCTTACGCTTGCGTATACGCTTGTCATCAACGACCTATGCAAAGGATTTCTACGCCGCTTTTTGTTATTAGATTGTACATCTTTTTTTAGCATCCATCAATAGTCCGCCATCATGTTCACGCCATATTTTCCGTGCCACCTAAGTTCAAATTCCTTCATATCCTGATGAAATCTTTCACCATGCTCTTCACTGTAGTCACCTAGGACTGGTGGAAATTCATCAATGTGCGAATCGAGAAAGTGGTGTTTTAAGTTCATTAAGCAACTTAATTTTTTGAAGTATTGTACCATAGTTTCTACAATGCTCTTATAGTTCTCATCTTTATTGTTACCAAGAAATTTTGTTGCAACATATTTGAAGCTCAACCAGGCTGCCTTCTCGGTATCATTCATACTTTAGACGAATTCTTCGTTCCTGAACATTTTGCGAATTTGTGGTCCGTCAAAGATACCTTCCTTCAATATAACCAGAGTTATATTCTGTATTCCCAAGAATATATTTTTTGCAAAATGTCAGATAAATTCGAAGAAAACTGAAGATTCAGTTTCATAAATAAAATATAAATCATTGACATAATTAAAAATAAATCATAGATGGAAGGAGAAAGGGAATCCGTCGAAAGTAAAGAAGAACTGTCTTCGGACAGTGATGCAAAACTGGAGGTAAAAGTCAAATAAAGTTTCTGAAACCAGCTATTTGGAAAAAGCCATTAGATAAAAGTGACTGTTACTTTTGCATGACAAATGTAACTGGGATAAATAAGGTGCGACCAGATAAAATATTGTATGCGACAGTTTCTAGTGTCGTTCGTCCACAGAAGCAAATAGTCGAAAGTTTGATAGATGAGGCTTCAGGAGACAGCTTTATACAAGGAATGGATGGTATGCAAGTTGCTTGTGGTACAGAAGAAGACGTAGAAAATCTTAACCACCATACAGACGACGATACTGACGAAAATGAATCATTGACAGAAGCAGTAAGTGAATTCGTCGAAAGTGAAGAAGAACTGTCGTCGGACAGTGATGAGGAGTATGTTCCCATTAGTAAAGAGAAAAGCCAAAAAAAGATCTCTCAAGCTCAACTTAATGACATTTTTAGGAATGCTGGATTAGCAAAAGACGCAGCTGAATTAATGACTTCACAATTAAAGACTTACAACGTATTAGAAAAGGACGTAAACGTCACATTTTATAGAAACCGAGAAGAAGCATTTCGAACATATTTCACTGGCGAATCTGATCTAGTGTACTGCACGGATGTTCGAGGACTTATTAATGAGTTCAAACCAAATTTATACAAGCCAGAAGAATGGAGGTTATTCATCGATTCATCCAAGCGAAGCCTGAAGGCAGTTCTTCTTCACAATACGAACGTGTATGCTCCGTTACCATTAGCTCATTCAACTGTACTCAAAGAAGGATACTGTAACATCGAAAAGGTTTTAAATAAAATAAAGTATAGTGAGCACGAATGGTTAATTTGCGGAGACCTGAAAATATTGTGCATGATACTAGATAAACAATCAGGTTTTACCAAGTACCCATGCTATTTATGCATGTTTGACAGTCGAGATAGAGCAAAACACTATAATACAAAAGTATGGCCAGCGAGGCCATCACTTACTCAAGGTTCCAGCAATGTCATCAATCGTCCTCTTGTCGATCCTAGCAAAATCCTTTTACCTCCTTTACATATCAAATTAGGGCTGATGAAACAATTTGTTACAGATCTCGATAAAGAAGGGCGATGCTTCAAATACTTAGAAACAATCTTTACGAATATAACTCTGGTTAAATTGAAGGAAGGTATCTTTGACGGACCTCAAATTCGCAAAATGTTCAGGAACGAAGAATTCGTCAAAAGTATGAATGATACCGAGAAGGCAGCCTGGTTGAGCTTCAAAGATGTTATAACAAAATTTCTTGGTAACAATAAAGATGAGAACTATAAGAGCATCGTAGAAACTATGGTACAAAACTTCAAAAAATTAGGTTGCTTAATGAATTTAAACTCCACTTTCTCGATTCGCACATTGATGAATTTCCACCAGTCCTAGATGGCTACAGTGAAGAGCATGCTGAAAGATTTCATCAGGATATGAAGGAATTTGAACGTAGGTGGCAAGGAAAATATGGCGTGAACATGATGGCGGACTATTGCTGGATGCTAAAAAGAGATGTACAATCTAATAACAAAAAGTGGCGTAGAAATCCTTTGCATAGGTCGTTCGATGACAAGCGTATACGCAAGCGTAAGCCAATTTAGTTCTTGTGCAAATTGACTGAGTAGTTTTTTGAGGTTATCTACGAAATTAGGCGGTCAAATCTCTTTTTCCATAAGAAATTCGGATTCAGCAAGCCAAAATACATAAAAGGAAAGTGTTTTTGATGTGATGGAAACAATGTTTTTTTTTCTTCTCAAGTTCTTCCACAGAAACACGGCTTTTCGACAGTTTTTTGAGGTTATCTCCGAAACTCGGCGGTCAAACCGCTTTTTCCATAACAAATTTAGATTCAGCAAGCTAAAATACATAAAAATAAAGTGTTTTTTATGTGATGGAAACAATGTTTTTTTTTCTTCTCAAGTTTTTCCACAGAAACACGGCTTTTCTATAGTTTTTTGAGGTTATCTCCGAAACTCGGCTGTCAAACCATTTTTTCCATAACAAATTTGGATTCAGCAAGCCAAAATACATAAAAATAAAGTATTTTTGATGTGATGGAAACAATGTTTTTTTTTATTCTCAAGTTTTTCCACAGAAACACGGCTTTCCGACAGTTTGAGGTTATGTTCAAAATATGCGGCCAACCCCCTACTTTTAACGCCGGATTCAGATTCAGCGGGAAAAAATACAAAAGAAAAGTATAGTCTCCATCTCAGAACCGACAGATTTTTTTTTTGTGGGCCTGTGTTATCATTGTTATGGGGAAAATCTATAAAAATCCTATAAGCAGAAAATTTTCATACAAATCCTCATATATTTTAGTACATGTAGAAGTTTTATGTGGAAATACTCAATAGTTCAGTATTAATTTTTCTTAAACTTGATTTTTAAAAGTCAATTTTTTTCCTGCACATAAGGTACAATAAATTCTTATTAACGTTACTTGTTTTGGAATTATTTATATTATAATGGTTTTAATGTGTATGTGCGGGTGCAGAAGCCTCATTCATCACTTATTTTATATGGTTTTATGGGGCGGTTTAAATAGGACATGCAAATGACTTATAAAAGCAAATCTATGGAACTTTTGATTCTGCAATAATACGTATACTATTCTAGGTCTTCTTCTAAGTTACTAGAAAAAATAAATACTGTTTTGCTCGGTATCCAATTTTTTTTAATTGTCTCTTATATAAAACTTTTAAGGCTCCTTTAATTTTCATAAGAATGTTGAATGTTCAACTTATTATCACAAAAAAAATATTGAAATTTCGAAAATATAGATTCTTTCTAATTAAATCGGATTTCATTTACGTATTATATTAATACGTAAGCAATACGTAAGCAATACGTAAGTAATACATAAATAATAATATATAAGTGTTACGGGAGAACCAAAATTATTAATGGCGCCCCCGTAAATGCGATATTTCTTTCGATTCTATCAGCTTATTGGCCGTCACTCTCGGGGCATCTACCATCCCCGCCACGATGGTACCTTACCTGCGCTATTACTTCGGCCTTATACTCCCATACGTATAGGGCTATATGAGGAATTCAGATAGAAAGGGAAACGGTTGTAAAGAATATGAATAATTCTGAAGAATAACAAGATTTATAGATTGAATGCTTTATTATAACCCCTATCCCAATACACGCTATTAGCCTCTGTGGTTATAAAACGCGTGTATACTTGTGCACGTATGTATGTGCACTTCCCTATAATTACCTTGCAACGAAAGAATATAACGTTATTATGCAAAATCCAACCACGAACGGCCCGTTCTATCAAAGCTAATGTAATACGGAACGCGCGTATTCGCGAGCAGTGAACTACGCGTGTGATTGGCTAGTCCGATGATAGGCGGGCGCGAGCATTGCACGGGGACCCTTAGATGTGTTTTTACCGCGTGCGCGATTGCGATGTTAGACCGCGGTCTTGCATGTATGAAGTTGCGCGACTAGCGAGCTTGATGTCACGTGGGCGGAGTGTTAAACTCCCGTATAGCGCGTGCTGACGGGCTCACGAAGCAGACGGGTGCTATTGAAGATACCAGGATTACTCGGATGACCAAAAGGAGAACAGGAATGGATTACTGTATCAGATACGTATGCTCCTTTAGTTTGTTTTTATAAGTAAAAAGAAACCCTTGATTCTTTGTGGTGGTGTTGGTTTCCGTTTGTTACAGATCCACAATGCTTGTCTGCTGCCGATGCGAGTTGTGTAGGCTTATGCACTCTGCCACCTGTTCGGCTGATATCTTGGGAATGGCCTTTCTTGATGTATTGATAGCAAGGCATCTATGCAATTCCAAGAAAAGGATGAGTGGGCTTTAGTCCTAGAGACAATTTCGCTGTGAATGAGTATAGCTGGGCCTTTGTATAGCAATGGCTATGTTATGTTTATGCCGCGGGGAGCTGTTTGAGCTCTGGTTTCAATTGGGATACATCCGTATAGCTATCAAGGAAGTGTGACAAAAGTGAGGGCCCGTCAACATGTCATATGGCACGGATTTATTTATTACCTTGAATAAGTATGTAATAGAGAATTTAAGGTAAATTCAATTACTTCTAAACCTTTAATGGATAAATGCAAATATAGGTGTTCGTGCACATATATACATGCACACATAAAGTCACATAGATATGTATATTGTTAAACAGGTAAAATTAAACCTATAACTAGGGGGGATGTGCCCCCCTGCGTGCCTTCGGCACGCCACCCCTCCCCCCCCCCCCTTCACCTGCTCCTCGCTTCGCTCGTCGCCCGCCCCCTCCCTATATAAAAACTTCGTTTTTACATAATAGGCACGACCGCAATACTCAGGATAACTATTGTCGAATAATCTTAAGAAAATAATAATAGTAGATTATACACCTATGGAGTAAAGTAGGCTATGTACGCCCGTGAAAAACTTGATGCACGAGCGAAGCGAGGGCGGCAACTCGCGGACGTTCATAGTACTCATTACTCTCGAGGGTAATATACAATTTGTTCACATGCCCGGCGGAAAGTTATTTATGCTTAATCCCCGATTACAGGGTCGAAAACGTCACATAACCTCATTTCTAGAAACTGCGACGCTTATGCTCGTGTGTCTATTTTTTTCATGATTAGCGCTGCCTGCAGTAATTTGCGGCCCGAGCGAAGCGAGGGCTGCAATACGCAGGCGGTGCTAGCCGGGAAAAAGGTAGGGAAACGTGCATGTTCGTAGCAGTTTCTAGGAGGGAGTACATGTGGCGTTTTACTCCCTGACAACGGGGAGTAAACACAATACTTTACGCGTGGTATACGAAAAAAATAATGAAAATGGCACCAAGGTATATGGTGGTTTAGAAAATGACACCAAAATATTGTTATGAAAAAAAAAAATATTGCCAATTCATTGGCACGTAGCTACCTCCAAATTAATTTATCGCTCCTATATATATAGTATATATAGCTCAAATGTAAAATAATGTATTTATTTTGTATGTTTTTTTCAATAATTTAGGACTTACTTTTTCTTATTTTTGAAATCCTTTATTAGTTTCTACTGATATTATGTTAACACAAAAGTTTAATGTTAAGATATTAAGAGGACGTCGTAGTTTTGTAGTGGTCAAAAAACGCGACTAGAATAATCTGCCTTACCGACTTCATGCAGCTAACTTCAGAGCGTTTCGCAACCGCACGTTTAGCGGCGCCATCTGTAAAATACCTTGCGGACCGAAGAACTATTCACTCTTCGAAATTTCTTATGGACCCGCTGCACGGTATTTGCCCGTTGCGCGGTTCATTGTTTCACAACATGCAACAAATGTTTATAAATAATTTTAATATTTATAATATTTATAAATATTTACGAATATTTTTGACTTTATAAATAAGTGTGAAAGAATGAACCACGCAACGGGCAAGGGCCAGCGCGTACTCGCACTTCGCAATACGCTTATAGGGACTCAGCCTTACAGCTTGCAAGCTAAGCGTGCGGTCGCGGATTGAAGGTTCCAAAATTGGCTACGCGGTGCAGTTATACCTCTGAAAGAAGTGGTGCGGTGTGCTCATTGAAATAATCGAACACAATGCAATTTACAAGAAGCGCCCGTTGGATATTAAAAATTTAGGACTAATTGGAACATGGTGGCCCATTGAAATTTTGTTTTATTAATTTTACGAAATACTTCGTAAAAGCTGAAATAACGAAATGAATTTTTAACCATTCGCAATCAAGGAAGCACTTGATATATTTTTTATTGTACATCTTGCATACATTCAACGCGCTTCATTCGTATCATCATCATCATCATCATCATCATCATCATCATCATCATTATTATTATTATTATTGCAGTTATAAAGTTAGTTTTAACTTCGAAGTTTGTTTTAATTAGTTTATATCATACAATAATAATAAACTCAAGAATTCTATTTTCAAAATTCAAACATCAAATTTTTGGGGCCCATTATATATAGACTAAGAAATAAAATAACAACTACCAATCTAAACAGTCTTATTGCGATGAAAGATTTTACCTATCACTTTTTAAAAAGAGGATAGATAAACATTTGTTATTATTATTTTTATGTGCTAGTCTACACGTGTATTGATTTACAGTCAACGTGTTTATTGGCTTTGTCACAAATAGTTACTATATTATTTTATAATCTATTAAAATATTTCAACATCAATTGGACTCCTTTAATTCCTAGAAATCAAGTCTTTTGAATATATTTTTTTATTACATAGAAACATATTTTTATTATTTATATGTCCTAGTCAATGCATATAGACTTGGGTTTACATATTTACTAATGCACATACGAGCTAGTCAATACAATTATCCACTTAGAATCTACATATGACCGACTGCGACATACACATGGGTTTCCCCAAGACCAAAAATATGATATATGTGTATAATATACTTGTAGAGATATTTTAAAATAATCTTGTTAATTACTATTAATTATTTTTATTGTAAGATGTCAATTTATATTTTTCATATAATTTTTTATGTCATATTTTATGATTATTATTAATATTCTAGTCAATACGTTTATAAACTTAGAGTTTACGTATTTACTAACTGATACCATATGTTTCCTATGTGCTAGTCTATACGTTTCTCGACTTAGAGTTTACGTACGTGACCGACTATCACATTTCAGAACAATAATATGATGTATGTATCAATATACTAAATGTATGCATATTTTAAACTAATCTTTTTAATTACTATTACTTTATTTTATTGTAAGAAATGTCAATTTATATTTTTCATATAATTTTTCAGTCTTTTGACTACAATCAATTATCAAAGAAAGTCATTGATATACTTATTATTATTATTAGTGTTATTATTATTATTTCTATGTGCTAGTCAATACGTTTATAGACTGTTAAAGTCTACGTATTTACTGACTAATGCACATACGGGCTTGTCAATACGTTTATCGACTTAGAGTCTACGTATTTACTGACTGATACCACATGTTTTCCTATGTGCTAGTCTAAATGTTTCTCGACTTAGAGTCTACGTATGTGACCGACCGACATACACACATAGTTACACACATGCTTTGCCCTCAGAACAATAATATGATATATGTATAACTTTTTCTTAACTTACGAATCAACTAATTGAGTAGGCAATCTATCAAGATATATTTAGAAGAATTTAGAGAAATCGACTTCCTGTACCGTATTCGGCCGATGAGACCGAATTTATCCGTCTTTCTAAATTGTTTTTAGCTTCGTTTTCTTCACTTTTTCCTTGGAATTATTTTATTTTTCTCTATTTTTCAAAATACTTTATTTTTTTATTTTTTTTCTATTAAAAACTTTCAACATGCCACCAGCCCATGCCTAATAATGTTTTAGGGTACCTTCATTTGGATGCCTTCACCTGAAAACAAATATCTTATGTAATACACGCTTGTAAAAAATATATAAAATTTTATTTAGCATGCAAAATTATTTCTTTAAACAGCCAAAGAATCTAAATAATTTGAATGAACAAAATCTAAACAAACCCTGGTAGAAAATTAACCATTTTTATTGGTTAACATGTTAATCAAATGGAAGCATTTTATTTTAAAATTATAATTACATGTTCAAATATTGTCAATAGAATATGTTCTTATGAACCAAAATTTAATATTTATCTTTAACAACGAAATAATGATAGTGACGTTTTTAACTTCAAAACTAACCTACAATTAGCCAACATTATTAACATTTCTACCAGGGAATCCTTTGAATAAACTATTTTATTTTATTTGGATTAATTTTTATCTTATGATATCCAATTGAAAATAATTATTCCCATGAAACATGATATCTTTATTTTATTGTGACACTTTATATTTTTTCTTTTTTACTGGCAAGATCCACAATGACCACAACTATACCTCCACAATAGCAGAAACTTAATTAGCACATCGCATAACTTAATCTCACAGGTTGACACTAGAAAATTATTTAAATGTAGACAACAACATTTAATACTTTGCATGTAAAATTAATGCTGTTTCTAGAATATAAAAACCATCTCAGATCTAGCAGATCTATTCGCAATGTGCATTGCATTTAATTAATTAAAATTTTGAGGTGACATGGTTTACTATCTAATCTATAGGGGCATTAGAATTCAGGAAAGCTACTGCAATAACCCTATCTTCTATTCTTTTGCAAATGGTTTTCATTTTATTAAAAATGAAGTGAAATCATCTAGTTTTTTAGTTTTATCATACTACAAAATGCAAGTTATATCTCTTGCGCAAAAAACGAAATCAAAATTTCTTTCCTACAAATCCTACCAATTTATAAAAAAGAAAAAATCAAATAGTCATATTGTGAATTTTATGTTGGTACAGTATAATGAGGTTGCTTATCATATTAGCTTCCAGCAAAAATTAGTTTCCTAAGGATAAAAATAATTGACAACAAAGAAACAATCCATATTCTAAAAAAACTCTAATCGTGTATACTATCCAAATACTGATTGCTTTATATTAATTATTTTTTGGGTGCGGCTAATATTAATGATTAGGAGAACTAACCTGTGATACCAAGTGTAACTTACTCACCCAGAGCAACATTAACGTAACTACAGTATTTATCATAAAATGTAGCAGCAGTACCTCCATAAACACTTATGAAACACCACCACAAATGCTGCACAGTAGTCCAAGGCATGGACCAGGCGTAGACATTGAGACAACTCAGATTGAAGCAACTTCAGCAGCAAAATCAGTAGCAGTAGTGACACCTTAGCTGGAAACTAGAATATGAGTCACTCATAATATTTAATTTATTATGAAATGGGTGATTACCCAATTTCTAAAACTATGCAAAAATTATGAAAATCCACTACTACAACCTCTAAAAATCAGTTTCAGTGTATTAAGAAATACATAAGCCATATTTTTATACATGTGTCATTACAAGTTAAAATTTTTGTTCGATAAAACTGATTAATGTACAATAACAGTAATGTCTATTAAGCTAGCACCGCCACTAACGACCGCCACTATGAAATCTACACCATAATTTGTTGCTAATTTGTTGCTAATTTGTTACGCAAACCTCGAATTTGTTGCTCCAGTCGTTTCCGAGATATCCTGGCGGTGATAGCTTAAGACTTAAGCTAGCATCGCCACAGCTGTAACTTTTGAAGGACAAAACATTTTTTTACGGGGCAGGTGGCATAATTTGTTGCTAATTTGTTGCTAATTTGTTGCTAATTTGTTGCTAATTTGTTGCTTCAAGATAGGCTAGGTCCCGAGTCTCGAAAAACAAAATAGCGCCTATTGCGGAACATGGTCATATTCCGGATTACGTAATTTTATTAAATCACGAATAATTTAACAAACAACTATCGGATATTTTGTTGCTAATTTGTTGCTAACTTTTTACTCTAAGCCCAAATTTGTAGCTAGAGCCGTTTCCGAGATATCCTGGCGATGCTAGCTTAAGACTTAAGCTAGCACCGCCACAGCTGTAACTTTTGAAAGACGAAACATTTTTTGACGGGGTAGGTGGCATAATTTATTGCTAATTTGTTGCCTCAAGATAGGCTAGGTCCCAAATCTCGAAAAACAAAATGGCGCCTATTGCGGAACATGAACATACTACGGATTACTTAATTTTCTTAAGTCACGAATAATTCAACAAACAACTATCGGATATTTTGTTGCTAATTTGTTGCTAATTTTTTATGCCAAGCCCAAATTTTTTGCTAGAGCCGTTTCCGAGATATCCTGGGGGTGTTAGCTTAAGACTTAAGCTAGCACTTAACTTAAGTTAACAGCTGTAACTTTTGAACGACGAAACATTTTTTGACGGGACAGGTGGTATAATTTGTTGCTAATTTGTTGCTTCAAGATAGGCTAGGTCCCGAATCTCGAAAAACAAAATGGCGCCTATTGCGGAACATGATCATATTTCGGATTACGTAATTTTATTAAATCACGAATAATTCAACAAACAATTATCGGATATTTTGCTGCTTATTTGTTGCTAATTTTTTACGCTAAGACAACATTTTTTGCTAGAGCCATTTCCGGGATATCCTGGCGGTACTAGCTTAAGACTTAAGTTAGCACCGCCACAGCTGTAACTTTTGAACGACGAAATATTTTTTAACGAGACAGGTGGCATAATTTGTTGCTAATTTGTTGCATCAAGTTAGGCGATGTGTTCGGACAAAAAATCGAACAAAAACGCAAGAAAACGTGTTCTGGATATGAAAATGGTATTTTATCTTATAAAACATTAAGCAACAAATTCATAACGGTGCAAAATATCGTCTATAATATGTCGCTAAGTTATTACAGTATTCTTGAATTTGTTGCTTTATAATAGATTATATCCCGGAGTCAAAAGTCGATTAAAACCGGTATAAAAGGCGTTTTGGGGACGGTAAATGGGGTTTTATGTAGTAAAACAGTAAGCAACAAATTCATAACTGAGCTGAATATCGCCTATTATATGTTGCTAAGATGTTACAATATTCTTGAATTTGTTGCTTCACGTTAGGTTATATTTCTTTGTCGAAAGGCGATCGAAAACGGTATAAAAACGCGTTTTGGAGGCGGTAAATCTGGTTTTATCTAGTACAATGGTAAGCAACTAATTCGCAACTGCGCAAACTGATGACACTAATAGGTTACCAAGATGTTACAGTATTCTTGAATTTGTTGCTTTATAATAGATTATATCGCGGAGTCAAAAGTCGATTAAAAACGGTAAAAAAGGCGTTTTGGGGACGGTAAATATGGGTTTTATGTTGTAAAACAGTAACCAACAAATTCATAACTGTGCTGAATATCGTCTTTTATATGTTGCTAAGATGTTACAGGTTTCCTGAATTTGTTGCTTCGAGTTAGGCTATGCATCGGGTCAAAAATCGGAAATAAACGCAAGAAAACGTTCCTTTTGACGTTGTAAATGGTGTTTTATGTAGTAAAACAGTAAGCAACAAATTCATCACTGTGCAGAATATTATCTTTTACATGCTGCTAAGATTAGGAATAAATTATGCCACCTGTCCAGTCAAAAAATGTTTCGTTGTACAAAAGTTACAGCTATGACGGTTCTAGCTTAAGGGGGCTAGACACCTTTTTTCTCTGAAATAAGAAGTCACATTTTAATACATAAATGTAAACTAATTATTTCATACTTTTTACATATAAAAGTGGGTATATTTTCCTTACCTTAAAACTTTCTCCGATGGGCCTTTTATATGGTCCAGAACCATAGTCATCGATGAAACAAGTTTTTTCACTAACCGTAAGCTTTGTAATTTTCCTGTGGATGGATTGACTCCAGATTTGAACTAAATTACTTCTGAATAGTATAATTCTCATATGAGTGTAGGGATTTAGGATTAAATGTCGGAAAACATTTTTACATCAGAAAAATTATGAAAAAATATAAAAAATTTTAAAAAATTAAAAAAAAACTTTTGAAAAACAACACAATTTTTTTTTCTCATTAGATCAAAAATCCCTACACTCATATGAGAATTATACTATTCAGGAGTAATTTAGTTCAAATCTCGAGTCAATCCATCCACAGGAAAATTTCAAAGCTTACGGTTAGTGAAAAAACTTGTTTCATCGATGACTATGGTTCTGGACCATATAAAAGGCCCATCGGAGAAAGTTTTAAGGTAAGGTAAATATACCCACTTTTATATGTAAAAAGTATGAAATAATTAGTTTACATTTATGTATTAAAATGTGACTTCTTATTTCAGAGAAAAAAGGTGTCTAGCCCCCTTAAGTCTTAACGTAGCAGCACCGTCAACATATCTCGGAAACGGCTCGAGCTACAAATTTGGGCTTAGGGTAAAAAATTAGCAAAAAATTTTGGCTTGGCGTAAAAAATTAGCAACAAATTAGCAACAAAATATCCGATAATTGTTTGTTGAATTATTCGTGATTTAAGAGAATCACGTAATCCATAGTATGTCCATATTCCGCAATAGGCGCCATTTTGTTTATCGAGATTTGGGACCTAGCCTATCTTGAAGGAACAAATTAGCAACAAATTATGCCACCTGTCCCGTCAAAAAATGTTTCGTCGTTCAAAAGTTACAGCTATGGCGGTGCTAGCTTAAGTCTTAAGCTAGCACCGCCAGGATATCTCGGAAACGGCTCTAGCTACAAATTTGGGTTTAGGGTAAAAAGTTAGCAACAAATTAGCAACAAAATATCCGATAGTTGTTTGTTAAATTATTCGTGATTTAATAAAATTACGTAATCCGGAATATGACCATGTGCTGCAATAGGCGCCATTTTGTTTTTCGAGATTCGGGACCTAGCCTATTTTGAAGCAACAAATTAGCAACAAATTATGACACCTGTCCCGTTAAAAAATGTTTCGTCCTTCAAAAGTTACAGCTGTGGCGGTGCTAGCTTAAGTCTTAAGCTAGCACCGCCAGGATATCTCGGAAACGACTGGAGCAACATATTCGGGGTTGCGTAACAAATTAGCAACAAATTAGCAACAAATTATGGTGTAGGTTTCATAGTGGCCGTCGTTAGTGGCGGTGCTAGCTTAATAGACATATAACAGTAGAACGACATGTGTTTAAAATTTTATGCTGGATATTACACTACATAGCTTATTCATGACTTTAATATCTATAAACAAAATTAGTTTTATTAAACCTAAAAATTTTCAAATTATTTAATTTTACAACATTATTAGCTTCCAGCAAAAATTAGTTTAGATAAACATAAAAATAATTTACAAAAAAAAAATGATATTCTTAAAAATTCTAATCACGTAAACCATCCCAATATTGATTGCTTTATGTTAATTATTTTTAGATTTAACAAAACTAATTTTGTTCATATACCTGAACGTGATGAGCAACCTTATTCTATTGTATTTAGCAAAAATTTTGAGCATGTAAATATGGTTTTCTCCCTTGAGTATGTAAGTTTGTTTTAAAAAGTTAGTTTTTTTATTTCCGTTCTTGGAGATATGGAAAATAACTATAATATAGAAAAAAGGCTAACATACTAACTTATTAGCATGCTACAAAGATAGTAATAAAGTCTAAACATCACATAATTAAGTACGTTGATATAAGACACCCGCAAGCAAACTAATATAACCTGGCTAATATTAATTATTAGGACAACTAACCTGTGATTCCAAGTGTATCTTACTCATCTGGAGCAACATTAATATAAATTCGTATAATTCTGTAACTGTTGTAGTATGAAAAGCAACATACTTTAAAAGTAAGCGACCCATACCATAAAAGTATGGGTCCCTTACTAAGATTGCTAAAACCACCTTACTTATATAGTAAAGGAACTCCTATACTCCACGAGTAAGCCGTTTTAACTGTAGCAGTAAGAGTTTTCTTTCCGTGTGCACCCGCAGAAAACTGTTACTTTTTGGGGAGATATAATTCGTACCTAAAAATCAGGTGTGCCCTAAATACTGACATTAGTCTAGGCGTCAGGGGGGTTTCCGTGGCCGATGGATGTCCACGCCTCCACCAAAGCTTTTCTTATGTATTTTTGTCTGCTGATTCTGAATTTCGAAGGTGGACAGTCGCCAGACTGTTAGTTTCTTTGTTATTAACAAATTAATTGTTTAAATTGCTGCCAAATCAATATGATTAATTATAACGGAATCCTAACTGTCCAAAACTGTAGTGAATTGATCTAGAATTCTGCACGTTTGCGCTCGAATTCGCGAGTTATTGCACTAAATTTGCAATAATTCGGATTCTAATCAAAATTTTTCAATTCTGAAAAAATGAGCGTATTTCTAGATCAATTTACTACAGTTTTAAATAGTTAGGATTCAGTTATAATTAATCATATTGATTTGGCAGCAATTTGAACAATTATATTGTTAATAACAAAAAACTAACAGTCTGGCGACTGTCCACCTTCGAAATTCAGAATCAGCAGACCAAAATCAGTAAGAAAAGCTTTGGTGGAAGTGTGGACATCCATCGGCCACGGAAATCCCCCTGGCGCCTAAACTACATCTCGAGTCTGTCGCGGGAGCGCAGACATTCAAGTATACCTTCGCCGTCCCTTCTCCGTCGTGTCCGCCTAGGTGATGTCCTCGGGAAGTGATAGTTGCGTTGGCTGCCGTCGAGGAGAGTACAATTATATGAAGACATGTTGTCTTCTGCAGGAACTCTTCGCCCAGAGCAAAATAAAATATATTAATAATGTGTTAAGCAGTGGGGATGAGGAGAGCAGTATGAAACTGCCAGGAACAGAGGAGTAGACAGATGGAAAGTTGGAGGCTAGGTTCGGCTATACTACAGGATAAAGGTCAAATCCGAAGTGAAGTACTTACGCGAGTCTGTCACGGGAGCGCGAACTACATTCAACTACATCTTCGCCCTCCCTTCTCCGTTGTGTTCGCCTAGGTGATGTCCTTGGGAAGTGGTAGTTGCATTGGCTGCCCTCGAGAAGAGTAGAATTATATGAAGACATGTTGTCTTCTATAGGAGCTCTTCACCTAGGGCAATACAAAATATATTAATAATGTGTTAAGCAGTAGGGATGAGGATAGCAGTATCGAACTGCCAGAAACAGAGGAGTAGACCAATGGAAAGTTGGAGACTAGGTTCGGCTGTACTACAAGATAAAGTCCAAAGCCGAAGTAAAAGTACTTACTCGAGTCTGGCACAGGAGATCAAACTATATTCATATACACCTTCGCCCACACTTCTACGATATGTTTGTCTAGCTGATGTCTTCAGGACGAGGTAGTTGCGTTGGCTGCCCTGGAGGAGAGTAGAATTATATGAAGACGTGTTGTTTTCTGCAGGAGCTCTTCGCCTAGGGCAAAACAAAATATATTAATAAAGTGTTAAGCTGTATAGGAATGAGGATAGCAGGATCGACCTGCCAGGAACAGAGGGAGTAGATAGATGGAAAGTTAAGATATTTGTAGAGAATGGAAAGGGATCTTTGGAATGGAAAGTCGAAAAAGCGCATGTGCATTTCCATCTAAGACCTCCCCACCCTCGCTTAAAGTTTACCAGAATGTCCACACACAATGCTGTACATAGAGAGGGATTGTATATCTAATTCCAGATATACTCAATTAGCCAGTACGGAGGAAATAACTTTTTTTCTTGAAAACTTCTTGAAAAACACACAGAAAATGCAGTATCTCCACAATTGCTGATTATTTATAACTGAAACCTGATATATAATCCCTCAGCATGTAGAACATAGTGTGTGTAAAGTTCAAGATATTTTTAGAGAATGGAAAGGGATCTTTGGAATGAAAAGTCGAAAAAGCGCATGTGTATTTCTAACTAAGACCTCCTCACTCTCGCTTAAAGTTTACCAGAATTACATACACACTATGCAATACATGCTGAGGGATTGTATATCCAATTTCAGATCTACTCAATCAGCCAGTATGGAGGAAATAACTTTTTTTCTTGAAAACTTCCTGAAAAACACACAGAAAATGCAGTATCTTCACTCTTGCTGATTATTTAGAACTGAAACCTGGTATATAATCTCTCAGTATGTACAACATAGTGTGTGTAAAGTTTAAGATATTTGTAGAGAATGGAAGGGGATCTTTGGAATGAAAAGTCGAAAAAGTGCATGTGCATTTCCAACTAAGACCTCACCCTCGCTTAAAGTTTACCAGAATTACACACACTATGCAATACATGTTGAGGGATTGCATATCCAATTTCAGATCTACTCAATCAGCCAGTATGGAGGAAATAACTTTTTTTCTTGAAAATTTTTTGAAAAACACAGAAAATGCAGTATCTCCACACTTGCTGATAATTTATAACTTAAACTTCGTATATAATCCCTCAGCATGTACAACATAGTGTGTGTGTAAAGTTTAAGATATTTGTAAAGAATGGAAAGGGATCTTTGGAATGAAAAGTCGAAAGAGCGCATGTGCATTTCCAACTAAGACCTCCTCACTCTCGCTTAAAGTTTACCAGAATTACATACACACTATGCAATACATGCTGAGGGATTGTATATCCAATTTCAGATCTACTCAATAGTCAGTATGGAGAAAATAACTTTTTTTCTTGAAAACTTCTTGAAAAACACACAGAAAATGCAGCATCTCCACTCTTACTGATTATTTAGATCTGAAACTTGGTGTATAATCTCTCAGCATCTATAACACAGTGTGTATAAAGTTTAAATTATTTTTAGAGAATGAAAAGGGATCTTTGGAATGAGAAGTTGTAAAAAGCGCATCAAATCTACAGTTACATCTACCTTTATTATAAGTTGGTTCAGACATATGAGGTACGTCTTGAACTTCAGTACTCTCGTTAGGATAAATAAATAAATAAATTAACTTTCGAATGACTTACTTTTTTGTCTTCTCCTAGAGCAGGTCTTTGTAGTAATATAGTTAAGTGAGGTTATGGCTCTGCAGTGCGCGGCGCCCGCCTCGTGGCCTCGTGGGTGTGCTCCGCACGCGGTGTGAGGTACCTCGTCGCCGTCGTGGTCGGCGATCAGGTCGCATTGTCGTCACTTCAGCGGAGGCTGCGGGGGCGCGTCGCGGCTCGACACTCGACAGACGACAGCTGTGATCAGCGTCATGCAAAAAACACACGGACTGACGGACCTAATACGTCATACACGAACAATATGACGATGACCATTGCGCGGTAACATGTCCGTAAGAGACGGTCAGTAATGTCTTTTAGACGGTAAAAGTCTGCTAGCATCAGTGCAAACACAGTTACCTCTACAGCACCATAGAAACTTGCTCAGTCAGCAAAAAGTCTGCTAGCATCAGTGCAAACACAGTTACCTCTACAGCACCATAGAAACTAGCTCAGTCAGCAGCTCAGGTTACCCGCTCAATTACAATTAGAAGCTAGAAAGAAAAATTAGATTATAGAAAGAAAATCAGTGTAGCTCCGAAACCCAAATATTTACGTCCCGGTCTG
The DNA here is from genome assembly GCA_036365515.1 of Torymus aiolomorphi. NCBI lineage: Eukaryota > Metazoa > Arthropoda > Insecta > Hymenoptera > Torymidae > Torymus > Torymus aiolomorphi. The sequence continues at coordinate 253,926,514 of CM070874.1, forward strand.
ACGTCCGTCTGCTATCGCCCACCCGCGTTGCGCATCCGTACACTCGATTCAACGCTCTGAAGTTGGCTCGGTGCCGTTATATACTTAGCACGCTCCGAACTTGTGTCACCTCGCTGAGTAGTTCAAGGTTTTTGGAAAATTTACGAATTTTTTGTTGACCAAATACAATTTAAAAGATTCTTTAGTGTAATAGTGAGCGGGGATAGCTATTCTTTTATGCAAGAATTATCGGTGTTTTGTATCCCAAGCGAAATTAGGAGATATGGGTAGACGTCGTCTGCTCCACGATTTCAATCAAGCGGCATAATCACCTCGTCAGTAGTTCAAGGTTTTTGTAATTTCTAGTTCTCTAAAAGGTATGCTACAAATTTGTAGACTTTCTTTGTTGTGTAAGTGAGCGGGGACAAGTGCGCGTTTATTTCAAAATATTCAGAATTACCTATAAAAATATTGCAAAAGGGAAGGCATAGCGAACAAGCTGCTATGCTGGTACGCGGCCGGTAAGCAATAAATTACAGAAAAAGTATTTTTTGCTTATTTCAATATAATAATAGTTGTCCCCCCTTCATTTTTTAATTTGAATTCACTTCCTAAAGTTTTACGTCGATTGGTAATTTGGTTTGGAAGACAAGTTTGAACTACTGAAATAGCCGATAAAACAGGGATCTTTGTGTGTTTCCATCTACGACGTCCTCTTAATAATACAAAACACTACCAACTCTATATAAGAACCTCTTTTCTACAATCCTATTACTTCCAAATCATTGTCCTTCAATATTCTGTATAATAGATAATGTTTCTTGGTGAAATTTGACAAATATATTGCCTATACTACACACAAAATTGTCTATAAATTTCATGTTTTCATTTATAAAAGAGAGAACGTGATAAATATCGAAGTGCAGCCAAAAGTATTGTTACGTATTTCTCGGATTCTAATTGACCAGCGTATCTCGCTAATTTCATGTATCGGTGAAGCGCGCTGTAAATTAACGTCAATAAAAAAAAAACGCATGTAACTAATACGTGACACGTAGGATGCGTCATTTTCATTTTCTAGTATACATCATAAAGCCGTTCCCGAAAAATTATGTTTTGAAAAGAGGGCTAAATCACTTTTAACTTCAAATATCTTTTGAAATTCATAAACGAATTCTTTTACCCAAAGAACACATATAATAAATAAATAATAACAAACTCTACATCTCCACCAAATTTTAAAGAAATTGGAACAATTTTTGTCTAGTTATCATGCGGGTATGCGACAAAGAAAGTGACTGTGTAAAAAATGAAAATTTTCAATACTAAATATCTCAAAAAGTAATTGTTCGATCTTGAAAATTAGCACACATATTATCACATACAAAATTGTTTATAAATTTGGAAATCGCCCAATTTGGAATGCCAAACCGATAAAATGTTGGATGTTTCGCTTATATCAAAATTGGCGCCTGTTCGACCTATACCGGTGGACGACTGTCTGCTCAAATTTCTTTCCGTCTATACACACACATACATACACACATACAAGCACACAGACACACACGAGCACACACACATTCACACACACACACATACACACATCCATACGGATATTTTCTAAAAATAGAATATTTTGATTCCAAATGTGCTATACAACATTCCTAACACATTTTCTTCAAAAATTTTGCTTCCTCCTAGAGGAAGCTTTGTGATAGTAATTTTTTTTATTTGTTGTAAAAACATGTTATAATTGTTATCCGAGGTGTAGGAATCAAAATACATGGTTTTTGAAAAAAATGTCTGTAGAGATGTGTGTGTGTGTGCGTGCGCGCGCGCGCGCGCGTATGTGTGTGTGTGTGTGTGTGTGTGTGTGTGTGTGTGTGTGTGTGTGTGTGTGTGTGTGTGTACTCTTGGATCTCAGCTTCTACTCAGTCGATTTTAACCGGACTTTTTTTTGTTTTTTTTTTGTGATTGTGGGTTAAAAATCCGTTTTTTGATTGGGCCGATGCGTTTTTGTTTTATTTCGAATTTTCGATTTTCTCAAAATTGTTTTTACTTTCTTTTAATGATAGGATCGAGATAATTGAATCGGATGGGTAGCATTCAAAAGAGAATTAAAATATCTATATTTGCTAAAAAAAAATTTCTAGCTATCACGGTTCTTATGTTATCAACAAAAACGTGTTTTTTTTAAAAAGATTATATGTCTCAAACTAACTGGTCAATATTTTTGAGAAAAATCATGATAATGCAGAATATAAATAGCTATAATCTGTAAAAATTTTAATTCATTCTTTTGGTTAGTTTTTGAGAAAAAAATTAAAAAATTTTAAAAATGAGTTTTGTATGTCCAACAATTACGGGAGTCAAATTGATTTAATCGATTCAAAATTCCTTTTAGAGGTAGATTTTGGATAGTTCTCGGTCGAGTTCTTTGGGCAAAATGATTGGTCCACAAATTTCAGAGATATTTGAGGTTAAAATTTTTTTAACCTTTTTTCCAAGCCGTAATTTCTCGAAAACGGCTCTATGTATCAAAATCGGATGGGTAGCGTTCGAAAGAGAATTAAAATACCTATATTTTCTAAAAAAAATTTCTAGGTATCACGGTTCTTTAATTATGAACAAAAACAACAAGAACGTGTTTTTTTTTTTTAAGTTTAGACCGCCCTAATGATGTTATCCTCTCTTAAAAAAGTGATGGATGAAATCTGTCATCACAATAAAAGTGTTTTAATTAGTTGTTGTAGACTCATTTGATTGATCTATATAGTATAGGCGCCAAAGTCTAAGATGTCTGAATTTTCAAGATTGAATTCTTGAGTTTAAGTATTCAAAACTGCTGAATAATGAAAACAGTTTAAGAGAAATTTCATTATTATATTTATCAAACTTACGTTATTATCGTAGAATTTAAACTCAAACTTTTAAATTAAACTAACATGATCATGTTCATAACCTCAAAAACAAAAAAAATCAATAGATAAATAATACTCGCGAAGCGCATTGAATGTAGCTAGTATATTATATGTTATATGTTACACATGTATATATTATGTTAAACCTAGGGCATTCTTGCCCGTTGATCTAAATCAATAAATAAATAAATAAATAATTAATAAATTAATACTTTTAAATCTTCATAAATAAATTTAATTATAATTATGTCATAAATTTTTGCAAAAAAATTCAGATAATTCGATCCTATCATGAAAAAAAATTAAATAACAATTTTGAGAAAATCGAAAAAAAAAAACAAAAACGCATCTGCCCAATCAAAAAACGGATTTTTGACTTGCCATCACACAAAAAGAAAACAAAAAAAATGATACCTGTCCGGTCAAAATCGACCGAGTCGAAGCTGAGATCCAGGCGTATACACACTCACACACACACACATGCATCTATACAGACATGTATTTTGATTCCTAACACCTCGGAACAAAAATTTTATCCAAAATCTACCTCTACAAGGAATTTCAAAGCGATTAAGTCAATTTTATTAAAGTAAACGTGCTTCATACAAAACTCATTTTTTACATTTTTTTATTTTTTTCTTAAAAACTAATTGACAGAATCGATTCACGTTTTTACAGATTATAGCTATTTATATTCTGCATATCATGATTTTTCTCAAAAAAAATTGACCGTTTAGTTTGGGAGTTAAAAACACGTTTTTGTTGATAACAAAAGAACCGTGATAGCTAGAAAATTTTTTTTTAGGAAATATAGGTATTTTTTATTTTCTTCCAAATGCTACCAATTCGATTCAGATAACTCGATCCTATATCACTAAAAAAAAATCAAAAAACAATTTTGGAAAATCGAAAATTTGAAAAGAACAAAAACGCATCTGCCCAATCAAAAAAGGGATTTTTGACCCGCCATCACACTAAAAAAAACAAAAAAATGGTACTTGTCCGGTCAAAATCGACCGAGTAGAAGCTGAGAATCAGGCGTATACACACACACACACACACACACACACACACACACATCTACACAGATTTTTTCAAAAACCATGTATTTTGATTCCTAACACCTCCGAACAAAAATTTTAACCTCAAATATCTGTGAAATTTTTGGACCAATCATTTTGTTCAAAGAACTCGACCGAGAAATATCTAAAATCTATCTTTACAAAAAATATTGAAGCGATTAAGTCAGTTTTACTCCCGTAATCGTTGGACATACAAAACTCATTTTTTTTTATTTTCTAATTAGTTTTCATTATAATAACTTTATTAAATATAATTTATAAATTGGTTGTATTTAGAAATACAAAAAAGATATTGACATGAACATTTTTTTGGTATGTGTGTGTGTGTGTGTGTGTGTTAATAAATAAATTACAATTTTTTCCCAATATATTAGTATTTTATTTTTTTTATTTTTTTTCAGTATTTTTTTTCTTTGAAAAAAGAAATTTTGGAAAATTGTCCAACAATTTTGTTCAAAGTTTACGCAAAAACGAATCGATATTTTGATTTGAAAGTTTGCAGGGGTGTAGAATGTTATAAAACTTAGGGTAATGTCCTCTTGATTTTACGCAATTTGCAAAAAAAATAATAGATTTTGTTATCATAATTATGTTTACTGCACTTTATGTACTGCAGTGTTGATGGTTAAAGGGCGTTGTAAGTGTGTAAGCGCCACTCTATATTACTCGTCATGCGTCGTCTGGTCGGCCGACTTGATCCGTCGGTTTTTATCAAATAAAAATGAAATACACCATGTTATACGAAATCAAGAGAACATTGCTCTAAATTTGATAACCCTTTACCCCCTCCCCCAGCCCCCACACAAAGTGTGAAGCCGAAATATTATTTCTCTTTTTCGTAAACTTTGAACGAAATTGGACGACCTGGCCGCGCCGTATGCGTATATATGTATAGGTATATGTAGGTCCGACTTCGCGGTTAGTGTGGGCAGTGTATGCATATCTGCGTGTGCGCGCATGCGCATGTGCTGCAGCTCAGCTGCTCAGCTTGTATGGCTCGTTGTACTTGTTTGCGTAAGCGACACAGCGCCGCGGATGATGTCAGAAAAAGGCTGTGCCGAACTTCGCGAAAATAAGTGAAAAAGTGTCAGTACGGAGTGAACACGAGAAAGCTGCCTACTACATACGAGTATAACGTATAATCGCTAAGTACAGTGCTTCGCTTCCTCTCTGGCTCTCATCCACCATGTCAATCATATGTGCACGGCAGTCCGGCAGACGGCAGTCATCAATGTTTATCAGCAGTCACTGTGTCTTCTAGATTTCTATGGACCGATATTGATGTTGGTCGTGTTCTCTGCTAATTTAGTGGTGGTCTTTATTTCCTTGAGTAAGTATTATTTCAATAATACTAGCTTCTTTCTAATCTTGCAGAGTTTTCATCTTTTTTTCACAAGGACATTTTGGTAATGGGTCTGAAGTTTGCAACGTTGGAGTCCAACGAAATAAAAAAAAAATTCATTTTACTTCACGTTTATATTAAACGCCTCTGCTAATCGACCGTCACATCTGACGGCCAAATAACCATAATACATTTAAAAACACGTAAAAACCGTTGTTTTGAGTCTCACCTGGAAGGGACTATTATTTTTTTAATCAAACCTCAATCCTTGTCTATTTTTTTCTTTATTTAAGCGTCAATTCTTCAACTACAGAAAATTGAAGGTTAGGTTTTACCAATATATAGGTATATGCGCTCTCATGAAATGTGACGGTCGTTTAGCAAGAGCCTATATTAAATAATATTAATTTTGCGTGTAGATTTAGTGTTTTATTGTATACATTAACTTTAAAACAAAGGTTTAGATAAAATTTCCATTGTTGAATAACATTAATCAATCTTAAAAAATTATTTCCTTGCATTCCAACGATGCAAACTTCAGACCCATTTTTGGTAGACTTTGAGCAAGGGTCAGGTAGTCTTAGTTGGAAATGCACATGCGCTTTTTCGACTTTCAAGTCCAAGGATCCCTTTCCTTTCTCTAAAAATATTTTCAGCTTTACACATATCATATCATGCATGCTGAGAGATTATATACCTTATTTCAGATCTAAATAATCAGCAAGTATGGAGTTACAGCAGTTTCTGTGTGTTTTTCAGGAAATTTTTAAGAACAAAGTCATTTTCTCCGTGCTGACTGATTCAGTAGATCTGAAACTCAATATAAAATGCCTCAGCATGCATTGCATTGTATGTGAACATTCTGGTAAACTTTGAGAAAGGGTGAGGAGGTTTTAGTCGAAAATGCACATGCGGCTTTTCGACTTTTCGTTCCAAAGATCTATTTCCATTACCTAGAAGTATCTTAAACTCTCCATACAGTATATCAAGTTTCAGATCTACATAATCAGCAAGTCTGGTGATATTGCAATTTTTGTGCTTTCTCAGGAAATTTTTAAGGAAGAAAAGTAATTTCGTCCAAACTGGCTGATTTATTTGATCTGAAACTCAATATACAATACCTCAGCATACATTGCATTGTGTGTGAATATTCTGGTAAACTTTGAGAAAGGGTGAGGAGATTTTAGTCGAAAATGCACATGCGGCTTTTCGACTTTTCATTCCAAAGATCCATTTCCATTACCTACAAGTATCTTAAACTCTCCATACAGTTTATCAAGTTTCAGATCTACATAATTAGCAAGTCTGAAGATATTGCAATTTTTGTGCTTTTTCAGGAAATTTTTAAGAAAGAAAAGTAATTTCTTCCAAACTGGCTGATTTATTTGATCTGAAACTCAATATACAATTCCTCAGCATACATTGCATTGTGTGTGAATATTCTGGTAAACTTTGAGAAAGGGTGAGGAGGTTTTAGTCGAAAATGCACATGCGGCTTTTCGACTTTTCGTTCCAAAGATCCCTTTCCATTCCCTACAAGTATCTTAAACTTTCCATACATAATGGAATACATGCTGAGGGACAGTTTATCAAGTTTCAGATCTACATAATTAGTAAGTCTGAAAATATTGCAATTTTTGTGCTTTTTCAGGATATTTTTAAGAAAGAAAAATAATTTCCTCCAAACTCGCTGATGGCAGATGGAGTAGATCTGAAACTTAATATACAATGCCTCAGCATGCATTGCATTGTGTGTGAACATTCTGGTAAACTTTGAGCAAGGGTCAGGTTGTCTTAGTAGGAAATGCACATGCGGCTTTTCGACTTTGGTGCCCAAAGATGCGTTTTCCATTCGCTAATTATATCTTAAAGTTTACACACACCATTCAATAATTCCTGAGGGATTGTATATCAAGTTTCAAATCTAAATAATCAGCAAGTGTGAAGCTATCGCCTTTTCTGTGTGTTTTTCAGAAAATTTTCAAGAAAAAAGGTCTTTTCCTAGAGAATGGCTGATTGAGTAGATCTGAAATTGCATATACAATCCCTCTGTATCTATTGCATTGTTTGTGGAGATTCTGGTAAACTTTGTAGAAAGGTCAGGTGGTTTTAGTTAAAAATGCACATGCGCTTTTCCGATTTTCAAGTCCAAAGACCCCTTACAATTCTCTCAACATATCTTGGTAAATATATAGTCCTATGTATGATCTTATCGACACGCTAACACTATATTGCGAGTAGTTTGCTGTGAGAATGTTTTCTCGTTTACTTTACAGCTAACACCTATCCTGCAACTATTCCCTTCTTTTTGGCAGGAGCATGGCTTCACTGTGCTTCTACCGTTACTAATTTATTCATGTTTTAATTATTCGTTATGTTACCTTGGGTGAAAAGCTCCTGCAGACAACATCGCGTCGTAAACTCCTGCAGCTACCGTTTTTTATTGGGACCATATGTTGGATTGATTGACATATTTTATGTGGACATTGACAACCTTTGAACTCGTTGAAAAACTTATCTGGTGAGTAGCTTACTGTAAGAAAGTTTATTTGCTTATACTTTTCATCTAGGATCTATCCTGCAATAATTTCCCAGCCCTTTGACAGGAGTGTGGCTTCTCTGTACTCCCTCCGTTGCCAACTTATTCTTGTTGTAATTATGTTTTTGGCCTAGGGCGAAGAGCTCCTGCAGACGACATTACGGCGTCCTAAACACCTACAGTTACCGTTTTTTATTGGGACCAGATGACGGAAACTTGTACTGTATATGGGCAAAAAGCTCCTGTGGATGAGATCATCTTGAGTTGCGGCTTTCACAGTTTCATTACATCATCAGCCGCGTTCAGTTACTGGTCTTTATGGTAGGAAGCTACGGTATTTTTAATGAACTGTTACAGAAAGGAAACAAGTTTTAATGATCAAATGTGTGATTTGAAAAAAAATGCAGTTTTTTAGTTCAATAAGGTGATGTAAAATAACTAAAAATATTTTATCTATAAATAGTGTATTTTTTATTAAATTTTAGCATATACAAGTTAATAAAAGTATTTCTAATGCATTGTTATAGGAAGAAAACAAGTCTTAACCGTTATTACTGGCACCTCAGTAATTTATAGGCTTGTAGAATACATCAAATAACTAACAAGATTAAAGATGACACCATGTACATGGTGCACAGCTTTCCTGAAGAATATGTCTGTGGTGTAAGTATGTTTTTTCTCTTTTAGCTGACTCAACTTTTTTTTAGTATAATGCGTGTTCACAAATGTCTATTAATACTTTTATTAATTTTGTAATTATACTTTAAGTTTAATTTTTTAATTAAACTACTAATTTAACTAAATTTTTTAATTTTCATCAATTGTTGTAATTTTAATAGTTTAGCAGAGTAAGACATGTATATATGCTTATAGTCGGCAATTAATTCTCTATGGTATTTTTCCTGTCTATTTTTTTACTTAAACCTTTTTGTGTGTGCTTATGATAATTTTACACTTATTCAGAGTTAACGGATGCATGGATTGGATTTTTTACTGCAACTGTTCCAATTTTTATATGCATAGTACAAAATTATATTAAATTTTATAAAACCAGTATTGTAAGAATTATATATATATATATATGAGGCGTTTCACGTCAAATGTCCCAGCGCGGCGCGCGAGCACCAAATCGTGCTATATCTAGCTCATGTTTACGATACTAAAACGTACTTAAAAAAATTTTATGATAAGTATTTCCGACGTATTTTTTCCTCCGATTTCCAATGGTGTAGGCAGTTTTCCCGAAATTTTCCATTTTCGCCTTCAAAAAGTACAAACCGTGTTATATCTTAAAAAGTGTATTTTAATATTTTTTTTTGACCCTCTAGATCGAAAGCTGAGCATTTTTTACGTAGGAAAGGATAGTTTCCAAAGAGTGCCCGAAAGGTTTTCTGCGAGAAATAGAATGCGAAAGAGTAGACGCATCGCCTTTCCGGCGCGCGGGACTACGCGGTACAGCGCGCGGGCTGCGCTCGCCTCGTTGCCTAATAATAATCTTTTATAATCTTTAATTCTTTACCTGTTTTTTTTTATTGTTGAATAACGCATGGAGTAATATTTTATTAATTATTTCATAAAAAAATAAAATTTCAAAATTAACAGCAATATGTGCAAACTCTTGTACTAACGTTTGTTTTTCAGTGTAGATAATTTTTTTGTTTTTTTTTTTCGTGCTATATTTCGAAAAGTATATTTTTAGTATTTTGTTTTACCCATAATATTGAAAGCTATCCTTTTTTTAGGTAGGAAAGGATATTTCCCAAAAAGTGTCCAAGATGTTTTATACTATGCAAATGAAACGCGAAAGATTATATGCACGGCAGGGCGAAAGCATATTCTACGCTACGCGCGGTACAGCGCGATTTGCCGTGCGACACGGAATCATTTATTTTTCATTCGGTAGGTGGCGTCCACACTTTTTACTCTGTATGCAAATTGTCACGTCAAAAGTATATAATTACCATAACTTTTTATCTTTTACTCCTCGAATTTTTTCGAATTTGTCGTTGATAGCAAAGAAAAAGCTTGCCATTTCTGTTATAAACGATTAAAATGGATTCACATTGGAAATTGAAATGTATAAATCCTTTAAATAAAAATGATCACTCTGCATCTAAGAATTTGTCTGATTGTCCAACACTTTTAAGAAGTGCATTTCCTTTAGTACCTGAACATGCTAATATATGTTTAACCTATCGACGCCAAATTTATAATCAGAAATCAAATTTACCTCAAACTGATGCTAAAAAAGCTAAAATAGTGTGCGATGATGAATATCATAAAGCTGATGTTGCAGTTCTCCAACAAATTAAGAAAAAATTTTCAGAGTTAACAAGTAAGCAAGAAAGAATTCAGCTATTAACTCTTGCACCGGAGTTTTGGTCTCGTAAGAACTTTATGCGAGAATTCAATTGCAGTGAACGGAAGGCTCGTGAAGCGAAAGATTTGGTAGCAAATAGCGGAATATTTTCAATACCTGCTAAGAAACGTGGCAAACTACTTCCAGCTGATAATGTAAATTCTGTCAAATCCTTTTATGAGAGAGATGATGTAAGTCGAATCATGCCGGGTTCAAAAGATTATCTATCTATTAAACAGAGTAATGGCAAAAGAGCAAATATTCAAAAAAGATTACTGCTTGGTAATTTAAATGAATTGTATAATTTATATAAAAAAGAAAATGAGTACGTTGGTTTTACGAAATTTACAGAATTGAGGCCACCATGTTGTGTTTTAGCTGGGAGTAGCGGTACACATAATGTATGCGTGTGTGGGCATCACGAAAATGTGAAGCTCATGCTAAGTGCTATGGACATAGAAAATTTAACTAAAGACACCCAATTGCCCCTGAAAAACTATCACGATTGCATCCAAGCAATTGTGTGTAATGATTCACACGATAGATGTTATTTGGGTGACGGTTTGGATTGCCCCAATACGTCTATATTACGAAAACATTTACTTAAATGTTTTGATGAAAATGATATTTTTCAAATCGAGTAACAACCATGGTTTCAAACAGATAGGTGTACAATAGCTTCCAAAACTGTAAATGTGCACGAATTTATGGACATACTGGGGGAGAAATTAATGAAATTAAAAACTCACGATTTATTTTGCTAAGACACAATCACTTTTTGTAAATAACGTAAAAAGCAATCTTCAAGAAGGAGAATTTCTCGTGTGTTGCGATTTTGCAGAAAATTATGCTTTCGTTATACAAAATTCTACACAATCCTTCCACTGGAATAACAACCAAGCAACAGTTTTTACAGTTGTAGTGTACTATAAACAAAATGATGAACTCAAACATGTAAGCATTGCTGTGATTTCCGACAACTTAAATCATGATACCATAGCCGTTTATGAATATCAAAAAATAGTAATATCTTATCTTAAAACTAATTTTGCAGTCAAGAAAGTTTATTATTTGACTGATGGAGCACGTCAGCATTTTAAAAATAAATTCAATTTTCAAAATCTTCTTTTTCACGAGAAAGATTTTGGAGTTACAGCTGAGTGACATTTTCATACCACAGCACATGGCAAAGGTGCATGCGATGGTATAGGCGCGAACCTAAAAAGAGGTGCAAAACGAGCGAGTTTACAAGTTTCTTCTAGTAATCATATTTTAACGCTAGAAGAGCTGTATAACTGGGCTAAAGATTACTGCTAAGAAACGAAAGTTTTTTATAGCAGTAAAGAATCGTATGAAGAAACGGTTTTGAAAATAAAACCAAGACTGAACAAGGCTAAATCTATACCAGGCACGTTACTGTATCATGCTATTATTCCAATAGATGAAAGTACATTGAAGCTCAAAAAAACCTCTCTTAGTTCTGAGTATAAAATCTTCCCTAAGAAAGCTGTGAAACCAAAAACAAAAAAATTATCTACACTGAAAAACAAACGTTAATTTAAAAATTTTATATTTTTATGAAATAATTAATAAAATATTATTCCATCCGTTATTCAAGAATAAAAAAAAACAGGTAAAGAATTAAAGATTATAAAAGATTATTATTAGGCAACGAGGCGAGCGCAGCCCGCGCGCTGTATCGCGTAGTCCCGCGCGCCGGAAAGGCGATGCGTCTACTCTTTCGCATTCTATTTCTCGCAGAAAACCTTTCGGGCACTCTTTGGAAACTATCCTTTCCTACGTAAAAAATGCTCAGCTTTCGATCTAGAGGGTCAAAAAAAATATTAATAATACACTTTTTAAGATATAACACGTTTTGTACTTTTTGAAGGCGAAAATGGAAAATTTCGGGAAAATGCCTACACCATTGGAAAGCTGAGGAAAAAATACGTCGGAAATGCTGATCATAAAATTTTTTTAAGCACGTTTTAGTATCGTAAACATGAGCTAGACATAGCACGATTTGGCGCTCGCGCGCTGCGCTCGGACAGTTGACGTGAAACGCCTCATATATAAAATATCTAATGATTATTCTGTTTACAGATTTGGAAACTACTCTGCAACCAATGGGTATTTATGGCATCCAAGTACTCGAGTATTGGACTTTATTCTGTAGTATAGCTGAATCTAGCCTCGAACTTTCCATCTGTCTACTCCTCTGTTCCTGCCAGTTCGATAATGCTCTCCTCATACCTGCTGCTTAACACATTATTAATATATTTTGTTTTGCCCTAGGCGAAAAGCTCCTGCAGAAGATAACACGTCTTCATATAATTATTCTTTCCTCGAGGGTGGCCAACACAACTACCACTTCCCAAGGACATCACCTAGGCCAAGATATCGAAGAAGGACTGCAAAGGTTCAATTGAATGTAGTCCGCGCTTCCGCGACAGATTCGTGTAAGTACTTCACTTCGGATTTGGCCTTTATCTTGTATAGTCGAACCTAGCCTCTAACTTTCCATATGTCTATTCCTCTGTTTCTGACAGTTCGATACTGCTCTCCCCGTCCCCACTCATGCTTAATACAATATTAACATTTTTTTGCCCTCGGCGAAGAGCTCCTGCAGAAGACAACACGTCTTAATATACAATTCTACTCTCCTCGAGGGCCTCCATCGAAACTCACTTCCCCAGGATCACCTAGGCGAACACGACGGAGAAGTGAAGTATTTGAACGTACCCATAGGTGATAGTGTGATAATTTATTCTAAGCAGAATTTAGTAAAATATATTATTGATAATCCATTTCTTTAGTTTTTTTTTATTTAGTGTAATTATTTTTCATATTAAATTTAAAAAATTTCTATTTTTGTTTTTTCTTCCTGGAAAAAGAGACCATGTTGATAGAAAATTTTCTGATTTTCCCTTTTCTTTTCTACACGTGTCAGGGTATTCGAATCTAAAATAACAACCATTATTTACTAAACCAAATTTTTTTCCCAGTACAGTTCTTCAGCATCGGTTGGAAGTTATAATGGACTCTCAATATGGTCATTATATGACCATCATAAAGCAGGAGACTTTCAAAAAAATAGGACCAAATTGGGGACGGCAACTTTGAGAAACTCAACAATGGCATTACAGTGGGTAACCTTGAGTGAAGGGCTTCCTGATACACACATCTTGGCAGCTTCATCTTCCTGCAGATTATCCATGGAAGTTGATCTAGTCTGTATTTATTTTAATTCACTGTGACCACTTTGTGGGCTCTTCTTTGAATAATTATTATTTCAGTAATCTACTGCTTTCGACCATTTCTATAGCTTCATTTTTTGTTTCAGTGTTTTCATTATCCTTTCAGAAAAAGCAGCAACTATAAGAGGCGACTGGTCAAATTTAACAGGTCTATTCCTCATTTATTGATGTGGTTGATATTTACTTTGAATAATAGAAATCTGCTTTTATAATGCATTTCAGGCATCTCATGTATTTTTGAGCTGATTTTATTTTTTTTGTAGGTATAATTTAATAAAAAAAAAATTAAGTCATGCAATTTCTCAGATTTAATTGAGGCACAGCTTGTGTATTTTTTATTGAACTGTATTTTCATTTTTTTTAATTAAATTACGTGTACTTTCAAATTGATAAAGTCAACTCAAAATACATGGAATGTCTGAGATGCATTACTGAAGCCGGTTTCTATCATTCTTAGTCTTTTGGATTAAGTATGGACACATCATATCGATAACATTGAATGCTCAATGCACCTGCTAAATCTGACAAGTGGCTTTTATATTGTAGGAGCCGGATGAATTTTCTTATTAAGTTTTTAATTTTGGCCTGTATACTGTAGTGTAGTGTAGTGTGAGTGTGTCTCAAAATTCTATACATCTATAGCTTGTCCTGCCGTAACAATAAATCTGAGAGCGTGTAAAAATTGTGAAAAAAGTTATTTTAATCTGTAAAATTCAGTTTAATTGTAGTAGTTAATGAACAATGAGCTTATCGATTAATTACCAATATAAAAGCCACCAGTCAGATTTAGCAGGTGTACTTATCATTCAGTGTTGTTGATGTTTAGTTTGAGTAAATGTACTTTACTATTTAATGTAAAAAAGTATAAGAATAATAGAACTCTTCTTCTATAATGTATTTCAGGCACCGTATGCTTTTTAAGCAAATTTCATCTTTCTAGAAGTAGGTATAATTTAATTAAAAAAAAATTGAGATATCCAATTTTTCAGATTTAGCCGAGGCACTGCCTCGGAATGCCCGAAAGAATTTTATATATTTTAACTAAATATATAAAATTGTATGAAATATGATCATAATGGGCATAGCACTGAACTTGTTTTATATTGCATTTGACAGTTTAGAATATTTTGAATCATATTTAACATCAACAGTTTCTTAGTAAACAATAGTTCTATTGAAAGATCGTATGTTGTGCGGTGATCATTTTTATTATTAATGATTTTTCACCATACCCGAGCTGAAAATATTACATTCGCGATTTGAGTCGGGAGCGTAGCTAGGCGTTTGCCAGTTCAGAGCACGTATGAATTGCTATTTTTAGCAAGAGGAAAAGAAAATTAACACTTAGCACCATATAAAAATTAAAATACAATTCTTTTCTGCATTAGTTGTCACATTATACACATATAAAAGTGAAGGAAATATTTAAGTTCTAATTAATATTAACCAATTAGTATATATTTTCCACATAGAATAAAACACCTATATCAAGATTAAAAGTTTACAAAAGCCAACGTAATACTAAACTACTAAAGATTGATCTTGAATATAGAGTTTTAGGATTATGCATAGAAAGGTTTAAGATTAGTTGAAGCCATCTAATAATAAATAATAATTAACCAATCAATTAAGGCGTCAAGGAAGAACGTTCTATAAAAGATTGTTATATACACTCCTAGTCGCCAATAGTTAGATATACACATAGGATCTCATAAATACATTCATAAAGGTTAGAAGTTAATTAAACTCAATTTAATATTACATAGAAATAAAATAATCAGTTAAGCCGTAATTGGAGTATATTATCTAGAATAGGCGTATAAAAATATAACTATGAATGAATTCCATACGTGCATATAGAATGTATCACTACTAATATACATAGGGATATGAATACTGGCACTCCATAATAGGAAACGTGCGACGCTGCACTACTTAGCGAAAAAACTTACATAATTTTCCGTATCAAGTTCCAATTCCAGTTTTTAGGCACGACCGATTCTCGGGAGAGCCTTATATTTTCAACAGAGTGAAAATTGTAACTTCCTGAAAACTAGCAATTTACTGTATAAAAACTATTTTCCGCCCAGAAATAATTCATTTTAGGCGTTTTTTATGTTGTATGTATGTATGTACGTTCGTATGTAATCAAGTTTATGGATTATCTCAGCGAATTTTCGATCGATTTCATCCGGGTTGCGGGAAAATACTCCTCTAATTATAGCTAAGTGCTGGAATCCTATTGAGAAAGATCGATGGAAAATTTGTCAAATGGGAGCACAAAGAAATATATCAAAAAATCGACTTTTAAACCGTCTATCTGCTAAAACTAATTAAAATACACATTTTTTCTGTTCGACACTTTTCTCTAGGAGCAATATTTGCCAAGATAAACGCGAAAAACGGCAAAAAAAAGGTCAAAAATAGACGATTTTCGGCTATAACTTGACAGGATTTGATTTTACCAAAAAATGTTAAGTACAAAAGTTGTAGATAATATTAAAAAAAACTTTTTCTCATTTAACATTTTTGTATAAAATCAACTCCTGACGAGTTATGGTTGTAAAAACGGTTTTAAACGGTAAAATATACATAAAATGGACGATTTTCAGCTATAACTTGTCAGGATTTGATTTTACCCAAAAATGTTAAATACAAAAGTAGTAGATAATATTGAAACCAAACTTTTTTCCATTTAATATTTTTGTGTTAAATCAATTCCTGACGAGTTAGCCTTATAAAAACGATTTTAAACGCTAAAATGGACATTTTATGGATCTTCTTTCACACAATTTATAAATGTAAAAGTTGTACATTATAAGAAAACAAAACGTTTTCCCGTTTAATATTTTCATGTACGATCAATACTTGACAAGCTAGGCTTATAAAAACGATTTTTTGTAATGGTTAAATACAGATAAAATCATCGTTTTTCGACTATTATTTAGCAAAATTTGACTTGACATAAACAGATATAAACAAAAGAGTAAAATAATCGTTGAACAAAACTTTTTTCCTATTTGACATTTGTATATACAATCATTTCATAATGACAATATAACGGACTCTAAGAAGAATTCTTAATTCCTAGCCAAACTTAGAAATTAACCAAGCGAGCTAATCTTACCAGCGATAACTACCTACCCGTATTGTGTCTAACCACAAACATAGAGCATTTTTATTATGATTCCCTTCCAGTTCCTAATTACCTAACCCCTCACATTCTAAAGTATTGACACTTAAAATAACTAACGGAGCTGCAGAAGTAGCAAAGTGGAACTACGCTACTTCATAAATATCAATTTGCTCAACATCATCTAACTAGCAACCATTGACTAGGTCAGTAACTATCACTGTAGAAGTAACTGAAGCCTAAAGATCGACAACGTACAAATAACAGATCAACCACTACTCTATGAGCCAAGTAAGAGAGTTGAGCACCTAAAACACATATGACTAATAAATACATGATACCAAAAATAATACCGTATGAAAACAGTCTGTAGCAATGGTCGTTATTGACTTACCTCGATACATCAGTTACCTACAAAAAATTAAATCGAACTCAAAATCATGGCTATTTAATAAATGATAATAAGGCACTAGCGAGAAGGAAAAATGCATCGGAAGCGAGTGTGTGGGGCGCAGGACGGGGTCCAGGGGCAGCTGGTGGCGGTGTAGGGGGGCGAAGCCCATGCTCAGGGGGGTGTGAACCTGAAATAAAATTACTGATAAAATTAAAAAAAAAAGAAAAAAAAATAACAAAATATATATATATATATATATATATATATATATATATATATATATATATATATATATATATAAACATATTACAGAAATTAATAATTTAAACTAGCCAACTCTTTACCCCCCTTGTTGTTGTAGTGTAATATAATATTCACCATACACTGGCCGAAAGTACTACTTTTGCTCCCAACTTCGTAATGGGAACGTGGTATTTTCGGTCCGAATATGGTGAAAAATAATATACACAACACCAGGATAAAGAAGACCACCCCAGACCACATGTTTGCCACCCGCGCCTTCGGCTCTGGTGGCAATTCATACGTGCTCTGAACTGGCAAACGCCTAGCTACGCTCCCGACTCAAATCGCGAATGTAATATTTTGAGCTCGGGTATGGTGAAAAATCATTAATAATAAAAATGATTACCGCACAACATACGATCTTTCAATAGAACTATTGTTTACTAAGAAACTGTTGGTGTTAAATATGATTCAAAATATTCTAAACTGTCAAATGCAATATAAAACAAGTTCAGTGCTATGCCCATTATGATCATATTTCATACAATTTTATATATTTAGTTAAAATATATAAAATTCTTTTGGGCATTCCGAGGCAGTGCCTCGGCTAAATCTGAAAAATTGGATGTCTCAATTTTTTTTTTATTAAATTATACCTACTTCTAGAAAGATGAAATTTGCTTAAAAAGCATACGGTGCCTGAAATACATTATAGAAGAAGAGTTCTATTATTCTTATACTTTTTTGCATTAAATAGTAAAGTACATTTACTCAAACTAAACATCAACAACACTGAATGATAAGTACACCTGCTAAATCTGACTGGTGGCTTTTATATTGGTAATTAATCGATAAGCTCATTGTTCATTAACTACTACAATTAAACTGAATTTTACAGATTAAAATAACTTTTTTCACAATTTTTACACGCTCTCAGATTTATTGTTACGGCAGGACAAGCTATAGATGTATAGAATTTTGAGACACACTCACACTACACTACACTACAGTATACAGGCCAAAATTAAAAACTTAATAAGAAAATTCATCCGGCTCCTACAATATAAAAGCCACTTGTCAGATTTAGCAGGTGCATTGAGCATTCAATGTTATCGATATGATGTGTCCATACTTAATCCAAAAGACTAAGAATGATAGAAACCGGCTTCAGTAATGCATCTCAGACATTCCATGTATTTTGAGTTGACTTTATCAATTTGAAAGTACACGTAATTTAATTAAAAAAAATGAAAATACAGTTCTATAAAAAATACACAAGCTGTGCCTCAATTAAATCTGAGAAATTGCATGACTTAATTTTTTTTTATTAAATTATACCTACAAAAAAAATAAAATCAGCTCAAAAATACATGAGATGCCTGAAATGCATTATAAAAGCAGATTTCTATTATTCAAAGTAAATATCAACCACATCAATAAATGAGGAATAGACCTGTTAAATTTGACCAGTCGCCTCTTATAGTTGCTGCTTTTTCTGAAAGGATAATGAAATCACTGAAACAAAAAATGAAGCTATAGAAATGGTCGAAAGCAGTAGATTACTGAAATAATAATTATTCAAAAAAGAGCCCACAAAGTGGTCACAGTGAATTAAAATAAATACAGACTAGATCAACTTCCATGGATAATCTGCAGGAAGATGAAGCTGCCAAGATGTATGTATCAGGAAGCCCTTCACTCAAGGTTACCCACTGTAATGCCATTGTTGAGTTTCTCAAAGTTGCCGTTCCCAATTTGGTCCTATTTTTTTGAAAGCCTCCTGCTTTATGATGGTCATATAATGACCATATTGAGAGTCCATTATAACTTCCAACCGATGCTGAAGAACTGTACTGGGGAAAAAATTTGGTTTAGTAAATAATGGTTGTTATTTTAGATTCGAATACCCTGACACGTGTAGAAAAGAAAAGGGAAAATCAGAAAATTTTCTATCAACATGGTCTCTTTTTCCAGGAAGAAAAAACAAAAATAGAAATTTTTTAAATTTAATATGAAAAATAATTACACTAAATAAAAAAAAAAACTAAAGAAATGGATTATCAATAATATATTTTACTAAATTCTGCTTAGAATAAATTATCACACTATCACCTATGGGTACATTCAAATACTTCACTTCTCCGTCGTGTTCGCCTAGGTGATCCTGGGGAAGTGAGTTTCGATGGAGGCCCTCGAGGAGAGTAGAATTGTATATTAAGACGTGTTGTCTTCTGCAGGAGCTCTTCACCGAGGGCAAAAAAATGTTAATATTGTATTAAGCATGAGTGGGGACGGGGAGAGCAGTATCGAACTGTCAGAAACAGAGGAATAGACATATAGAAAGTTAGAGGCTAGGTTCGGCTATACAAGATAAAGGCCAAATCCGAAGTGAAGTACTTACACGAATCTGTCGCGGAAGCGCGGACTACATTCAATTGAACCTTTGCAGTCCTTCTTCGATATCTTGGCCTAGGTGATGTCCTTGGGAAGTGGTAGTTGTGTTGGCCGCCCTCGAGGAAAGAATAATTATATGAAGACGTGTTATCTTCTGCAGGAGCTCTTCGCCTAGGGCAAAACAAAATATAGTAACAATGTGTTAAGCCGCAGGTATGAGGAGAGCATTATCGAACTGGCAGGAACAGAGGAGTAGACAGATGGAAAGTTCGAGGCTAGATTCAGCTATACTACAGAATAAAGTCCAAATCCGAAGTGAAGTACTTACTCGAGTACTTGGATGCCATAAATACCCATTGGTTGCAGAGTAGTTTCCAAATCTGTAAACAGAATAATCATTAGATATTTTATATATGAAGCGTTTCACGTCAACTGTCCCAGCGCAGCGCACGAGCGCCAAATCGTGCTATGTCTAGCTCATGTTTACGATACTAAAACGTACTTAAAAAAATTTTATGATCAGCATTTCCGACGTATTTTTTCCTCAGCTTTCCAATGGTGTAGGCAGTTTTCCCGAAATTTTCCATTTTCGCCTTCAAAAAGTACAAAACGTGTTATATCTTAAAAAGTGTATTTTTAAAATTTTTTTTGACCCTCTAGATCGAAAGCTGAGCATTTTTTACGTAGGAAAGGATAGTTTCCAAAGAGTGCCCGAAAGGTTTTCTGCGAGAAATAGAATGCGAAAGAGTAGACGCATCGCCTTTCCGGCGCGCGGGACTACGCGATACAGCGCGCGAACTGCGCTCGCCTCGTTGCCTAATAATAATCTTTTATAATCTTTAATTCTTTACCTGTTTTTTTTTTATACTTGAATAACGCATGGAATAATATTTTATTAATTATTTCATAAAAATATTAAATTTTTAAATTAACGTTTGTTTTTCAGTGTAGATAATTTTTTTGTTTTTGGTTTCACAGCTTTCTTAGGGAAGATTTTATACTCAGAACTAAGAGAGGTTTTTTTGAGCTTCAATGTACTTTCATCTATTGGAATAATAGCATGATACAGTAACGTGCCTGGTATAGATTTAGCCTTGTTCAGTCTTGGTTTTATTTTCAAAACCGTTTCTTCATACGATTCTTTACTGCTATAAAAAACTTTCGTTTCTTAGCAGTAATCTTTAGCCCAGTTATACAGCTCTTCTGGCGTTAAAATATGATTACTAGAAGAAACTTGTAAACTCGCTCGTTTTGCACCTCTTTTTAGGTTCGCGCCTATACCATCGCACGCACCTTTGCCATGTGCTGTGGTATGAAAATGCCACTCAGCTGTAACTCCAAAATCTTTCTCGTGAAAAAGAAGATTTTGAAAATTGGATTTATTTTTAAAATGCTGACGTGCTCCATCAGTCAAATAATAAACTTTCTTGACTGCAAAATTAGTTTTAAGATAAGATATTACTATTTTTTGATATTCATAAACGGCTATGGTATCATGATTTAAGTTGTCGGAAATCACAGCAATGCTTACATGTTTGAGTTCATCGTTTTGTTTATAGTACACTACAACTGTAAAAACTGTTGCTTGGTTGTTATTCCAGTGGAAGGATTGTGTAGAATTTTGTATAACGAAAGCATAATTTTCTGCAAAATCGCAACACACGAGAAATTCTCCTTCTTGAAGATTGCTTTTTACGTTATTTACAAAAAGTGATTGTTTCTTAGCAAAAAAAATCGTGAGTTTTTAATTTCATTAATTTCTCCCCCAGTATGTCCATAAATTCGTGCATATTTACAGTTTTGGAAGCTATTGTACACCTATCTGTTTGAAACCACGGTTGATACTCGATTTGAAAAATATCATTTTCATCAAAACATTTAAGTAAATGTTTTCGTAATATAGACGTATTGGGGCAATCCAAACCGTCACCCAAATAACATCTATCGTGTGAATCATTACACACAATTGCTTGGATGCAATCGTGATAGTTTTTCAGGGGCAATTGGGTGTCTTTAGTTAAATTTTCTATGTCCATAGCACTTAGCATGAGCTTCACATTTTCGTGATGCCCACACACGCATACATTATGTGTACCGCTATTCCCAGCTAAAACACAACATGGTGGCCTCAATTCGGTAAATTTCGTAAAACCAACGTACTCATTTTCTTTTTTATATAAATTATACAATTCATTTAAATTACCAAGCAGTAATCTTTTTTGAATATTTTCTCGTTTGCCATTACTCTGTTTAATAGATAGATAATCTTTTGAACCCGGCATGATTCGACTTACATCATCTCTCTCATAAAAGGATTTGACAGAATTTACAGTATCAGCTGGAAGTAGTTTGCCACGTTTCTTAGCAGGTATTGAAAATATTCCGCTATTTGCTACCAAATCTTTCGCTTCACGAGCCTTCCGTTCACTGCAATTGAATTCTCGCATAAAGTTCTTACGAGACCAAAACTCCGGTGCAAGAGTTAATAGCTGAATTCTTTCTTGCTTACTTGTTAACTCTGAAAATTTTTTCTTAATTTGTTGGAGAACTGCAACATCAGCTTTATGATATTCATCATCGCACACTATTTTAGCTTTTTTAGCATCAGTTTGAGGTAAATTTGATTTCTGATTATAAATTTGGCGTCGATAGGTTAAACATATATTAGCATGTTCAGGTACTAAAGGAAATGCACTTCTTAAAAGTGTTGGACAATCAGACAAATTCTTAGATGCAGAGTGATCATTTTTATTTAAAGGATTTATACATTTCAATTTCCAATGTGAATCCATTTTAATCGTTTATAACAGAAATGGCAAGCTTTTTCTTTGCTATCAACGACAAATTCGAAAAAATTCGAGGAGTAAAAGATAAAAAGTTATGGTAATTATATACTTTTGACGTGACAATTTGCATACAGAGTAAAAAGTGTGGACGCCACCTACCGAATGAAAAATAAATGATTCCGTGTCGCACGGCAAATCGCGCTGTACCGCGCGTAGCGTAGAATATGCTTTCGCCCTGCCGTGCATATAATCTTTCGCGTTTCATTTGCATAGCATAAAACATCTTGGACACTTTTTGGGAAATATCCTTTCCTACCTAAAAAAAGGATAGCTTTCAATATTATGGGTAAAACAAAATACTAAAAATATACTTTTCGAGATATAGCACGAAAAAAAAACAAAAAAATTATCTACACTGTATACCTATACGTGACTATACTGTATACCTATACGTGACTAAAGAAATAATGTCTCTTATGGGGGCCAATGTCCTCAAAACTGACGTTAAACATATGTAGATTCAGGGACTGTCCTCAAATCTAACAAATGTCCCCGAAACCAACGTTAAACATCTGGAATGTCCTGGAAACTAACATAAAACATACACACACACACACACACACACACACACACACACACACACACACACACACACACACACACACACACACACACACACACACACACACATACACACACACACACACACACACACACACACACACACACACACACACACACATTTCTTTTACCAGATTTATGGAGCCCTTTTATACACATGAGCATATTTATGGAGCCCGTTTTCTTTTATGGAGCCCGGGTCCCATAAAATATTCTTATACGGCGTTTATAGAGCCCGATCTAGAGTTTCTATACCCAGAGAGGGATTTCTTTAGTCACTTGTATACGGGAACTCTGGGCGTAGGTACTAATATACAGGGATGGGCTCCATAAAGGGGTTAAGTGATAATTATATATATATATATATATATATATATATATATATATATATATATATATATATATATATATATATATATATATATATATATATATATATATATATATATATATATATATATATATATATATATAAAACGAGGATTATCAACTATTAATTTAAGTAAATGTACTCCTATTCTTCTATTTCTTTCCTGCTAATTCGATTAATAACCGGATTTACAACTTGAATTATAAGTTTCTAATAATTTATTGAGTAGTATCGAACCACGTTTATTAATTTATCACTACCATTTGGCCAATTCGCCATAATTTTCCTTAATTTTCCACGTAAGGTTATTGGGTTTCTCTTGCATTATTTAGATATGTTTATTGAGGCTATATATTTTTATAACTGTTTTAATTGAGGATACTTACTTTGTTTTTAGGTAGCTATGGATGCGCAAAGGTCAAGGAACGGCTCAAGATGGGAATTCAAGTCTAATTCCCCCTTTTTTTTCTTTTTCTTTTTTCAACATTGATGGTCCCAATGTAGATTTAAATATGAGTTGAAATATGGCCTCTTTTTTCTTTGGATGTCAGTTCTGAGGGATTGTAATTTGCCCTCTTTCCTCGGTATCCTTGGAATGGGCCTTATTTTATATAACTTTGTGTTATTCCTCCGGTTATTTTTAATAGTTGGATATTTTCCTTGTGTGATAGATATGTGTATTTTCTTCAGGATTTATATATTTTTGTTAACTTTGTTAAAAGTAGTTTTGAAGTAAAAATGAAAAATGAACTGAAGACACGTGGCTACTATATTTTTTAATTAATTATTTTCGGTTGGAGCCTTTTGTACTGCTCCTTTTAGAAGTCCACACTGCAATGCATCCCGGGACGCGCTTAGTTGAGCAGGCACGCGTAACTTCACCCCCACTTTACATTCACTCTCTCGCTAGCATTCATACATTCAGATGGAGCCGATAAATGCGCTTACTTCATGCAGGCCCAGGCCGTGCTCCTCGCTTTGCCGTGGCAACGCCGGCCATTCCTTAACTTCGCAGAGGCTCCTTGTCGACGCGCGGTCAGCACTTCAGAGTTCGTCACGCGTTCACCTCCCCCATCGGATGTTTGGAGAGGGTGTTGTATTTCGTCGCTCGTTTAGAGAAAAGAGTGAACAAACTTCGGCACAAAGAGCACATCCTTCCTTTATATGAGGCGTATTTAAAGCTAGAGCGTGCGATTTGTAAATTAAAACAATAAGTAATAATACATGAGTAATATAAATAAATAATTATGAGGATTTTAAATTAATTTTAATAATAAATGCATTGCATTTTAAACAATTCACTATGATGTAATTTTTGCAAATAAAGAAATAAATACTGTAACGAAGTTTGAAAACCGCGGGCGAACTACCGCGCGCGCGTTCCCTTTCGGAGCGAAGCGATGATGCGCAAGCGCGAGAAGGGCGGATCGGCAACGGCGCGCGCGAGAACAGAAGTCCGATTTTCACCGGTGAAGTGCGCGCACGAGTTTTTTTCCGCCACCTCGATAAGCTCCCCGAGACAGCTTCGACCCCGCAGCACGTGAGAGAGAGAGAGAGAGAGAGAGAGAGAGCAAGAGGATCATTCATAGTTTTTCACACTGCTCCATCGAGCACGAGCTTCCCGGGGAAGACCCCCGACTTCTCGACCCACGAGGGGACCAGAGAGAGAGAAAGAGAGAGAGAGAGAGGACCCGGAGGGGCAGCTCAGCGTGTTACGCCTCGCCCGAGAACGAGGTAAGTGCCTGCAGGCCCCCGCGTGCGTGCGAAGCTCTACCTCGACGCGCGGGGTAGAGAGCGACGGAGACAAGTGGTGCACCTCGTCTCCGGGTGTGTGTGTGTGAACGCGACACCCGCGATGCGGATGACTCGCAAGGCATTGCGACCTTACGAGAAATCGACATAGCGGCGCGCCCATCTCATTTAACTTTATGTTAGCGTCATTTCCTCGACTTGAATAAATCCGTCTTTTGTGTCACATATTTCGGAGTTCGCGAGTTATTATTTCGCTCCCTCCCTTTCCGCCCGTCATTCCTACGAGTACGTCGGATACCGCCGCCGCCGCGGGATCGCCGACTTCCTCGGCGATCATCTGAGCTCCGGGTACTTGCGCGTTTCCCCCTTTATATAGAAGCGCGTAGTCACACAAACTATTAAATCCTCGGGTAACTTCTGAGTTACCCGGTTGTACACGGAGAGCGAACGGCATTGCACCGAGCGTACGCGGAACCGGCAATTCTGCCAGGGCGCCGCTCGAGCCGCAACGTAGGTGATCGTCATCCTCGACGAGCAGCGCCGCGGAAGACTTCGTCGTTGCGGAGCAGTGTGAGCGAGAGAGAGAGAGAGCGTAAAGGTAAGCTTTCGGCATAGCCGAAAACTCTCGCTCCGGAAAACTTTCGCCCTGTTACAACTGGCGTCCGTACGTGTGGAGATAGGTATAGTAGGACACCGCGCGGCGCGTGTTTATAAACACGCGCGGGCTCTCGACACAGCCGACGCCGCGATCGTTTGACCGCGAGAGTGTATGCATGCGTGTACGAGAGAGAGAGAGCGTCGTAGACACTTGTAGGTCTGCGAAAAATACTTTGCGAGGAGAATTATATTATATCGCGAGCAGAAACGAAAATAATTCGGGCCTCGCGATATATAGGCGCAGTTCCACAAAAATGTGATGCTTTGCTTTTCTCCATACTAATCCGATATATGATCGATTAGTAAAGTTGTCTAACAACATAGTCAAACAACTGGAATATTTGTTATTTCCAGATCTTTATTTATTTATATTAGGATAAATAGTAGAAGACCGAAAGAGAGATTGAAGTTACTAATAATTCATCAGTAATTAATTGGGCAATTGCATGACTAATTAATTAATGGATTAATTAATAAAAGATGTTAACATAAATTAATAAAAATTATTAACATAAATTAATAAAAATTATTAACATAAATTAATAAAAATTATTAATAAAAATAATTAATAAAAATTATTTCTTTTTATAGTTGAAGATAAGTTAAAATTTTTTTTTTTTGTAATTTTTGAAAGGAATTTAAAATAAATTCTTCTTTTTTCTCTCTCTTTCGTGTTGCTCTTTATTATAGCTTCACCTATTAGGTGAATTGAGTTTATTCTTTTTACAAACGATTAAAGGAAGCGTCGTCATATTTCAACGAGCGACGCAAATACCGAACGCATTCTCTTTCCACAATTTATCTTATTATTGTGTGGTGGAAAGAGAAAGCGAATTTCTCGCAAACTAAAGCTTTGCGAGAAGGTTTCGGCCTTAACCAAATCGCTTTTACATAAATAAAGCTCAAATGGGGGAAACGCAAGCGCGATTCCTTTGGCGCGCGCACAGTTTGTGGATTATCACGCTAATTAAGGCATACAAAATTTTTTTTTTTCTTTTTATTGTTTTTTGGAGTCATCCTCGCTTTCTTTCAGTAACGACTGCCAAGCGAAGCGTCGCCGAATTTTATCGTGCGACGCAATTGCCGAACGCATTCCCTTTCTACAATCTATTTCTATTATTTTGTGGTGGAATGAGAAAGCGAACTTCTCGCAGACTAAAGTTTTGCGAGAAGATTTCGGCCGTGTTAATAAAAATTATTCTCCTTCTTCACTGTCAATCTCAATATCAATACAACGCGAATCAGATATTCAAGCGCAACCTTCCTTTTTGGTGGCACGCTATCGTTTCTGCTCGCGAATTTACTCAGTGCGACAGATTGAGAAACAGTTTAAGTTCTTTTTTCTGTAACACGCGATTGTAAGCGCCCGTAGCTTACGGAAATACGCGCGCTCAATCGGCGCACTGAGTATCAAGACACTGTACATTGCGAAGCGTACGACCGGCGAACCGTTTCGCAACGATATTGGCACGACTTTATTTCGCGATATTTTTGCACAACTAGCATCCAGTGAGAAAGAAACATGGCAGCACAAATAGCACTTGAGAATTGGTGTATGTGCCTCTCACTGGAAGAGATAGATAAGTATCGCACGGCGATGAAACTACAAACATCTGGCGCGCGATTCCAAAAATTGGATCGTGCGAGCAGATGGCTGCTGGGAGACTACTCAGCAGACGATTTCATCGCCACAAATGAAGAAGTCGATGAACACACGCAATGGGTCGAGAGGGTAAACCTCCGCCAAACGTTCATCGACAGAGTTTGCAATGGCGAAATCGAGACGCCATGGGCGCGCGGTTCAGATGAAAGTGAGCCACACCCACTCGAGTACGTTCGCGACGAGGTTGCGATAAAATGCAAGCTTGAACAAACGCGCCTCGACATCGAGGCGCGCGCAGCCGAAAGAAGCTCAATGGAACAGGAGACAATAGATACAGCCGAGAACGACACGAACGCGGGGGATGGAGCAACAGGAACAGTTGCAGATACGACCCCCAAAGAGCAGCAACAGATCCCAGCGGTAACAGATGCGAAGGATCTGCAATACCTGCGGAGCTCAGCGCATTCTTAACTCAACTCACGCAGAGGGTTATGCAACTGGCAACTACGCAGTCCAAGTTGCAACCGACGCTGGAGAGCTTCACGCAGCAAGCACCACAGGGCAGCGCGTGCAGCACACGAATGAAACAAGCGCAGGGCGGACAGCGTCAGGTGGCCTTCCAGGATACTCTGACATTTAGATATCCGGAAGAACAGAACAATTACCTGCATACACCACCGACATCTCGCCAACCGCTCATCCTCCCCCAAGGGACACCGCACAGTCGTCTACTAAGCGGAGCTTGGGAGGGGGGGGGGGGGCGGTTCTCTCGAATCAGGCGAATTCGAGAGAAATGCGCAGCGAACCAAACGCGCTCGGGGCTAGCACTCCGCGGCAAATAGGGCCGAATAGGAGCAATCAGCGAGAGGTTGGCAACATCGCGCGGAAGTGGGGGCTGAACTATACCGGCGATAAAGGACAGAGCATCGACGTGTTTTTGAACCGCGTCGAGGAGTGTCGAAGCCTCGCGAAGATGTCGGAGGAAGAGATGTTAAGCTCTCTCTCTGAACTCTTCGCGGGAGTCGCCGCCACGTGGTACCAGAACATCAAGACGAGCTGGGCCACGTAGAACGAATTCTGCGCGTCAGCACGCAAATCGTAGGGCACCAACCGCAGATTCCAGCAGCGGGTACTGCAGGAGGCAACAGCGCGCACACAGGGGAGAGAAGAACCGGTGCGCGACTACATCACCTGCCTGCTCTCGATCATGAAGAAGATCGAGCCACCCCTTCCGTTATCTCACCAGCTGGATACCTTACACCGCAATTTGCGGCCAGACCTCCAGCGGATGGTGAGGAGAGTAGACTTCGAGGACATCGACACGCTATTGGAGTTGAGTGTCGAGGCCGAGCTTACTCTCGAGGCGGAAAAATCTTACTAAGAGCCGCCACCCCCGGAACAGAGCCTCCTCCCCGAGGCTGCCTATAAACCTCGGGGAAATAAGGAGAAAAATCCGCCACTGAAAGTCGCAGCACTTCCAGGACTCATGAACCCGCCAGTGACGGAGGGAACGGGACAGAATTGGATCGCAACTCTGTCCAAAATGCTCGCGGAAGAGGTGAGGCTGGCGCTACAGCCAGTGTTGCATACGAAGCAGGCCTCACCGCCCCCTCGACCCCCCCCCCCCCCCCCAGGGGAAGAAGAAGGGGGAAAGGGGAGAAAAGAGAGGGTCTGCGAGCGGCTCGCCCAAACGCGACTCGCAGCCTCGGCAAGCAGAGAGGAAGAAGTCACTTGATACCAGCGCAGCGAAACCGAAGGGTAACCATGAGGGTATTCATTGTTACGGCTGCGGTCTGCCTGGTTATCGTACGTACAATTGCCCTACGTGCGCGGGAAACGGGAAATCGGGGGCGTAGACAGAGTCACTACGTCGCCCGCCCCCAAGAAGACTTCCTCCGAAATCGCCGTCGCGGCTTCCACCGTTCAGGAGGAGCCGCGCGACGGATTAGCAACACCAGCTACAGCGATCAGCGTAGAGAACGCACCGATTACTAACCCCGACGAGGAAGCCAGATGGTGGCTCCAGGTTAACGTCGGGGGTTTCCGAATACGCGCGTTGTATGATACGGGCGCGGCACGGACAGTTATGGGTTCAATTGGATTGCAATTAGCATCTGCGTGCCGAAGCCCGCTATTACCAAGCCACGGGAGGAAGGCAAAAGTTCCCGGGGGTCACACTGTGGCGATCGCGGGGTACGTAATGCTTCCCTTCGAGGTAGCAGGTATGAAGAAGGAGATTCGTGTCGCAGTTCTGGCGGACGAAACCTTAGAATGCTACCTCGGTGCTGATTTCATCCGAACTTTCGGGATGATTCACGATGCAGTGAAAAATCAGCTGACCGTGAGCGCGTCAGGACAAACTGTAGAGTTAGAAGTAGCCAGCGTTTCACTTGGCGAAACTCTAGAGTTAGCTTCAATCGGTCTCGAGGAGATGACGGAGGTGCAGAAAAAGCAACTCCAAGAACCCCTCGATCAGTTGCTCGTCAAAACGGATAAACCTCTCGGCCACACTGCGTGGGCCGAGCACGAGATATCTGTTGGCTCGGCACGGCCGGTCAAACATAAATATTATCCCGTCTCCAAGAAACTAGAGGAGATTATGCACTCTCAGGTACGTGAGATGCTGGAGGCGGGTATAATTGAACCCCCGACCAGTGCTTGGTCGAGCCCGGTAGTCATGGTGCGGAAAGCGCTCGAGAAATATCGTTTCTGCATTAACTTCCGGAAGGTGAACGCGGTGTCCAGAGCTGACGCATATCCGCTTCCGTATATGGATGCGATTTTGCGTAAGCTGCTTGCGCGAAATACATTCGACCCTGGACTTAAGTAGCGCGTATCACCAGATTCCACTGAAGGAAGAATCTCGCCCATTAACTGCGTTCACGGTGCCTGGACTGGGATTATTCCAGTTCACGCGCATGCCATATGGCCTTTCACAGACAGGGGCGAGATTTCAGAGGTTAATCGATAAAGTTATCGGTCCTGAAATGGAACCCTACGCTTTCTCCTACCTGGACGATATAATTATTGTCATCGAGACGTTTGAAGAATATGTAAAGTGGCGTGGCCACGTTCTCAGACGAATAAAGGAGGCTAATCTCACGATTAATCGAGAGAAAAGCGTGTTTGGCCAAACAGAAGTTCGCTATCTCGGCGTACTCGTTAATTGGGATGGTTTTCGTCCCGATCCCGAGAAAATCGCGCCTATAGTAAACTACCCTGAACCACGCAACCTAAAACAGCTTCGGCGTTTTGTGGAATGGCCTCGTGGTACAGGAAGTTCTTGAAAGATTTCGCTACTATGGCCGAGCCCCTAACGCGACTCACCAAGAAGGATCGCCGATACGATTGGACGGATGAACAACAAGCCGCATTCGATCAGATCAAAACTTTTGTTGCGTCTGCCCCAATTTTATCTCGCCCGCATTTTGAAGAACAATTTGTTCTTCAAACGGACGCAAGCGATACAGGTATCGGCGGGGTAGTTTTCCAAATAATCGACGGCGAGGAAAGAGTACTGGAGTTCGCGAGCCGCACGCTCTCATCCGCGGAACGAAATTATAGCGTGACGGAGTGTCTCGTGGTGATTTGGGCCATTGGGAAATTCAGGCCGTATATCGAGGGCTACCATTTTCGAGTATTAACCAATCATAGTAGTCTTCGTTGGTTACACAGCCTGCATAGCCCCACTGGCCGGCTCGCGCGATGGGCGCTCGAACTGCAAGGGCATAGCTTCGAGGTAGAACACCGGAAGGGTCCGCATAAACACGTCCCCGATGCTCTATCTCGCATGTTCGAGCGCGACGAGAAAGACGCGCGCCACTTGCCGCAGTCGATCTGGCGGATGAGATAGACGACCCGTGGTATATCTCTTGGCGAGAGAAATTACAGCGAGATCTAGATGCATACCCGCATTGGAAGTTGATCTGCAGACACTTATTCTAGTATCGACCCGACGAACTCGTAGAGGCTGCAGTCGGGGATGAAGAGGCGTGGAAAACCGTCTTGCCAAAAGAGAGTCGTCGGCAAGCGCTCGCGGAGAGTCACGACGATCCGACTTCGGGGCACATAGGGCGAGACAAGACATATGACCGCGTTACGTGATTTTACTACTGGCCGCACATGTACAAGGCAGTACGTAAATACGTACGCGAGTGTCTCGTCTGCCAACAGTGCAAAATCGAGCAACGCGCCCCTGCCGGTTTGATGGGAAAACGCGACATATCACGCCCATGGCAGGTGGTCGCGGCCGACATGATGGGTCCTCTACCCAAGAGTAAACGCGGCTTCGAATATATTCTCGTATTCGAAGATTTATTCTCGAGATGGGTAGAGGTTATTCCGTTGCGGAAAGCAAACGCAAAATCGATCTTAAAAGAGTTAAAGGAGAGAGTGATTTTGCGCTTTGGCACACCCGAAGTATTTCTCAGTGATAATAGAACGGAGTTTAAAAACCGCGCCATCACCGAGTACTTGCAAGCCTTGGGGATACACCACACGGTAAAGCCGCCGTACCACTCCCAAGCCAACCCGGTGGAACGAGTGAACCGAATGCTCAAAACTCGGTTAATCGCCTTTGTAGAGGAAAAGCACGCCTCTTGGGACGAGAATTTACCCGAGCTCGTGTTTTCACTCAACAACGCTGCCCATAGTAGTACTGGACTCTCGCCCGCAATGTTAAATTACGGGCAACCTCTACCTCCGGCCAAGAGAGCTCAGGACTGCGTGGCGGGAGAGCGAGCGAGCCAGGAGAGGGTCGAGGAATGGGCCGAGAGGATGAAAGGTCTCGGTCAATTAAATAGAGCCGTCGCCGATCACATCGACGCAGAGCAAGAGCGACAGGCACATTACTATGATGCCAACGCCGCTAACCCCTCTTCCAAGCAGAAGATTACGTTTGGAAGAGAAATCGAATTTTATCGTCGGCTGCACAAGGAATATCGGCGAAATTGGCACCGGAATTCGCGGGGCCGTATGCGATAATAGCAAAAACCGGCGTTAACACGTATCGCATACGCGCGCTCGATGCAAACGATGAAGAACTAATCCACGCCGAGCATCTGAAGCCTTACGTTGGTGCAACGCCTTCAGATGAGGGGCAGGAGGAAGAACCTCAACCGCCGAAGGATAGCGCAGCGATTGTGGCGATGTGCGACCCGCCAGCAGCGAGCGACGGCGAGGATAACTCGCAGGTAGATCGCGGAAACGACGGCGCCGCAGCAATCTTCGATCGCGTACCGCTAGTGAACCCAGCGAGCGAGAGGGAAAACTTCCGTGCCCCTACTCCTCCCCCCAGGCGCAAACCGGGTCGTCCAAGAAAGGCGGTGCGGCTTGTAGTAAGGCCGCCTGCTATACGCGTTATAGCGGCGAGTCCATCAAAGAACCTCGCTGCGAAATCACGCGGACGACCTAAAGGTTCGCGCAACGTGGCAACCTTTATCGATCCAACGACGATACTACCCTCGCGGACGCGTACGCAGTCTCGCGCGGCGAAATAAAATACATTTTGATGTTGGGCTCCTGAAGATACCGTCTAACCTCCTTTCCCTTTCCTTCTTTTTCAGTATGGATCAAAAGGACACAGCGGACCAAGCGGCGCTGGTGCCCGCTTCCGCTGTCAGCGAAGCTGCGGAATTACTCCGGGGGCTAGTGACGGCGCTCCACAGCCTCACCGACCCACCGCTCGCCGCGCCAGCTATCGAGCAGGCGGTTAGAGAGCCGGTGTCATCGCCATCTCTTCTGCTCGGGCCGGCGACGACGTCGGGCCTGCGGCGGCCGCACGCTCAGTGTCCGTCAAGCCCAACAGGCTCCACGACAAAGGAGGACGAAGGAGAGGGAGCCATCGGAGGAACGGCCTTGGCCACCGACGACGAGACGTCGGTGGAGAGAGACGAGTCCGTCTCCTCCGCCGCTCGCAGCTCGGTCTCGTCCCTGGCCAGCAAGCCGTCGCCCCCCCAGGGACGAGGCATCTCCAGCCGGAGACAGCCTCTCGAGGTGCGTTGGGATGCCCTCGAGAAGGCACTGCGGGAGGCTTGCGAGGCATCGCGCCTGGCCAGGGAGGCGGAGGCCGCCGCCTTCCGCGAGTGGGACGAGTTCCACTCGAGTTCGCGGTGGGCCGGCGAGTTCTCGGCTCCCTGAACCAAGGCCGTGATACAACGGCGCGAGGAGATCCAGGCAGAAGAGGCGGCGCGCAAGGGTGTGCGCGAGCGCCGCGCTGCGCTAGTCGCGGCAGAGGAAGCGCGCCGCGAAGTCGAGGCAGCGCAGCGCGAGGTCAAACAGGCCCAGGCGCGCCGAGGAACGCGCGTTCCTCGCCCCGAGCCGCCCCGTCGTCACGCCACCGCCTGCTCGTCCCGTGATTCAGGCGCCGCGCCAACCACGACCTGCCCCCGTCCAAGCAGCGCCGGATGTACGAAGCTGCTACTTCTGCGGAGAGCCTGGGGTCAAGGTGCACTGGAAGTGCCCAAATTTCCTCAGCCATGACCCCAAGGATCCATGGTATAAGAGGCGGTGAGGGAAGCCCCGCCACTTCACGCCCACCCAAGAGGGATTGTAAATCTTGGGACACCGGGGTCCAGCAGCCACTGACTCCATAAGAAACCAACCCAATGTAGCCCAGTAATAAAGGCCTGGACGGGCCGTATTTATGATACTATTCTCATCTTCTTTTTCTTTCTCCTACCTCCGCTCCTAACCCAGCAGGCCCTTATCACCCCCGCGTGCGAACTTCGCATGCCTCGTGTACAGAGCGCCGACTAGGGGGTAGTACGTCGCGCCTGGGAAGGGGGTGTAACGAAGTTCGAAAACCGCGGGCGAACTACCGCGCGCGCGTTCCCTTTCGGAGCGAAGCGATGATGCGCAAGCGCGAGAAGGGCGGATCGGCAACGGCGCGCGCGAGAACAGGAGTCCGATTTCCACCGGTAAAGTGCGCGCACGAGTTTTTTTTCCGCCACCTCGATAAGCTCCCCGAGACAGCTTCGGCCCCGCAGCACGTGTGAGAGAGAGGGAGAGAGAGCAAGAGGATCACACTGCTCCATCGAGCACGAGCTCCCCGGGGACGGCCCCCGACTTCTCGACCCACGAGGGGACCAGAGAGAGAGAGAAAGAGAGAGAGAGAGGACCCGGAGGCGCTGCTCAGCGTGTTACGCCTCGCCCGAGAACGAGGTGATTGCCTGCAGGCCCCCGCGTGCGTGCGAAACTCTACCTCGACGCGCGGGGTAGAGAGCGACGGAGACGAGTGGTGCACCTCCTCTCCGGGTGTGTGTGTGCGTGTGTGATCGCGACACCCGCGACGCGGACGACTCGCGAGGCATTGCGGCCTCACGAGAAATCGGCATAGCGGCGCGCCCATCTCATTTAACTTTATGTTAGCGTCATTTCCTCGACTTGAATAAATCCGTCTTTTGTGTCACATATTTCGGAGTTCACGAGTTATTATTTCGCTCCCTCCCTTTTCGCCCGTCATTCCTACGAGTACCTCGAATACCGCCGCCGCCGCGGGATCGCCGACTTCCTCGGCGATCATCTGAGCTCCGGGCACTTGCGCGTTTCCCCCTTTATATAGAAGCGCGTAGTCACACACACTATTAAATCCTCGGGTAACTTCTGAGTTACCCGGTTGTACACGGCGAGCGAACGGCATTGCACCGAGCGTGCGCGGAACCGGCAATTCTGCCAGGGCGCCGCTCGAGCCGCAACGTAGGTGATCGTCGTCCTCGACGAGCAGCGCCGAGGAAGACTTCGTCGTTGCGGAGCAGTGTGAGTTAGAGAGAGAGAGCGTACAGGTAAGCTTTCGGCATAGCCGAAAACTCTCTCGCTCCGGAAAACTTTCGCCCTGTTACAATACAAACATTACGTTTTTTTCTGAAAACATTCATTTGAATCGAGATTTAAATTCTTCATTCAAATCATTGCAGCCATGCTTATTTCTAAATCTAGAAAAGAGCTTAAGAATTGTCAAATACACCAAGGCGGAAATAAATTATGCAAACAATTGTTAATACCTAAATATAATTTCTATTTGCAGTTATTTGCTATTATTTACACTTTATAAATGCATCATTTGGGACACTAGTAACACTTAAAATAGTTATAATGACAATTTTATGATAATAATTGATAATTATCTACCAACAAATACTATTAACATAAAATTGTTACTTAAAATTAATAACAGTCCATAACAATAATTATGAGTAGTTATAAAAGTAAAACTTTTTAGACAGTATTAATAAATTCAGATAATTAATAATTACTATTAATAACTATAAATAACAGTTAAAATTGATTATTTACAAGAAGTAACACTTGATAACAGTTATAACCAGTTATTTGTTTTTTTTTATCATAAAACCATTTCTCACATGGTACCATCAGAAAAAGCTAATAAACGCAAGTAAGTACTTATAACTATTAATAGGAATTTACAACACTTTCTAACTGTTATTAGCGTCCCAAATCGTCTTGTTATTATTTGTTATTAGCTATTATTGACTTTTATTGACAGTTTTATGAAAAAATTATTTCTGCCTGGGCAAGTATAAACAAGTTCAAAAATACTTGACAAAAAGTATTCAAATGCTTTTCTCAAGTACAAAAGTACTTGGCTAAATGTACTTTTGCTTAAGTATTTTTTTCAAGTACAGAAATACTTTAAAAAAAGGACTTTGGTACCTCGACACTTAAATACTCTTTTTAAGTACAAACATTTCAAGGTACTTAAAACCCTTTGCGACATAGTGACTAACATATTAGCCACCTATCCGGAACTGGTTTTTTTAATTTTTCGCGCAACAAATGCGGTTTTTTTATAATTTTTTGTTTGTACTTCAGCAAGAGTCTGAGTAGTAATTAAAGTGCTGTAATTTTTCTTTATTGCTAATAAATTTTGTTATTTTTAAATTCTGAGTATGATTTCGAAAGCAGTGGACAGCGATTCCTAAAAGCCCTATATATTTTTTATATAATACCGCTAAATAGAAAAATATTTGCATCAAAGGCTTTAGATTTTTGTATCTAAGTACTTTCTTTACTAGTATTAACCATCTCTGTCGAAATCGACCTTTAGTTTATTATTATTTCTAAAATGAACCAATTCGTTAATCAATGTTGAATTGAAGCTCATTGATCTATATTAAATAAGTCAATTGAATAATTCAATTATATTTCATTTTTTGAACAGATGTCCTAAACATTTGATGAACCTCCAGCAAAACAAGTGAAGAGAAATAAATTATAATGTGTTCGATTTAATACATTTATACGTAAAACGACTGGTGTTCCAAAATCTATTGGTACGCAACGTGCGATAAAAATGTATCAAGATTTCTAATTTTACGTACAAGTTGGTGATATCATTTTCGCTAAATGCTGTACTCAACTATGATATCAGAAGTTTCTCTTTAATAAATCACAAAAATCTCAACCCTCTTCGTCATCTAATGCCCAATTAAATAATACTTCTCGACAAGGAATGCAATCTAAAGAAATGGTTGTAAATGAACCAGTCAGTATTTCTTTATTAGTACAGCATAGTGATAGTGCGGAGCCGAAGGATAGCCAGCTGTCTACTCCTGATGTACCGGCACAAGCTTCTACTGAAGAATACGTTGAACCTACCAAAATTGAAGTTGAAATGGTTGAATTGTCTTTTGATAGGGTATGCATCAGTCGTATATATTGTTTCCTATGTAAATCACAAACTGATATTCAGGATGTTCCATTTGAAGCTAGAATGCAAGTTTTTGTTGCTAGAAGAATTTTTAATCCTAGAAAAAATAGGTGTTGTTGTAAACATTTAATTAAAAATCGATTCTACAACGAGGAAGTACAGAACATAATTCCGTTTGCAAATGAATCTTCAATTGAAGTAACGGAAGTATCAAAGTTTTTGGACCAGTTATCAAATGAATCAACTACTCCATGGACAACTCGCCGAATTTGTAATTTTAGAAGAGCGCGTGAAAGCTCTTACAGGGCTCTCCTGGAAAAACATTCTTTTTGTTCAAAATAAGATGACGACCATGCGAAACTCTGAAAATCGCAACATCACGCAAGCATTAATAACGTCTTTATTTAAACTAAGAACTGGCAATCCCAATAATTGTATCGCTGCAATCTTAGATCTACAAGATGAACAGTCTATTGAATCTGTCTTAAAATCGTTTGAAGTTGATGTGTTACCTAAATATCTGATATCCGATCCTAATGGACTTATTAAGATTCTGCGAGAAGGAGATATTTTCATACTAGACAGAGGTTTTCGAGATGTAAGAAGTCTTTTAGAAGAAAAAGGCTACAAAGTTTTAATGCCAGCTCTGAAAGGTTTATATATATATAACGCAATATCTTGGGATTTCTTAGGGTTTGTCTGCAATAGAAGTTGTGCCGCAGTATAAGGAGGTAAGGGCGGCGCTACGCGCCGCCATTGTCTACCATACACAGATCCCTCAGAGTATTGACTAACACCACGACGCCTGCGGCGCCCGTTTTTAGTACCGAAATTGCGGAAAAAGTGACTAAAGAAATAATCTCCCTTTATCAAAACAGACCTGAATGGTCCCAGAACATTGCGTTACATATATGTTTTGGCCAAAAATTTTCTGGTACGTCCCGGAAACTAACAGAAATCCCAGAAGCTTGCATTACGTATATGAATACATCCCAGAACCTTGCGTTACAGATAAATAAATAAATAAATATATATATATATATATATATATATATATATATATATATATATATATATATATATATATATATAAACTTGTATAACGTTAGTTCCCAGGACCCCATGTTACTGTATACCTATACGTGACTAAAGAAATAATGTCTCTTATGGGGGCCGATGTCCTCAAAACTGACGTTAAACATATGTAGATTCAGGAACTTTCCCCAAAACCAACGTTAAACATCTGGAATGTCCTGGAAACTAACATAAAACATAAATATATAAATATATATATATATATATATATATATATATATATATATATATATATATATATATATATAATACATTTTTCGAAAGGGGTTTATAAAGCCCGTTTTTTTATATATAGGGGTTTATCGAGCCCGATTTTGATTATGCAGCCCGGGCTTCATAATATTTCTAAATATAGGGGTTTATGCGGCCCGAACTAGAGTCTATAACCCCAGGGTCCATTATTTCTTTAGTCACTTGCCATAGGGAACTCTGGGCTGTAGGTACTAATATACGGTCTTGGGCTACATAAACCCCGATAAGTGTGTGTGTGTGTGTGTGTGTGTGTGTGTGTGTGTGTGTGTGTGTGTGTGTGTGTGTGTGTGTGTGTGTGTGTGTGTGTGTGTGTGTGTGTGTGTGTGTGTGTGTGTGTGTGTGTGTGTGTGCGTGCGTGCGTGCGTATGTGTGTGTGTGTGTGTGTGTGTGTGTGTGTGCGTGTGTGTGTGTGTGTGTGTGTGTGTGTGAGTGTGAGTGTGTGTGTGTGTGTGTGTGTGTGTGTGTGTGTGTGTGTGTGTGTGTGTGTGTGTGTGTGTGTGTGTGTGTGTGTGTGTGTGTGTGTGTATATATATATATATATACATACATATACATATACATTTGTTTTAACAGATTTATGGAGCCCTTTTATACACATGAGCATATTTATGGAGCCCGTTTTCTTTTATGGAGCCCAGGTCCCATAAAATATTTTTCTCGGGCGTTTATGGAGCCCAATCTGGAGTCTATAACCCCAGGGTCCATTATTTCTTTAGTCACTTGCCATAGGGATCTCTGGGCTGTAGGTACTAATATACAGGGATGGGCTCCATAAACGGATGGGGGGATAATTATATATATACATTTTGGAAACCGGTACTTTTGAGGATCTATAGTTTTTTTCTCCAGAGTTCGTATATGCTTGACTAAAGAAATAACTCCCTCTCCGCGTTGAAGGTATTAATATAAATCCTCAAAAGTACCGTTTCATACCGAAGGAATTTTGAGGATGTCCTCAAAAGTCCGAAAAATCCTCAAAGTATCGAATCCGTGCTGACATAGATCCTCAAAAGCTGCATTTGATATATATATATATATATATATATTACACATGAATAAGTTTTAATTTTTCAGATAAAAACCATTTAAAAACGTATTATTTTTAGGTAAGCGTAATCAGTTGACAAAGACAGAATCTAATCAATCACGTTTGGTAACAAAAATTCGTTGGGTCGTTGAAGCCGTCCACGGTATCATCGGGAAAAAATTCAAGCTACTCCATCATCAGTTGCATAATAGTCTTTTGAAAAATGCAGGATTATACTGCAAAATTGCATGCCTTTTATACAATTTTTTGGGTAAAAGACTTAATTCAGATCCTGGCAGACTCGATCAAATCATTGAGAGAATCAACGCTTCTAAGGATTTAGAAAATACGTTAGCTCAGGAGGTTGAAGATAACAACTGGCATAGGAAAACTGTACCCTTTCAGAGTCTATCGTCTGCAGAGATATTGGATTTTCCTGGGATGACTATAGAAGATTTGAAAATATTTTTTACTGGGTCATATCAGTTATCACAAGCAGTTTCATATCTATAGGAAATGCTAGAAGAGGATAATACACTTCGTTTGAGTTACGCAAAGGAACAACATGATATAATCAGGTTCGAAGACCGTTCACGCCATATCAACAGCAAAGTTTACAAATCATATTTACAATATCAACCTGATAGCAGTGGAACTCAACGGTATCAGACGTTATTGCAGTAACTGCGCTAATGGTAACAGAACTATAGGATGCTGCTCGCATATAGCCGCCATAGTTTTTTACCTGTCTCATGCAAGATATTTATCAAAGATTATTCGACACGCTGAGATACTTACAACATTGTTTGACTTTGAAGAAGTAACGCCAGTTATTAAGGAAGATAGTGACGAGGAGGATTAGAGAGACAATCCAGGAATCATTGTATATAATTTATATGAAAATGTATACATTTTATAACGTATACGATTTCTGTAAAACATATGTAGTAATGAACAATTTTTTATTATATTTACATTTACATTTACTGATTATATGCAAAAAAACTTAGATAATCTAACCAAAAATCAAGAAAATGACAAATAATACGCACTTTTATACAAAAAGTAGGGTGTTTTCGTTGAGTTCTGACTGATTTCGTACTCAAAAACATATCAGCCGTATCGGAATGTATCAAATATTGACAGCGTATGACCCAAAGTAATATATCTGTTTATTTAAGAGTCAGTAAAGGCTCTACCAATCATTTAAGGCCCATAAAAGGCCCAAAAATGGCTAAAAATAGGGTTTTTCGCATTTTTGAGTACGACCTACCATTCCGAAAAATCTGAAAAAATTCTAGTACAAAGAAAACATTAAAATATAGAATTTTCCTATGTAGTTAGTCCTGTAGATATAAAATAAATTAAGAAAAAATGAATTTTAATTCTTTTTTTATTTTTTTAGGTTAGGTATTGAATGCGCCTAAAGCTAAAAAAATGGGGAAAAAATATTGTTCACAAGCTATACTCTCATATGTTTTTCAAAATTTTTAACATGAAGGAACCGGAGAAAAAAAAAATTTCCGAAAAATGCGGTTTTTGAGCCTTACTGGTATAAGGAGGGGAGATAGGTCCCCGGAAAAACCGTAGAAATTTTGTTTTCTATACCTATATGAAATCACTGTCATTTTTCGCTTTCATTAATAGTGGCATTTTGCCTATCTTAACGTGGGTACCCTTTTAATGCACCCTCACGATCAACACTTTCAAACCATTTTATGGCGAGATAACCAACACTCTGATGTTTAGTCTTTTCGCCTTCGCACCGTGACCTACGGTATGGTCAGTTCGAAATTCATAGCTCAGCGAGTCTTAAAACAACTTGCTACCGATCACGAAAATGTTTTTCCACTGGATGCTGAGGTTATCAGAAGTGAAGTTTATATGGACGATGTGGTGTCTGAAGCGTACTCTCTAATCGACGCTAAAACTAAGCAAGCTGAAGTGATTGAGTTGCTCAAAGTGGGCGGTTTCCCTATTCGTAAGTGAGCATCTAATGAAGAAAAAATCATTGACTGGCTACTCTTTTGCCTCTTAGCGGTAGATCTCTCGCCTTTCACGGAGAAGCTCACTCCTTTAGCAGTCTTGGGGGTCTCTTGGTGTCCCCAGACCGATGAATTTTACTTCAACATCGAATCATCGCCGACTCAAGGCCAAATAACTAAACGATCCATTCTATCTAAGGTAGCTAGCGTCCTTGCCCCAATGGGTTGGCTCTCAGCAGTTGTGATAGTCGTAAAAATACTTCTTCAGTCTCTTGGGACGAAGGTCTTCCAGTTGAGATAGTAGATCAGTGGACATTTTAGCAAGAACAAATCAATACTCTGTCGAGTCTCAAACTACTCCGTTGGGTTCAATATTCGCCACACTGCAAAATCATCGAAGTGCATGGCTTCGTTGATACTTCAAAGCACGCGTACGCTGCCGTGGTTTTTCTTAGAATCATTCATGAAGGTACGGTGCACGTGTCTTTGCTTGTCGCCAAAACTCGTGTGGCTCCCTTAAAGAAGATTAGTATATCTAGATTACAATTGTGCGCTGCTCATCTTCTCGCTAAATTAGCGAAATATGTTTTTGAAATGATGCCTATTAGCATACAGAGTACGCATCTCTGGTCTGATTCTACCGACGTTTTGTGTTGGCTAAAGGATCGACCTTCTCGTTGGCCAGTGTTTTTCGCCAATCGCTGCGCAGAAATCTTAACGCTGTTGCTTGTCGCATTTTGGAATCAAGTCCGGTCACGTGACAATCCAGCTGCTGTAGCCTCGAGAGGCATTGATCCCTCGGTGTTCGTGACTATCAACTGTGGTGGAAAGGATCCAAATGGCTAGCTAAAATCGCGTCATGGTGGCCCACTCTTGACAGCGTAATGGCTTCGTCAAACCCTGTGAATAGTAGCTCTAGTAATAGAACAAGTCTTAATGTAAACACTTCAATCTTTTCCCTGCAGAAAACTCGAACTTCTCAGTCCTCTCAGGTGGAGTTTTGGAGTTTGATTGAAAACAATTCAAGCGCTTCTAAACTTTTTCGCGTTACCTCTTATTGTGTAAGATTTTTGTACCAATTAGTTGGTAAGAGTCGCTCGAAGTCTTCGAAGGCAGATGTGATGCCCAGCTTCGCTAGATTAGACTTCTTTAGGCTTTCTGGGAAACCATGTGACCTCTCAATAACACCTGAAGAGTTAAAAAACGCTAAACTGCTTTGGATTCGCCATGTTTAAGGGCAGCATTTCTCTGAGGAGATCAAACAGTTTAGCGATCAAAAGGCCGTATTCTCTAGGAGCACACTGGTTCGACTAAACCCCGTTTTGAAAAAGAGTCTTCTCCGAGTAGGTGGACGTCTTCGCCACTTGAATCTTGACGAAGACTCAAAGCACCCACCTATTTTGCCCTCCAAAGACCGATTTGTCGAATTATTGGTAGAGCAAGCACATCAGCGCACACTGCATG
Source organism: Torymus aiolomorphi (assembly GCA_036365515.1). Lineage (NCBI taxonomy): Eukaryota > Metazoa > Arthropoda > Insecta > Hymenoptera > Torymidae > Torymus > Torymus aiolomorphi. The sequence goes on from CM070874.1 coordinate 253,969,436, forward strand.
GCGGTGAACAATCAACCTTAATCACTCTCCGTCAGCAATTTTGGATTTTGAGTGGACGACGGACGGTGAAGGCTTGCCTTCACAAATGTCCCACTTGCATACGTTACTCAGGCTCCTCGAGTGTACAAATGATGAGTGATTTGCCTCTCTCTTGAGTCACTCGAGAACCACCCTTTCATAGGACTGGAGTCGATTATGCCAGCCCTATCGCCGTTCGATTGTCAAAAATCCGCGGTCGAGGGACCTTAAAGGGTTATGTAGCGATTTTTGTATGTGTGGTCACTAAGGTGTAGCGAAAAACCGTCATTTTTGAGTTTCCATTCGCTATATCTAAAAAACGTTGTCTTCTGACTCCAAAAATAGTTTGCCACTGAGATTTTGAAAAAAATGTGTAGAAAAAAATGTGAAAAAAATGTGAAAAAAAAAAACGCCCTCACCAAGCAAAAAAAAGAAAAATTAGCATTTTTAATAATTATGGAAGTACAACTATAATAAAATAATGATAAAAAAAATTGAAAAAAATAAATTTTTGCAGTAAATTTATTGCAGAAATATCTCTTGACATTGACATTTGAGTAGAATGAGTTTTTAGATAAAAACACATCACAATAAATGGGTAAATCATCAAAAAATCATTATTTTTTACATTCAAAGTGAGTTTTATCAGTTTTAATCTCTTAATCTCTTGATTATGGCAATTGGAGCTTGTAGGTGAGTTAATTTCTCATCGATATTGAGCTTTAAAAATTTAGAATATCAATTTCTTTACACTAGTACACGTAACTAAAAATTGAGTAAAAATATAAAGTTTTGGTTATTTATAGCTTACCTTATAACCAGCTTTTATACGATACATAACTAGCGAACTCTGGACAGAATAACTACAAAATTATGGTTTCGATGCAATTGTTATCCCTTCTAAGTATTGCAAGATATCACTGACTTCGATATAAATATTTACATTCTTAGTCTCTTCATATTGACATGAAAATAAATTCAATTTACTTACGTTGACATATAAACACTCTTCTATCGTATATAATATATTAAGGTTAATAATACGTAAAAATATTATCGTTTGTTTCTTATATCTATTATTAACTATAAGAATTAGAAAACACATAATATTATTTTAAAGGAACAAAATGTTAATTAAAATTTTATATTACTACTCAATTTTTAGTTACGTGTACTAGTGTAACAAAATTGATATTCTAAATTTTTAAAGCTCAAAAACGATGAGAAATTGACTCATCTACAAGCTCTAATTACCATAATCAAAAGAATAAGAGTAAAATTGATAAAACTCACTTTGAATGTAAAAAATTATGATTTTTTGATGATTTACCCATTTATTGTTATGTATTTTTTATCTAAAAACTCATTCTACTCAAATGCTAATGTCAAGAGGTTTCTGGAATAAATTTACTGCAAAAATTTATTATTTTCAATTTTTTATCATTATTTTATTATAGTTGTACTTCCATAATTATTAAAAAGGCTAATTTTGTTGTTTATTTGCTTGGGGAGGGGGTAAAACACATTTTTTTTTTCAAAATTTTGGTGGCAAACTATTTTTGAAGTTAGAAGACAACGTTTTTCAGGTATAGCGACTGGAAATTAAAAAATGACGGTTTTTCGTTACACCCTAATGATTACTCGTGCAGTACACCTCAGAATCGTTGAAGATTGTAGCAGTGAGGCTTTCATCTACGCCTTTCACCGCCTCACGTCGCGTAGAGGTCATTTCTCCCAGCCCTTCAGCGACAATGGCACAAATTTTTGTCGGTGCTGATCGTCTGCTCAGAGACATGTTCACTGTGTCTTCCAAGTATTACAAGCAGAATGCCTTCACCCTTGATCAGTCTGCAACCTCTTGGCATTTCGCCTCCCTGCTTCGCCACATTTTGGCGGTCTGTGGGAGGCTACCGTTAAATTCATGAAACGCCACCTCCGGCGAGTGATAGGTGATCAGATTTTGACATTTATGGAATATTCTACTCTTCTGTATAAAGTTGAGGCATGCTTAAACTCTTGCCCCCTCATACCTCTGTCTAACGAAGCTTCCGAGCCCTCACGCCAGCACATTTCTTAATTCAGCGATATTCCTTTGTAGCACCAGAATCGGATCTCACATCTTGTTAGCGATATTTTATATTTTATATTTCGTTATTAGTAACGAAATAGTCATTTCTCATGTACCATACAGTATTCATCTATTGATTTACTATTCCGCATTATTAGTTTTAAGAAAGAACTGTGATATCGCTGCATTATTTTATTTTATAAACTAAGAAACAATGGTTGGTTACATGTACATGATATTTAAAATTTATTTTATTTTGAAATCTGAATTATTGTATTGAAAGACGCTTAAATTGATATGATTTATAATAGTGTTTGCAATCCATTTACAATAAATGACTATTATTATTATTATTACAAAACATGACTTGCAGAGGGGACCTTGCTCGAGCGATGGAAGCGGCAGAGACTTGTGCTCTTACCCAGGGGAAACAAGCTACCGGATGAGCCGTCATCCTATCGCCCGTTGTGCATGCTACATTCACCCCGCAAAACGCTGGAGCGTTTCATTTTTAACCGGATGGAGTCAGCTATTCGACATCTCCTAGCAGACAACCAGTACGCTTTCAGGAAGGGGAGATTGACGTTCTACGCTATCAGCCAAGTTGTCGGTAAAGGGAAGGAGGCTATCTCTGGAAAGCGGTGGAAAGGCGGGAGCAAAAAGTATTGTCTGCTCGTAACCTTTGATATGAGGTCTTCAATTTAGCAAGGTGGAAGAACTTCTGCCTGGAGCTGGATAAACTAGGCCTACCGGCATATCTGAAGAACATGATCAAGAGCTACTTGGAAAACTGACTAGAAGTGTATGACACAAAAGACAGCCCAAAAGAATATCGGATCATTGGGGGAGTCCCGCAAGGCTCGGTGTTAGGATCTCCACTGTGGAATATCATCTATTATGATCTACTCAAGATCCAGCTGCCACAGAGAGCTGATATGGTAGCCTTTGCGGACGACGCGGGGCTTGTTATTACTGGAAAGCACTTGGAAACTCAGCGTATCTTCGAAGACTATTACGAAGAAGTGCAGCGGTCAATGTGGTCAGTTGGGCTCAAACTGGATGAACACAAAACTGAAGTTGTGCTGTTTACGAGCCGGAAAAAATCGAGACCATCTTCTTTAGCCTTTTATTAGGTATTTGGGAGTGATGTTGGACACAAGACTAAGCTTTAAGGCTCATGTAGAATACGCTACAGCCAAGGCAGCTACAGTGGCCACTGCGTTAGCGGGGCTCATGCCAAACATAGGTGGACCTCGTCAACATCGAAGGAAACTTTTAGCTTCAGTGGTGATTTCCATACTCACATATGGAATAGCCGTCTGGGGCAGGATAGCCTACGTTGACAAGAGAAGTGGGACGCATCTGAGAAGAGGAGTTGGACACATCGTGTCATTCCTCAGGTTGATAACTGGGTGAACTGTAAACACGGGGAAGTCAACTATTATCTAACCCAGATGTTCTCCAACCATGGGTGCTTCTGAGCATACCTTCACCGGTTTAAGCACGATGAATCACCAGAGTCCCCAGCAGGGTGCGGATTGCTAGAGGATGCAGAACACGTATTCGTCTGGTACCCGCGCTTTGCTGGAGAGAGAAAGGAAGTTGAGGAGTTACTAGGATCATCACTTACTCAAGAGACCGTCGTGAAATTAATGCTAGAAGCGGAGGAAAACTGGACCGCGGTCGGCAGTTCCGTCACAGCCGTCATGACGAGGCTGCGAGAAGAAGAGCAGGAACGCAGAAAAACTAGGGACCAACAATAACGGTTCCCCGTTAACAACACTGAGAGAGGATGAATATCAGAAATCGTGGAAAAGCTAAAAATCTGTGGCCGCCCTCACGAAGTAATGCTTAGCAGTGGTTCCGCGGGGGCAACGTAAGGACAATGACGATGAGGTTAGGGTTTTAGTCGGTAGGTCCAGTACAGTCCGACACACAGGTACACGGTACCTACGGTGCATAAAGCATTTCCCCCTCCAATAAAAAAAGCACACACAGACACATACACACCCATCCACACCCACACCCACCCACACACCCACACCCACACATACACACACACCCACACATACACACACACCCGCACACCCACAGACACACACAGGAAAAAAATTTTTCTAAAATCAAAAATTTTTTATACCATTATTCTTAAAAAATGTTTTTAATACTTTTTTGTCCGAAAAATTCTTCTCACCGTTACAAAGCTTCCTCTTTGAGGAAGCAAAATTTTAGAAAATATCAAAAGACAGATAGATATTATTTGTTGCTTTTTCTGATAGTGAGGTTGTTTTTCCACTAAACTGTTTTTTATGATGTAAACTTTAATCAAAAGTTCAAAGTGAATTTTCTAAAAAATGCATCATTTCTGAAAATAATTGCTTCCTCCTAGAGGAAGCTACACGATAGTAAAAAAAAGTTTTGAGAAGATATGTTAGAAATGTCATTTAACACATTTGGAATCAAATACACTATTTCTAGAAAATGTCAGTATGGATGTGTGCGTGCAAGCGCGCAAATTTCTATACCACTATCATTGCGATAGCAATCGACTTCGTTGATTCCACGAAGTGGACGAATCGTGGATTACAGGCTGGTGATTTTCTATCTGCATTTGAAGTTGACAGGACAATTGTGGTTAAAATTTAAAAAATTATTTTCTGCTTTTTTGCAGTACACCGATCTCTCGCAGCTAAAAAACAGCTAATTTGTATGTAATTGCTGTTACTATAATAAACCTCTTCAATTAGTTTCGAGCAGGTGGCCTGCTATGTTCATATCGGGCTAATCAATAATTGAAGTGCCGGTGCAAACCCGCTTAGCACTCGAAAATACGTAAAAGTATCATCCAAAGGACCGAATTTGCTGTAGTCAAATTAATTTTTTTTAAATGTTACCTTGTAGGGAATGAAGTGACGAATTTTTCCCCGAAAAGAATTTTTGTTATTCGTTTTTGTTTTCAAGACAAAAATAAAAACCCAAAATTGTTTAAAATTTTATTCGCTTTAAAATTGTTTTAGTTTGGTTATTTATTACAATGTTTTTTAATGATGATTTATTTTATCAGAGTGCACACATTCTGATGAAATGCCTCGAATTCTGTAGCTTCGAAATGGGAAAGGTCCGTTAATAGAATAATTTGAAATTCATAGTACAGAAATTGGAAACGGCCGAGAAAGGAACGCTTTGAAGCACGGATGCGGTGCATAATTTCATTAGTATTATCATTATACTAATATAACATTAGATCTCATTCTATCAATATGTGTTAAAATACGTAAATTTATTTTGAATATATTGGATTTTCAAAAATAATTTTGAACTGTATTATCAACTCGATTTAAAACTAAAACCAATTGCAATCTAACCGGAGTATATACTCTTGAAATTGCAACGTATAATTGACCGTGACTAAAAAACATATTTTCGCAAATTGATAATTACATTTGAATATGTTTGTCCTTATGCTTTGTTAATAGTCATAGCGAAAGTTAAATTAACAGAAAACTGTCTCCTTTAGAAAGTAAATGGATATTTATTATGAGAATATAACGTGATACGATTTAAAAATACTATTCCTCTTACTAATCACCTGTTAAAATCATGAATTTCAATAAATTATTAGTAATTATTTTTGTAATGAGCATAACAATAACATATAATCTTAAATGTAATTTATAAGGAGGTAAATCTTGAGGATCTAGAGATTTAAGATATTCTAATGAAATTTCTTGCACCACTGAACCATCATCATCACAATTATCTATCGAATCAATGCTTGTTGGACGGCGAGCGACGAATCGGCAGCGAGCCCGCCTGCCTACTGACCAAGTGAGTACGAGAGAGAATTCGAATTAGAATGAGAATCAAATTTTATTAGAACCAAGGACCAGGGGTCCAAAATAGTCCTGGCAAAGCCGGGCGTTACAAAATACAAGCTCATACGCTCTACAAAGGTTGTTTAAAACATTGTAAAAGAATAAAAAAAATATATACAAATATATATAAAAAAATAAAAATAAAAAAACATAAAATCATACAATGAAGAAAAATAAAAACATACAATAAAATAAAATCTCTAAATAGTAGTTGTACTACAGAAGCATATACATTTAGTTGAAAATAAAAATACAACTATTCGTGAGTGTCGCATTAGTGAACAAAATAAAAATGCAATATATACAGATGCTGCACAGCTACTCACAGGCTAACTAACGCTCGCACGCACGCAGTATAAACATATTAACTTATACCTAGTCGTCAGGTAAAAAGTTTTACTATGCCGCGCGATATCTAAAAGAAACTTGTACAGATATTTTTTGAAAGTTGGACGTGCATATCGTAAGCTTATCGAAGCCGGTATAACATTCCACAAGCGCGCGGCCCCGATCGTGAACGAATACTTAACCTTTAGACTGCCGACATTTTTACATTGGAAATGAATATTTTTAAAAGGTAAAATTTATTTACAAATATAAATATCTAATATGTTGAAACGAGTTTTCAAGGTCACAGCTGGCTCATATATGAGCCAGGCCGGCTGGCAACGGTCAGGCCAATGTTAAAGATTTTTAGATTTTATGAATAACAATATATTCACTTTTTAATGAATTTTTTTGTTTTTTCAATGTAATAGGATATCAAAACCACCTTAAAATGCACTTATGTCATTGAATAAACCAGAGGCATTCAAACTACCCCTTGAGAGAGGGTGGAACTTTCAAAAATTTGTTATTGGACAAGTCTGAACCGTGAAATAGGCTGTACAACCGATAAAACGAATGCTGCGATTTTTTCGGGTCGGTTGATGTACTCAAACTACTCCTGGTGAGGGGGTGGAAGTTTCAAAAATTCGTTATTGTTACTTTGGGCGGAATCTGACTTTTTAGTAAATTTCTGTTGGACAATAGACTTCAAACCAATAAAATAAATCCTAAAATATTTTCGGATCGGTTGATGTACCTAAACTACACCTGGCGAGGGGTGGAATTTAAAAAATTCATTCTAGGCTTCTTAGTGGATTTTTTTTAAATAATTACGCTGCATGAACCTGTAACGGCGAGTGTTTATGGAAACGTAATTCTCAAACCGTTAGTAGAAATTCTAATAAACAAATTGACCGGTAGATGGCTACCTCAAAAATTGTATTGTCAAAATGAAGTTCAGATCTCGGAGGTACATATATGGGCTATTTAAAATGTAACTGACAGAAATACGGGCAGTTCAAGCTGTGAGGGGCGACATCAGTCGTGCCCTCGCCGCTCCTCTCCCTTCCCCTTCTAAGTCAAGCGCCGCCGCTGAGTGCGAGTGTCGCGCTGCTCGCCCTCCTTCTATGCCTCAGCACGACGGCAGTTTAAGTCAAGAGCGCACGCGTTTGTTATCGGCAGATTTAGACTATACTATTGAAGTTTTGTATTTGAACAAGAGAGTGTGTACTTGAAGTGTGTACGTGGGCGAGATCAATAAAACCAACTATAAATAGCTATTGTGTACTGTGTGTTCGTGAGTGCCCTTTGTTCGAACTCTTCCTTCCACTGACAAATATCCATACAAGGTTATGGGCCCAGGGGGAGTGAAGGACGAGGAGGACCAGCACGAGCAAGCTGTGGCGAAGGACGTAGTGGAGAGCGACGGTGAAGCGACAGAAAGGACTCAGAGAGGTAAGAGACAGAATTAACCTTGGTGAGTATGATGAGTGTTAATATAATAAAAGGTGCGCGACCAACAAAGCGTTGATATATCGCGTGAAATTCGAGGAAGTGCGAGGGGACAATCAAGGGTTTGTAATAACTAGAATTGCATGGGAAGTGCTGTGCAAGTTCAATATAAAAATAGTGGGAATTGAATTGCTCGGGTTCTCGGAAGGCGAAGGTCGGATGCGTCCCGGTGTGGCGGCGCGTGTCGCCCTGCATAACAGGTCTCGGCGAGCACGAGGCAGCCATCATGGCGGCGTGAGTGTGTGTGTGTGAGAGAGAGAGAAAGAGAGAGAGAGAGAGAGAGAGAGAGAGAGAGAGAGAGAGAGAGAGAGAGAGAGAGAGAGAGAGAGAGAGAGAGAGAGAGAGAGAGAGAGAGAGAGAGAGAGAGAAGGCGCGAAGAAAACGACGTGGTGCTGTGTACCGCGTGTGCGCGACGGGAGGGAGAGCGACGCCGGCCGGTCTCCCGCATCAAGGCGCGTGAGGTGAGGTGAAGACGGAGCGCACGCATGTTAGTGCGTAAGGAGAGCCAAACAAAGGCGCAACGTGATACAGCGACGGAAGGATTGAGCGAAAGGAGGGAGGGAGTTAAGCGAATGCTTAGAGGTACGCGAGCGGATTGTTTGCGTGGAGGGCGCACGCGGCGACATAGCAATACGGAGAATTCGGGCATATCGTTGCGAGAGAAAATATTAAACGGAAAAACAAACTGGAAAGTTTTCTATATATATATATATATATATATATATATATATATATATATATATATATATATATATATATATATATATATATATATATATATATATATATATATAACGCGACTGAACAAGTTCTTGCGAACAAACTGAAAATAAATACATATGCATATGAGATTTTAAGAATTCTTTTTATTATTTAGATGAGAACAATCTCGAATTATTCCTGCTCACGCAGGAAGTAATTTTTGTATTTCCGAAGTTGTACCCGGACAAAAATGTAACAGTAACAGTACTGGATGATAAAATCTTGTTCTTGTCCGAAACCGGACAGACACATGATTTAGCTATGTCTAAAAATTGATACTTGAAATAAAAATTAAAAACTATAAAATGGCGAATGAAAATAGTTAAATATTAATAAAGTTTTCTATTTTCTAAAATCGTGTGTAAACTCGTAGTGCTTGTGTTCGGCACGATTTGATCACTCATACATTTGACTATAAATATCAAATAAAAATCGATAGATATTAAACCAGAGTCTTTGCCTTTGAAATCTTGTAAACTCGTAGTGCTTGTGTTCGGCACGATTTGTTTATTAAGTCTTTTATTTTTGCAATGACTTTCGTCACGACGGAAGAAGAACGTATTCTAAGAAGAGCGGTGGAACTAGCAGAGTCTGAAGGGAAAGAAATACTAATGCCATTTTGTAGAAAGAGACTGACTTCTCAGAATTGCAATAAGACTGCGAAAGATAAAATCGACGGAGAGAATGAGAATGAGACTGCAGCGAATGGGGCGAGTTCGGTACCGAAAACGACGGCAGACGATGAAATACAAGCGAGCGATGGCGATGAGCAGCGACCGATGGATGTGAGTGAAGCGACAGCAGAAAAAGAAGAGAACGAAATTCTGAGTGGTAAACCAAGTATTAAAGACGTACAAAAATTAAAACATATTGTATACATAAATAAAGATGTGACGTCAATATTTAATAAACAAAGTCTAGCTAGCAAAAATTCTAACGAAAATTTAACTGCAGTAATACAATGGTCGAGTTGAACAACAAGATGGCCAACTTAGCAAGTGCCAATAAAACAAGAGACAAGCGACTGCATCAAATTGAATAGCGTTTAGTAGCGTCTGAAGCTCAGGTTAGAAAATCAACTACTATGTCGACAGATAAAGGTGATATATTTGACGGAGAAGAATTTTATAACTCTACGATCATAGCTCCCGAACCAACTAAAATCAATTTGAATGACATCTCTAATATTGTAAAACATGAAATAAAGAAATTAAATTTAAGCGCGACTAAAGTCTACAGTAATTCGACCGATATATCGCGTGAACTAAGAAATACAATCCGAGCTGAACTACAAAAGATCCAAATATGCGATGGGTATATAAATTGACGGAGAAAACTAAATATGAACATTTCATAGACTTTTTAAGGTCAGAATTAATAACTTTGGATCTATTGTATGTAATTGATTCCGAGATAGAAGCGTCGGTTGATCTTGACAGCGAAATAAAAGACAAACACAGGTTTAGAGTTCGAGATATAATTATTAATCGAATAGATGAGAGATATCATGCTAAAATCGTAGAAATTCAGGAGCCTGAGAAATTACTTGAACGTATTAAAGAAATGAAAGTAAATGTAACATCTATGACATTGCGTAGACAACTTTATGGTTTGAAATATAATCCGCTAAACGAAAAAGCGAGCGTATTTATAGACAGATTCGAGGAAATAGTTAGGTCATATAATAATTTATCTGATGTCATTGCTTTATCGGAAATAGAGAAAAAGGATGCGTTTTATGGTGCTGTTGTAGGATCAGTGCCACAAATATTAAACATTGATTTTATAAATAAGAATATGACAGGTAAACCACTTACATATGGTAATTTAAAATTGTATATTATACAGGTGGAGAGTATTAAACTCCAGACAGCGACGGCATCAGCGACAGAAACGAAAGCAGCTAACTTTGATACCATGGAGAAGGTCCGATGTTACGAATGCGACGGTTTCGGACACATGTCAAAAAATTGTCCAAGGCAGGGCACAGGAATGAAGCAGTGTTTCGAATGTAAGAAGTTCTGTGACCACATCGCCGCTAATTGCCCCAGCAACAGCAGCGACAGAAATACTCCAGGTATGAAAATACACGATATAGATCTTATAATCGCGGTGGAAGAGTAGGTCGTAGTCAGTCTCGCAGGTATAAGCGAAAAGGCGAAAGAAACGGAGAACAAAGTGGAGCTAAAAGATTTAGGCAAGAAGGAAGAGGCCAGCAAAGAAGCAGTTAAACTTGAAGAGGTAGAAGAAGAAGAGGCGGAAAGACCGAAAATGACAAGGAAAAGAAAACAGCGACTGACAGAGACAAAAGTGAGTACTCGACCACAACACGAAATGTAAAAACCTTATTTGTAACTGACTCAACATGCGAAATCAGTTCGAAAAAGGGAATGCCTTATTATCTCGATTCCTGATAGACACTGGAACGACGAAACATTTAACAAATTCAAAATTGATATTTAAAGATTACAAAGAAGTATCTATAAGTAATAATAATATGTTGAAACTTGATAATGTAATCTACGCCGAAAATTTGTCAGAGAACCTTTTGTCGCTGCGAAAATTTACTGATCTTGGATTAAGCGTTTATCTTGATAACAAACAAATTGATATATACGATCTCGTTTCCAAGGAATGTTTTCTGTCAGGGATCTACAAAAAGCTCTATTGGATTGTTGAATTTAAATTAATAAAGAAAATATTGATTGTAACTTAAATAAGAATAAAGTAATAGCTTATGTGACTACGAGAAACATGATGAAACAAAAAGAACTTGAAGCGACTGAAACAATAAAAGCAAGCGAGAATGAAAACATAAGTGAAAATGGGGACGGAAAATTGTACAAGTTTTGTTTGGATTTCCAAAGTACCATAAGAGACAGAAAAATAAACTATGTGAACGAAATGACGGAAAAAGAGACTTCAACATGTGATGTGGATTTATTAGAAAAATCAAGTAAATTACAAATCAATAATCAAGCGATGCTTTGCAAAACAGACTGCCAGAAATTAAAGACTTAAAGAAACGGTTTTCGATGATTCAATTAAAAATTGTGAAGTGTGTATGATGTCTAAGATAAAAACGCTACCATTTAAAACAGTGCGACAGAGAGCGACTGAGCCTTTGCAGGTTATACACGCTGACGTCATGGGTATGATAAATCCTGCTACATATTCCAAGGGATATAAATACATTTCTGTTTTTATAGATGACTTCTCTTGTTTAGCTATGGCTTATCCGATGAAAACAAAAGAAGAGACAAGACATTGTTTTGAATCATTTGTTAAAAGTACTCGAAATTTATTAGGAAAAGATGCGAAGGTTTGTTATTCTGCGAAGCGATCAGGGGACAGAATTTACGGATGGTTATACTACAAAAGTTCTGAAGAAATTGGGTTCGGAACTGCAATTGGCATGTCCAAAGGAAAGTGCGAGCGTTAATGTATGATTCTGGACTTCCAGAAAATATGTGGGATCTGGCCTTGGGTGCAGCTGTACATGCATACAACAGGACGCCACATGTATCAAATAATATGGAATCACCTATGCATGTTTTCAAACCCAACTACAGAGTAGACATAACACAACTCAAGCGTTTCGGATGTATTGCGTACATGAAAGTACAGCGGAAGACAGGTCCAAAATTCAGATGTATTGGACGTAGGGTTCTACTCGTAGGATATAAAAAGACAGGTTACTTACTACTTAAACCGGAAGAAGCAAAAATCTACGAAAGCCGGGATGTAAGCTTTAACGAAAAACTTGTATTTGGAAATAAATACAAAAAGGCAGAGATAAACGACTGGGAGACAGTAAATTCGGAAATCAATACAAACACTTGGCTTGTTGAATTTGAAGATGAGGAACGGACAATCGAAACGGAGGGAGAAACTAAGAGAGACCATGGTCGTCCGAAGAAAATAAAGGAAAGTTTACCTCAAGAGACGGAAGCGACAGATAAAACGCCACGTGTTCTATTGACAGAAGAAAATGGAGATCCTGAAAATTACCAAGAAGGAATGAAAGCAACTGATAAACTAAAATGGACTGAAGCAATTAAAATTGAGATTGAATCGATGTATAAAAATAATGTATGGAAATTAATCGACAGAAATGAAGCACCTAGCGACGGCAAACGACCAAATATCATCGATTCTAGATAGATATTGAAGAAAAAGATTTATTCTGATGGAAATCTCAAATATAAAGCTCGTCTAGTTATTCGCGGATTTAAGGACAAAAATGAGTATGACTTACAAGAAATATATGCGCCAGTTTCTCGTCTATCTCTCATTCGAACAATACTTGCGATACCAAATAAATATGATTTAGAACTCTGTCAAATGGATGTAAAAACAGTATTTTTGCATGACCGCTTAAACGTTTCAGTTTATATGGAAATTCCTGATGGAATCGAATGTGCGACTGAACTAAAGACAGAGAAAATATGCAAACTGAAAAAGGCCCTGTATGGCCTCAAGATGAGTCCAAAATGCTGGAATGTCAAATTTCCTGAAGTAGTGAGGAAATTTGGACTGAAACCAGGTAGTAACGAACCTTGCTTATTTACCTGGCGTGAAGGTAATAAGTTTTTGATCTTAGTGTTGTTTGTTGATGCATACTACTGGCTAGTAACAACAGAGAAAAGATTAATGAAATAAAGCAAAATCTCGACAGAAAGTTTGATATGACTGACATGGGTGAACCCAAATCCTTTCTTAGTTTGGAGATCAGTTGGGACAGAGAAAAGAGGAAATTAAAAATTATCCAAGAAAGATATATTTTAAAAATACTATCAAAGTTTGGCTTTGAAGGTATGCACCCTCAGCGAATGCCAATGGTTACGAACCAAGTCACAAATCGAGAGCGAAAGGGGAGAGAGGAGATTGACAATGTTGATAGACTGATAGCGACGGAAAATCATAAAAATATACCTTATCGCGAATCTATAGGTACACTGTTATATTTGGCTAACACATGTAGACCAGATATTGCATATGCGGTTAATGTATTGAGCAGACGCCAAATAAACCCTACAGAGAGCGACTGGCAAGGTGTGAAACGAGTATTTAGATATCTGAAGGGTACTCAAACGCTAGGTCTAATTTATTTAGGAAAAAGCGACATATTCGAAGGTTATTCTGATGCGAGCTTTAACAACTGTAAAGGTTTCCTGACAACTAGTGGCTATATAATTAAACTCTTTGGAGATGCAATAGCGTAGAAGATACGAAAGCAACGGTATGTTGCCTTATCCACTTGTCAGGCTGAATATGTATCAATGAGCGACTGTAGTCAAGAGCTGGTTTCCATACATACTTCATTGAGAAACATGCTATCCAGAGAGTTTATGCCAAGCACCCTGTGGGGTGATAATCGATCGGCTAACACAAATGTAAAAACAAGCGGGGGTAATAAATTACGACATATGACACATGAAAAGAACATTATGTGAGAGAGTGTGTTGAGCGACGGTTTATATGCGCAAATTGAATTGCATCGAAAGAGCAAATAGCGGACGTGTTAACTAAACCTCTGTCATTCGCGGTGCTTGAAAAATTGATTCGACTGATTTTAAATTTATGATTACCTTGTTATTTACTTTTAAACTTATGTTACAGATATCCAGTGAGAAGAAGGGAAAGAGGGACGGCGATGACGAAGCGAGAGACCAACTAAGCGCGCCATTAGATTGGTGACACAGCTTGAAGTGCCCGGGAGGGAGGGAGTGACAGAAATACGGGCAGTTCAAGCTGTGAGGGGCGACATCAGTCGTGCCCTCGCCACTCCTCTCCCTTCCGCTTCTAAGTCAAGCGCCGCCGCTGAGTGAGCTGATTTTCATCCATCAATAAAGGATTTCACTGATGTAGCAGGCATGAGTAAAAATGTTCATTTGGAAGGCAATGAACCAATAAATTATTTCGAACATTTTATCGATTCGACTATCCTTGAAAGAATCGTCAAAGAAACAAATCGTTATCAATTGCAAAATCCTGAAAATAAGCGTTCGAACATGAAAGCATGGACTGATCTTATGGTAGTAGAGCTGAAAAAATTTTTGGATCTTTCGATCCTTACAGGGCATGTTCGAAAAGGTCAACTGAATGATTATTGGAGCACCGATTCTTTGCTTTTGACATCGATCTTTAGATAAATAATGCCTCGTAACCGATATCAGCAGATATTAAGATTTTTACATTTTCAAGATAATTTGGAAGTAGTAAATAGCTCTCTCAAAAAAATCAAACCTATTTAGATCATTTGAAGGAAAAGTTTTGTAAAAGCTTAGATCCTGGAAAAAATTTGTGTATAGACGAAAGTTTGATGCTTTGGAAAGGAAGACTCAAATTCAAACAATATTTGCCTTTGAAAAGACATCATTTCGGTATAAAATTATTTAAATTAGTTGATCGTGAGACTGAATATATTATTGGTTTTGTTATTTATACCGGACAAGATACGGATTATGATAAGTTTGGCTTGGGCATAACAGGAGATATTGTTGCTCATTTTTTGCAACCCTTCTTTTTCAAAGGTCACGTTATGTGGATAGATAATTGGTATTCATCTCCTCAGTTAGCTGAATTTTTGCACGATCGTGATACAGGAGTATGCGGTACAGTAAAGTCAAATAGAAAAGGAATGCCTGTTCTAAACGAAAAGTTAGAAAAAAATGAAGTACAAGTTGCCCATACTGAGACCTGGCTTGCGATAAAGTGGAAAGATAAAAAGGATGTTCACATAATCACAAGTATCCATGAGCTTGAATTTGCTTCAACAGGTAAAAGACATTATCTTACAGGGGATGAAAAAATCAAACCAACTTGTGTCATTGACTACAATAAACATATGGGTGGCATAGATCTTATCGATAAGCAATTGGCTTTGACTGAAACAGTGAGGAAATCTATGAAATGGTATAAAAAATTATTTTTCCATTTATTAGATTTAACTTTATGCAATGCTCATGCTCTCTATAAAATAAGAAATAGTAAAATCTCATTTCCGTGCTTTCGTTTACAGGTGATCAGAGTATTGCTGAATCTTGATTTACAAGAAGAGATCCTTGGAGATATCTCTACTCCTACGCGATTAGTAGGTCGGCATTTTCCAAAAAAGCTCGATAAGAGGAGAAGATTTCATTTATGTTCTCAACGTCAGAAATGATCTCAGAGTTCTTTTTTGTGTTCAAAATGTGATGTAGCTCTGTGAATTGAATCTTGTTTTGAAGAGTTTCACACGAAACAAATATTATAAAAAATCATATGAAATGTTATGTCCCAAAATTACCAAAAGAACACAAAAAAAAATCTTTGCTTGGAAAAAATTTTCTAAAAATAACATAAAAAAATTAAAAAAATTAAAAAAAAACATACAAAATTTAAAAACTTAAAAAAACAAAAAAAATAAAAAATAAAAGAAAAATGGAGCTACATTACTTTCTACGTCCACGTTGTTAGCTCTGGGTATTGCCGAAAGAAAGTGTTTTTTATAAAGAAAATATTGATATTACTAAATAAAAATTATTCGATCCCTTTTGTGAGAGAATTTGGTAAGCATCGGAAGATAATTTTTCAAATATCCTTTCAGTTTGCGTAAGTTCTGATCTTTTTTATTCAATCAAAGATATTTTTTCGTGTCGTATCAAACAGACAGTATTGAGGAGTTTTATGTCTAACTCAATTACGAAATCCATTGAAAAATCAGTACCCGT
Organism: Torymus aiolomorphi; assembly: GCA_036365515.1. Lineage (NCBI taxonomy): Eukaryota > Metazoa > Arthropoda > Insecta > Hymenoptera > Torymidae > Torymus > Torymus aiolomorphi. The sequence continues at coordinate 253,985,713 of CM070874.1, forward strand.
CCAATAACAAATTTTCAATACAAAATTCCAACCCCTCGCCAGGGGTAGCGGGTACACCAACCGATTTGAAAAAACTTAAGAGTATATTTTAGATGTCTTACATCCTATTTACTGGTGAAAAAAATTCACTCAAAAGTCAATAGCCGTCCAATAGCGAATTTCTCAAAATTCTACCCCCTTGCCAGGGGTAGTTTGGGTTCATCAACCAATTCGAGAACATTTCAGGATACATTTTATCAGTTTTACAGTCTATTGTCTAGGAAAAATTCACTAAAAAGTCCGTTCCCACTCAAAGTATCAATAACAAATGTTTGATAATTTCACCCCCTCAGAAGGGATAGTTAGGGTACCTCAACTGATCAAAAAATTTTGGGGTACATTTTAATAATTTTACAGCCTATATGCCAAAAAGTTTACTGAGATATCAGTTTTGACTATTAAAACTACCTATACGTTACTGTCCCATATATGAGCCTGGCCGCCAGTCTAAAGGTTAAAGAAATCTGTTCGTGGTGTTTTATACGTTAGTACCAAATCGGGACACCTCTTATTGTTAGAACCGGATTTATCAGAATCGCGAAAGGAGAAATTTCCAAAAATTGGTTGAGGTTCATTGTGCGCTAGTACGGAGGCAAGTAGACAAATACAAAGGTATTCTCAACGCAGGGTAAATGGTAGTATTTCTAATCTCACGTACGTCGACGTGGTATGGTTAAATCTCGATACTCCGGTCACAAATCTCAAAGCCGCATTTTTACAGTGCTCTAGCCTCTTCCATAATTCCTCAGTAAGACCAAGAAGTAAGCCAGCGCAGTACTCAAGATAAGGAAAGACAAGTGCCCTTACTAGCATCAACCTATTCCCCGGAGGGATAAGGTCGTGGCATTTACGCAAGCGTGCAAGAGCTCCAAACGTTTTATTGGCCATGTTGATGCACTGTTGTAATCAGCTCAGTATGCTGTCAAGTGGAAAACCTAGTATTTTTACAATTTCAGAGTACGGAATGCTCTGCCCATTAATGACTGGTTCTGGCAAGTTGAGGTGGCGCAGTTTACTAATAAAATTACGAGTGCCGAGCCAAATTGCTTGCATTTTTCGAGCATTGATCGAAAGTCCGTTCTCCGTAGCCCAGAGTGCTAAACTGCTTAAGGGGTTATATCTGGTTGGAATTTTTTTTTTTCCATTTTTTTTTTATTGGCTTAAAGTATGGTAAAACATCCCTAGATTTATGATCAATAATGTCCAAACATGAAAGAAACTCAGACAAATTTTAAAAATCAATTTTTCCAAAGCAATTCTGAGGTGAAAAATGAAGAAATTTCGTCTATTTCGTTGACGGTGCATTTTTTAATCTCGCGGTCATATATATGCTTATAATTTATCGACCGCCGAGAATATACTTCAAAACTATGCTATAGACCTATGCTATGCTATATACGACCTTAGAAGGACAATTATATGGTGCTGGGATAGCAGAGTAAAGGTAAAAAAATTATTACGGCCCTCATTACGATTTCACAAAATTATAAAGTTTTCAAATTTCAAGTGCGTTTATCTCAAAACCAAGTTTTCAAAATCGGCACGCAGTAAAACTCGATGAGTTTTCATCCGATTGATTTGAAATTTTAAATGTAGCTTCTTCATTAGATTATCTGTTTAAGTACACACGATTTCAACGATCGATAAACAATTAAAAAAGTTATAAACAATTTAAGTCGATTTTTTTCGTCGAAAACGCAACTTTTTGTTTGAACAACCGCCATTTTGCGAAAAAAATTCCTAAAAATATAATCGTGTGTACTTCAACCGCAAAACTCATGTATATATGAAAAAAATTTTTTTATTGTTCCAGATGGTGATCCACAGGACTTCTACTGCGTGCCGCAGAGATACTTTTTCAAATACTGCTTTACATTTATTGACAAATAGCCGCCATTTTGTAAATTTTCACCAATAAAAAAATTTTTTTATATTCCCAAAAAAGAGTTACTTAACCGATTCATATATTATTTATTTATGCTAATTTAAAAACGAGCTCAAAAAAAATATGAAAAAAGGCCTTTTTTTTTGAGCTCCAACCAGATATAACCCCTTAAATCAGCATTCACGCAGTCGATAATTCTGCCTAGCTCGTAATAGGAACCACTATAATAAATAGTGAGGTCATCTGCATAGATCTGGTGGCTACAGTGTTTTAAGGCCGATGGTACGTCATTGATATAGAGGATGAAGAAACCCGGACCATTTAGACTACCTTGCGGCACCCCGGCGTTCCGAATTAAGGGGGATGAAATATGGCCTGACGAAGAACTGAAGAATTGGGTTCTATTCGTCAAAAACGAGCGAATCCATTTGTTGGCAGAATCGGAAAAGCCCAGTAACTCTAACTTATCAATAAGAAGGGGTACGTTCACACAGTCGAAAACACATGAATAGTCTATAGCAACAGCGAGTACTACTTTTTTATTATCCACAGCCTTACGAAAGTCATGGATCATCGAAATTAAAGCTGTGTGAGTGCTGTGTCGCTTACGGAAGCCGGACTGAAATTTATCTAACAGATCTCTTTCAGAAACAAATTCGGAGATCTGCTTGTGTGCAACCGCCTCAAGAATTTTGGAGAAGGCACACAAGATGCTGATCGGACGTAAATGACCAAGTTCCCGTGGCGGGTTGTCTTTAGGGAGTGGTCTAATCACTGCATGTTTCCACGTTGTAGGAAAAATTCCAGCTTGCAGAGAGCTGTCAAAAATTTGTAGCAATAGTGCAATGATGGTTGGTAAACATTCCTTCAAGAAACGGCAGGGAATATCATCTGGTCCACAGGCATTAGAGCGAGATGTAAATATACCCCTATAGCACTGAATATTTGAGGAATATTCCCTCAATATTCATTTGCCATTTTCGCAATTTTCACTAATATTCCCTCAACGTTAATGAACATGAAAGAACCCCTTAGGGAATATTCCTGCAAACCTTGATGACCGTTTTTCCATTCCTTTTCTAAAATGATCAGGTAGGCTACCTATTATTGTAATATTGCAGGAATATTCGTACAAGATTAATTAATACTAGACGAATATATAATTAAGTTTCACCAATTTTTCCTCGATTAAGCAGTATTGCAGCAATATTCGTACAAGATTCATCGACACGAAAGGAGCATTCAATATATTCCCCTATAACACTTAATATTGGAGCAATATTGCTTCAATGTTGCTGCGACATATTCGCCATATTCGCTAATATTCCCTTAACGTATACAGGTAACGTTAGTATTTAAGTTGTTTATTTCACATAGATAAGGCGTAAAATTTTGAGTCCTGATCCCCCATTGCAAACGGGATATCAAAAACAAGGCAAGCCTTGTAATTCGGACTCTTCGTAAAGAGTCATTTGAACGGTTGAATTATACGGCTTATATACTCTCGGCCATCCAGTGTAACCACAGAAAGCGCTACCGGTACGCCGCATGGCGAATAAATAGCCGAAGCTTGCATATCGAGAGCCGCCCATCACAAGTTTCCCTTTATCACCGCTATGCGGATAGCGCTTTCTGTAGATACACTGAATGGCCGGAGTATATAAGCCGTGAAATTCAACCGATCAAATGACTCTTTACGAAGAGTACGATTTACAAGGCTTGCCTTGTTTTTTATATCCCGTTTGCAATGGGGGATGAGGACTCAAAATTTTACGCCTTATCTATGTGAAATAAACAACTTAAATACTAACGTTACCTGCATACGTTAAGGGAATATTAGCGAATATGGCGAATATGTCGCAGCAACATTGAAGCAATATTGCTCCAATATTAAGTGTTATAGGGGAATATATTGAATGCTCCTCTCGTGTCGATGAATCTTGTACGAATATTGCTGCAATACTGCTTAATCGAGGAAAAATTGGTGAAACTTAATTATATATTCGTCTAGTATTAATTAATCTTGTACGAATATTCCTGCAATATTACAATAATAGGTAGCCTACCTGATCATTTTAGAAAAGGAATGGAAAAACGGTCATCAAGGTTTGCAGGAATATTCCCTAAGGGTTTCTTTCATGTTCATTAACGTTGAGGGAATATTAGCGAAAATTGCGAAAATGGCAAATGAATATTGAGGAAATATTTCTCAAATATTCAGTGCTATAGGGGTAGCTTCAACTACATCAACCTCTGTAATGTGTTTGAAATAAAACCGCTCATCAGGTGATATGTAAAACGTGTGGCGGCCATCTCTAAGAGGGTGCGGATTCGGATCACCTGCGAAGTGACTGTTGATCGTGTTGACGTCAGAAGCCAAGTTGATGGTCGAATTCGCCCTGCAGGAGAGTCCCAGTTTATTGACGCACTTCGATAATTCAGCTTTAGTTCTTGCATCTATAAATTGTGTCTGGAAGTACATCAACCGTATCTAGTAGCGGTCTTTACACGATTTCTCAAGTGCTTATATACTTCGTGGTCGTGAGTGCGTTGAGTACGCTTATAGGTGCGTCAAGCCCTGTTTCGCTCTTTGATGAGTGACCTGATCTCACTGTTAAGCCATGGAGTGGGTCGACTTTTTGCGATGAATGAGCGACAAGGGGCGTGCGCGTCATACAAAAGTACTAGAGAAGCCATGAAAAACTCAACCTTAGCGTCGATATCCAGGATTTGCACAATTTGCGATCAATCATTATTTTCGAGATCTCGACGAAAATGAGCTCTGTTGAAGTTCTTAAAAGAACGACGGTTAATTACACGGGCTTCTAAGGTGGGCACCTCAAACGAAAATGTGGTAAAGAAGACATCATGTTCCGAGATGCTGGATCATCGGACTTGCTCATAAAAAAGTACTCTGTCGATATTACTGACACATATGTAGTCGATGGTTGTGTGGCTGATACCGCGAAGGTGAGTTGGTCCGAACGGGATCCGCGTTAAGTCGAACGCCTCGAGCGAGTGTACCAAGGTAGAGCGTAAGAAGAAGGGCACATCCCACTTAATATTAACATCACCCATGAGGATGGTGTAGTCATAGGGGCTTATGATAGCTTGAGATGGCATCTTCTACGCTGTTCCACAATTCGCCTTTGGTTGTAGCCTTAGGCGAACAGTAAACCAAAATGATTATTATTTTTAGACTTCCTACTCGTACCAGAATAAAAAGAAATTCGGGTCTCCAGTCAAATATATCCGGCTATTGGAACTGATCTACGAACGAGAATTGCACGGAATCATGTATGTAGATTGCCACTCCACCCGACCCGGCCCCAACGCGATCCACACATACTAACTGATAATCCGGGACATCATAGAGGTCAGGAGGCTTGGTGGTTTCAGCCACGATTCGTAGATACCGAGAATGTGCAGGCGTTTGTCGCGCAAAATAGCAGAGATGTCGGAAAAGTGTGGGTCAATCGATTGCGCGTTCAGATGACATACGATAAATTGCGAGGTGTTAATTACTGCCATAATCGATGAAGGTTTTCTTCCGATCTATTTTCCGACGTAGGATCGAGCACCATTCTTTATCGGTCGCGCAGTACGAGGAATTGAGGCCCACAGTAGCACAGTTAACGCATTTAAGTAAATTGACTACCTTGCATTCCTTGGCTGCATGTTCTCCACTACACTTACTGTAGTAACATGCCACCTTTTTGCAGGATCCGGCGACGTGTCCAAAGCCAAGACAATTGAAGCATTGCAATAAGCTTCTGTGATCATCAATGCGACAGGAGTGCGACCCAATATTGACTCTGCCTACACCAAGCAGCTGCCGGCGGTGCTCTGGGTTAATTTCAATCACACATGAGTGGAATTTTTTGTCCCGCGGCGGGTATAAAAATACGGCTTTAACATCGCCGACGGAAGCCTCAGTCAAGTTTTTCTCAACTATGCAATTGACAATCGCTTCGCTTGGCATCGCGACGGGAATATCGTGGACGATCATGGGCGGCTTCATTTTCGATAATGGTTTAATTTCGAGTCTGGCCTCTAGCAAAAGAGCACACGATGAAATAGCTGACGCGCACGGATCAGACCCCTCAAGAACAATGCTATTCTGCGGCCCGTAACTAATGCGCGATATGTTTAGCTTGAGATCGGTTGGGTTAATGCAATTCATAATTGTTTCCTTCGTATCGCTGGATAACTTAAATTTATCCTTATCATTCTCACGTGGGCCGATCGTGAAACGATCCAATTTATGAGCGGGTACAGAAGGGAGTGAGTAAGACGTGCTGGAGCCCGATACGATCTAAGCAACTAACAAAGAGGAACTAACTGATTGAACTTGCGTATTATGTTCAATCGACTTTGACAGGCGTTCAATCTTATAGCAGGTGCACAACAGAACCGAATTACGCGTATCTAATAATCTATCAATTTCGAGTTTATGCAAGTAGGCGGCTGAAATTTTGTGCAATGCTTCGAAGGTTACGCTAATAGAATCACGTAGCTTTTTTTTTACCGTCAGTATTTTTTCCGTTAGAGAGCGCTGTTAATAATTCGTTACGGACAGTGTTTGCTTGCTCCATTATCCTGCTGATGTCATCCTGATGCAGCAATACTGAGCTGTCGATATCATCGTCTCCATTCGCCCGCTTGCGTTTAGTTCCTACGCCGGCAATGTTGTTGACCAGCTCCGAATCCGGGTCGTCCATTATCGGACGAAAGCTGTAGCAGTGTTATTATTGCTAGGCACAAGTGGGTGCCGTTCTTTTCCATTTACAAACAGTTCTGCTAGCGATATTGTAGAACTCCAAAAGTAAATGCCGTATTGAGAAAACGGCGGTAGCTCCGCCACCAGGCCGCGGGCACACTGAACACTAGCACCACTAGATAGAGAGCAAAAAATACCAGTAGTACCATACCACTACAGAATTGCGGGTCCACTACAACCGTCGGAAAACCACCGCAAAGCAGAAAACGACGCAACTATCAACCGTCAACTTCTTCTCGGAGAGAGAGTGAGAGTGAGTGAGAGAGAGAGAGAGAGAGACGCAAAACACGCGGTGCGAAAACTAAAAAAGTCGAGAGAGTGAGAACTCGATGTGCGCGATACGACAGTATACTCTAAAATGGTTGCCGTGACTCGCAGCTTCGTGGCGGGCATATTACACGTCGCGAGACCGATCCGATACGCGCGAGCCTCTTTTTACACCCCCCGCCAGACGCTACTTAGGGGACCGTGAGCAGCTCTGCCATCCATGGCCGTCGTCCTTCCAGAGGCTGATTCACAAAGTCATCGGCCCCGAACTCGAACCTTTTGCTTTCTCGTATCTCGACAACATAATAATAGTCACAGAGACATACGAGGAGCAAAAAGAGGTTCTAAAAAGAGTTCTGGATAGGAAACAGGAAGCGGGTTTCACAATAAATCGCGAGAGCGTCTTCTGCCGCGATGAGACCCAATAGCTTGCGGTCATAGTAAATAGAGATGGTCTTAAGCCAGACCCCGAGAAAATAAAGTCCATCATGGAGTATCCGATACCGAAAAACCTCCGTCAGCTGAGAGCTTCTTAGGAATGGCCTCGCATAGACGGTTCCTAACAAACTTCGTCACCATTGTTGATAATTATTTTATGAAGCTAATGGCCATATCTACCAGTGAAAGGTGATTTTTTAAAAATTAAAAAATAAAAAACACCATAATCTTCGACGTTTCGGAGACTTTATTCATATCTCCCTCTTCAGGAATAATCCTTAATTACATATCGTAATGTCAAGTAGTTTATGCGGGCAACAATCCGCTCGTCAGTGAGTGATTGTTGCCCGCATAAACTACTTGACATTACGATATGTAATTAAGGATTATTCCTGAAGAGGGAGATATGAATAAAGTCTCCGAAACGTCGAAGATTATGGTGTTTTTTATTTTTTAATTTTTAAAAAATCACCTTTCACTGGTAGATATGGCCATTAGCTTCATAAAATAATTATCTACAATACTCTACCATTAGCTGAGATCAACAACTTAAAATTCGTCACCATTGCTGAACCATTGATCGAACTAACAAAGAAAGATCGGAAGTACGAATGGTCAGCAGCATAAGAAGAGACCTTTCAAAAGCTAAAAGCGCTAGTAGTTTCCGCACCGATTCTCCACAGACCGGTATCTCACGCGCAGTTCGTGATGCAAACTGACGCGAGCGATAGAGACCTGGTAGCTGTGCAATACCAAATAATTGACGGTGATGGAAGAGTCCTTGAGTTCGCTAGTCAAACTCTGAGCACGGCCGGGAGGAACTATCGCGTGACGGAATCAGAATGCCTAGCCATTCTCTTCGTAAATAAAAAGTTCCGTCCCTACATAGAGGCCTACGATTTCAAGGTTATCACGGACCATAGCAGCTTGAAGTGGCTCCGTGACCTCCAAAAACCCGACCGGAAGGTTAGCTAGGTTGGCTTTGCAGTTACAAAACCACAGTTTCACGGTTGAACACGGAAAGGGCTCGTTGAAAAACGTTCTAGATGCGCTTTCGCGAATTTTCGAGGAAGAAGAACGAACAGTCGCAGCGTTAGAGCTCGAACGCCACACAAGCGACTCCTGGTACCTCCAGACCGCAAAAGGGATTCAAGAGTGCCCACACGACTTTCCGACATTTAAGCTGGCGGAGGGGGACCCTGTACAATTACGAACCAAATGAAGTCATAGACGAGTCTCGACGGCGACGATGCATGGAAACTAGCACTCCCTCAAGAAAAGCGTCGCGAAATACTGAGAGAATGCAATGACCTTCCAACTGCGGGGCACTTGGACCGTGAGTAAACCTTGGAAAGGGTAAAGTGGAAGTACTATTGGAACCATATGTTCCAAGACGTGGCCAGATACGTCAACCAGTGCCAAATTTACCAGCAATGCAAAGTCGAGCAGCGCGCTCCAGCAGGATTCATGAGACGCCGTATCACAGAGCGTCCTTGGCAAGTCTTGGCCGGGGATGTTATGAGACCACTCCCTCGAACAACACGCGGCCACGAATATATTCTCATATTCCAGAACCTGTTCACATGCTGGATCGAAGTGATTCCGATCAATAGTGCGGATGGCAAATTTGGTGATAAAAGGACTTAACGAACGCGTATGCCTGCGGATCGGAGTCCCTGAGGCATTTCTCTCCGATAATGGAACAGAATTTAAGAATGCACCCATCGAAGCATTCTTAAAGGTGAGAAGCGTGCATCACACATATACATTCCAGTAGTTATAGCAGCACTATCGCGAGACCCAAACAATTACTCATCGGCGCCAGCCGAGGTCAATGGGCGCCGATGAGTCATTGTTTGGCTTTCGCCATAGTGCTGCTCTAGCAAAGTTTGTGCATATACGCGAGGCACACTGTGTGTGTGTGCATGTGTGCGTGCGTGTATGTGTGTGTGCCACTTAATTTAATTAAAATATAATTAATAAAATTAATTTTAATTTTTAATTGAGAAGCATAAAACAGAACATAATTTTTATACGTTTGATTATAATTTTATAAATGTAAATAAAAATTCAATCTCTTTGAAAATATAATCATTTGTGTTCAAGAGGACCAAGGAAAGGTACAGGTAAAATAAGAGCATGGTAAATACAATTAAGTTTTTCTATTTATTGTCAGATAATTTAAAATTGAATACATCAACAATTCTTGGCATACGTAACGATACAAAGTGATACAATAATTCGGAAACATAGGACTTAAATAGAGACTGGTTTTCTACGGTAGTGGCTATATCGTTTATTACATCATTATCAACTAAATGTACAACATTTTTAACAATAGTAAGTGTATAAAGTTGTATTTGCGCTTCGAGCATGAGGCTACTTTTATTTGTGAGGAAATCAAAAATCTCGCAGGTAACACGTCTCACACTACTCGCAATAGAACTTAAATATTTGAGAGGCGTGTCGACAATTTTTACAATAAATTCTTGAAGACAGTCAAAAGTTACTTTTTTTGATTATTAAGCTATGGCGAAATCGTTTGATTCGGCCAACGCCAGGCCTTCACCCACATACTTTTATATATATATATATATATATCAAATGCAGCTTTTGAGGATCTATGTCAGCACGGATTCGATACTTTGAGGATTTTTCGGACTTTTGAGGACATCCTCAAAATTCCTTCGGTATGAAACGGTACTTTTTAGGATTTATATTAATACATTCAACGCAGAGAGGGAGTTATTTCTTTAGTTAAGCATATAGGAACTCTGAAGAAAAAAACTATAGATCCTCAAAAGTCAAAAGTACCGGTTTCCGATATATATATATGTGTGTGTGTGTGTGTGTGTGTGTGTGTGTGTGTGTGTGTGTGTGTGTGTGTGTGTGTGTGTGTGTGTGTGTGTGTGTGTGTGTGTGTGCGCGCGCGCGCGCGCGTGTGTGTGTGTGTGTGTGTGTGTGTGTGTGTGTGTGTGTGTGTGTGTGTGTGTGTGTAAAATAAAACCGGCGTTTTGAATGCACGACGCCATTTTAGCAGGAAACTATAGCAAAATCCCATGTGTAAGATGAAGACAGACGACCGCGTGACTAAAGAAATAATATCCCTATATATATTGACTTTTTGAATGCCGCATTCAAAACGTCAGTTGATTGCATTTTTTACATGGGAACATATAGAATCTATAGGAAGTTGCGCATTCAAAACACCAGATTTTCATACTTATATATATACACACACACACGCACCCCCCCAACACACACACACGCACGCACCCACGCACGCACGCACGCACTCACGCACCCACGCGCGCGCACGCACACACACACGCACACGCGTACACACACACACACACACACACGCACACACGCACGCACGCACGCACGGACGCACGCACGCACGCACGCACACACACACACACACACACACACACACACACACACACACACACACACACACACACACACACACACACACACACACACACACACACTAGTGGGGGGTACCCCTGCTCGCTCCGTTCTCCAACCCCGCATTCATAAGTTAGTGAACTATTTTTGCTTCCTCCTAGAGGAAGCTTTGTAATAGTAAAATTTTCAACTTCGTTAAAACTCTCTATAAACATCATTAGAGGTATTAGAAGTTTGTTTCACATGATTTTAGAAAATGTCTGTATCGATGTGTGTGTGTATGTGTGTATGTATGTATACCGCTTCATCTCCGGATCTACGCGCTCGATTTTAACCATCAGGTTCTCATTTTTTTTGTTTTTTTATTCCGAATTCGGGAAGAAAATAATTTATGATTATTTACTGATTCCTTTTTGTTTTATTTCAAATTTTTGATTTTCGAAAATTTGTTTTTTTTTTTTTTTTAATGATCGGATTAAAATTTTTAAATCGGATGGGTCGCATTCGAAAGAGCATAAAAACCCTATAATTTAAAAAAAATTTACCTAGCTATCACGGTTCTCTTGTTATTAAAAAAACGTGTTTTTTTTTTAAAAGCTAATAACTCCTAAATTAAACGGTCATTTTTTTGGAGAAAATTCACGATAATGCAGAATATAAATTGCTATAATCTGTGATAATTTTAATCCATTCTATTGGTTAGTTTATGAGAAAAAAATTAAAAAATGGAAAAAATGTGTTCTCTATGTTGCACGTTTTATGGAGTAAACCTGGATTAATCGCTTTGTAATTTCTTATAGAGGTAGATTTTGGATAGATCTCGGCGAAGTTCTTTGGGCTACATGATCGGTCCATAAATTTCTGAGATATTTGAGGTTAAAATTTTTTTAACCTTCTTTTCAAATCGAAATTTCTCGAAAACGGCTCTATGTATCTGAATCGGATGGGTGGCATTCGAAAGCCAACTTAAATACCTATATTTTCTAAAAAAATTATTTTTCTAGCTATCATGGTTCTTTTGTTATTAATAAAAACGTAAACATAGAAAAATGAAAAAAAATGAGTTTGGTATGTCTAACCATTGCGGGAGTAAAAATTGACTTAATCGCTTCAAAATTCCTCGTAGAGGTGGATTTTGTATAGTTTTCGGTCGAGTTATTTGGGCAAAATGATTGGTCCATAGATTTAAGAGATATTCGAGGTTAAAATATTTTTAGCCTTTTTTCAAATCGTAATTTCTCGAGAATAGCTCTATGTATTCGAAGGGAATGGGTAGCATTCGAAATAGAATTAAAATAGCTGTATTTCCTAAAAAAGAAATTTTCTTTTATAGGGTGTTCTGTTATAAAAAAAAACGTAAGCATTGAAAAATGAAAAAAGAAAAAAAAATGAGTTTTGTATGTGCAACGATTGCTGGAATAAAATTGACTTATTCGCTTCAAAATTTCTTGTAGAGGTGTATTTTTTAGATTTTTATGTCGATTACTTGGGGCAAAATGATTGGTCCATAAATTTCAGATATTTGAGGTTAAAATATTTTTAGTAAAAATAATAAATGAAAAAAATTGAGCTTTGTATGTCTAGCGATTTTGGAAGTAAAATTGACTTAATCGCTTCTTTAAATCATTTATTAGATGCAATTAATAATGTATCAACACAAAAGTATTTATGTTAAGATATAAATAATACAAAATAACCTACGCACTTGGAACGAAACTAATACACATTCAATTCACGATATATAAAAACCCTTTTCATAATTAATATTACCTCCAAATTATTTTACTGTGATCAAGATTATATGGCTACTTTTTCAAATATTTGATATTTAACATTATGGTATTTCTGAAAATGACTTTCTCGGTTGCACAATAACTAGAGTAAAATTGTTTTAATTTCTTTGAAATTTTGTAGAAATGTTGAGTTTGTATATTATTTATTATATTAGTTCTTATAATAAAAGAATTCGTTTATGAATTTCAGATATATTTTAGGCTAAAACTGTTTTAGCCATCTTTTCATATCGAAATTTTTCAAAATCGGCTTTATGTATATGCTACTAGAAAGTGGAAATGACGCGCGATACGCACGCGTGTTGTTTACTTGCTTTTTCTAATTTAATAAGCTATTAGGTTCATTATTTAAAAATATTGCAACAAGGTATAATGAAGGTAGGTTAATGAAATTGTCGATCAATCAAAAAACATGTATTTTTTTATGAATAACTAAAGACGGTATTATTTAAATAAAATTAAAAATATACCCATACAGCGACTTTTCAATCATTATGAAAGCAGATAAGATTATGAAATTAAACAATTTATTAAAATAATACAGATGTTTGTTATTTCTTAAAGAACTAATTATTCTGAAATATTTTCGAATACTTGTTTTTCAGAGAATATTTCATAAATCGACTCAAAATTTTAACCACTTATTACACTTATTAAAAACTATATTTGGTTAAAATTTCAATACATTTTCTTCATTTGTTTTTGAGAAAAATTATTTTATAAAAGTATAAAAAAAGGAATTGATAAATTAGTTTGAGGAAGCTACGTGCCAATGAATTGGCAGCGGTTTTATTAGTTTTTATTTTAAGAATAAAAGAAATAGTTTAAACTAGAGAATTACATAACCAATTTTAAACAAAATTTAATATTTTTTTTAATTTTTGACGGTCATATTGGATCCGCTATTTTAAAGTCTTATAGTAAGATTCTGATTAGCGACCTCGAAAACCCCTGTATACAAATTTTAAGCAGAATCTAAGCTTCCTTCGAACTTTTGACAGCCCTTTTGAATTTCGGAATTCTGATAGCAAGATCGTGATCAGCGAAATCGAAGACCCTGCATACCAATTTTCAGCAAAATCTAAACTTTTTCCGAATTTTCAATCACCATATTGGATCTACCATTTCGAATTTTGAAAGTCTGATAGCAAAATCGTGATCAGCGACCTCGAAAACTCCCGTATACAAACTTTAAGCAAAATCTAAGCTTCCTTCGAAATTTTTTGGTAGCCATATTGGATCCGCCAGTTTGTATTTCGAAAGTCTACTAGAAAAACTTGATCAGCGACCTTGAATATCCCTGTATACCAAAGTTAAACAAAAGCTAAGCTTTTTACGAATTTGTAACCGCCATATTGGATCAGCCATTTTGATTTTCGAAAGTATAATAGCAAAATCTTGATCAGCGACCTCGAAACCGCCTGCATACCAATTTTCAGCCAACTGTAACCAGTTTTACAACTTCAAATCACCATATTGGATGCATCATTTTGAATTTCAAAAGTCTCATAGAAAAACTTGATCAACAACCACGAAAACCCCTGCATAACAATTTTAAACAAAATCTAAGCTCTTTTCGAATTTGTTACCGCCATTTTGAATTTCGGAAGTCTGATAACAAGATCATGATCGGCAACCTCGAAATCGCCTGTATACCGATTTTGAACCAAATCTAAGTTTTCTCCGAAATTTTAACCGCCATATTGGATCCACCATTTTGATTTTCGATGGTCCAATAGCCAAATCTTGATCAGCGGCCTTGAATATCCCTGTATACCAATTTTCAGCAAAATCTAAGCTTTTTCCGAACTTTTAAATATCAAATTGGATCCGTCATTTTAAATTTAGAAAGTCTTGGAGCAAAATCGTGATCAGCGACTCACAGTTGGGCTTTTCACCATTTTTTTCTCAAAATTGATAGCTCCGCTTCGAATGAACGAATCTGGAGTGTTCAGTTCTTAAAATTTAGGGGTTTTTTTCCGTAGATTGGAGGAAAACTATCATAGATAGGGGCAAAAAACTTCCCGAGTTGGAAAATCAGCCTAAAAGAGCTATTTTTACAATTTTCCCACTTTAAAATGTGATATCTCCGCTTGGAACAAAGGAATCTGGACCGTTCAGGTCTTATAATTTAGGGCTTTTTCCGTAGATTGGAGGAAAACTATCATCGATAGTGGCCAAAAACTTTCCGAGTTGGAAAATCAGCCTAAAAAGCCTAAATTTTTACAATTTTTCTACTTTAAAATGTGATATCTCCGCTTGCAATGAACGAAGCTGAACCGTTTTGGTCATGAAATTTCAGGTTTTTTCTGTAGATTAGAGAAAAACTATCATTGGTGGTGCAAAAAACTTTCTGTGCACACGTTTTGATTCATCAATTCCAAGTGAAGATATCACATTTTAAAGTGGAGAAATCCTAAAAATAGCTCTTTTAGGTTCATTTTTCGACTCGGAAAGTTCTTAGCCACTATTAATGATAATTTCCCTCTAATCTACGGAAAGAATCCTAAATTTTAAGACCTGAACGGTACAGATTCGTTCATTCCAAGCGGAGATATCATATTTTAAAGTGGAAAAATCGGGAAAATAGCTCATTTAGACTGATTTTCCAACTCGGAAAGTTTTTGGCCACTATCAATGATAGTTTTCTGCCAATATGCGAAAAATGCCATAAATTTGAAGACCTGAACGGTCCAGATTCGTTTATTCCAAGCGGAGATATTACATTTTAAAGTGGAAAAATTGTAAAAATAGCTCTTTTAGGCTGATTTTCCAACTTGGAAAGTTTTTGGTCACTATCGATGATAGTTTTCCTCCAATCTACGGAAAAAACCCTAAATTTTAAGACCTGAACGGTCCAGATTCGTTCATTCCAAACGGAGCTATCTATTTTAAGAAAAAAATGGCAAAAAGCCCCACTGTGCGACTTCGAAACCTCTGTATTCCGATTTTGAGAAAAACCTAAGCTTTTTTTGCACTTTCAACTGCTATAATGGATTAGCCATTTTGAATTTTGGAAATCTAATAGCAAAATTGTGATCAGCCACGTCGAAACCTCAGAATTCCAATTTTGAGAAAAACCTAAGCTTTTTTAGAATTTCCAAATACCATTATTGTCAACAAACCCGATTATAATTCGTTTTGACCTATTATATTATCCAAAGTTTCACCGTGAATACCGCTATTCACTGTTACAGCGTTAACCTCAACTCTCGTGAGAGGATATGTGGCAGTTGTCTTTGAAAGTGATTGGGCGTGTGTTAGTAATACACCCGGATTGATTTTTACTCGCCTAACTAAAAGATTGGCTTCGACAATATGTACAGAGTAACAGCCCGTAGGATCCATGAGACAAAAAGTATCGCGTGACCTTACTAATGGCACTCTCACCTCAATACCATTTATTAATAATTTTCTTTATTGAACACGTCGCAGTGAAGAAGGCCAATCATGTCAACTGATTTGGTTGCCGACAATCATTTGCGACGTTGCAGCAGGCTCGCATTTGCATCTTGACCATGTCCATTTTTCCAGCAGTATCGTTGCACCACATCACACTCGTAAAAATGCGAATTTTTGGCAGCAGGTCCATAATACAATAAAGTTTCACGGTACGCTCTGTATGCTTAAGCGTTTGTTGGCGGTGATATAGGTTTTTGATTAAAAAATACACCCACTTGATGAAATAAAGAATGCATAAAATTATTGACAGGTCCGACTTTAGGCACCTGGGTTGTAGCGGCTTATGGCAAGTCTACCGTAGTTTGTAGACTTACACGGAGACTAAGCATCGTGTGAGCAAGATTAATATATTCTTCACCATTGCCAGGTAACACAAATTCTATAGGAGAGCCATCAGTTAAGGTAGTTCACACGGTCGAAACAGCAGTTTTAGTTTTTGTATTTTTTAAATAATGTTTTATTAAGTCGATAATCCAAGAGAAAGTACATGTAACAAATATATACTAGAAGGAACATAAGACAATTTTTTTTCAGACAAATTCAGGCAATAATCACTATGCTATTGCTACAATTAAAGACTTAACTTCAGTAAGTTCCTCTAATTTTTTTATTTTTTACTCCATTTAACGAAATAAAGCTTATTTTGTTCGTTAAGAAATTTCAGGAAGAGTATCGGTGGGAAAATTTATGATACGAGTTACCAGTACGGCGCAATATCAATCTGTTTAAGAAAAGTAAGTTACGTTTTAGAGTGTTTAAGATGAACAAATTGATGTTGCGCCGTACTGGTAACTGGTATCATAAATATTCCCACCGATACTCCCTCTGAAATTTCTTAACGAACAAAATAAGCTTCATTTCGTTAAGATCGGATAAAAAATAAAAAAATTAGAGAAACTTATTGAAGTTTTTGTCTTTAATTGTAATAATAGCATAGTGACTATTGCCTGAATTTGTCGGAAAAAAATTGTCTTATGTTCCTCCTAGTATATATTTGTTACATGTACTTACTCTTGGATTATCAACTTAATAAAACATTATTTAAAAAATACAAAAACTAAAACTGCTGTTTCGACTGGGTGAACTACCTTAAAGATGATATTGGTTTATATTGCATTCAGTGTGAATTTTCAATCGCTGTTTGAGTAGAAGAAATTTCAAAAAGAAACAACTCCAACTTGAGACACTCACACGAATGAGTGTGTAAGAAAGATATCTTATATATCCAAAAATATATCGTGATTCTCTTGTTCTTTTTCTTTTGTTTCGTTTGCTTTCTTTTAGTCTTGCCTTTTTCGAACTATTAAACTTGTTTTCTTACTTTCCTTTTTCTAGAGCTGCTTTTCTTCTTTTTACCTCTGTAATTTGTATCAGGGCCAGCACTCATTCGCAACTGAAGTGATAAGCCATAGCGTGGTAATTTATATTCCGATCTCTCCATTAGTTTATCCAATTTCTCCTCTGCCTTTTGTTGAGAACTTCGCCTGATTCTTTAAAGCGCTTGAGAATCGACTCTTTGAACGGTGCGTTTCGCGTGGTAATATCTGACATAATGTTCATACTAGTACGTACGGCCTCCTTCCCAACAGCCTTGGCTCCACGCGTGAAAAGAGGGAGAACGCGTCGGAAAATTCCAGCCAGAAATAAACCAATACCGCCGTGACCCCTTTGGTAGAGGGATCCGACGTAAATAGTCCAACCCCACTATCAATCCGTTGACTCCCACCAAACATCTCCCCTTCACTGTATCTACCGCCAACTTGCATGTTGAAATATTCTTGGTAACGATCCATTACTGTATTAAAATGAGCTCTAGTCAAGTTTCTTGAAATGAAGTGTCACCGTCAGAGTACCGTAATCGAATGGGATCGCACGACCACTTGGTCCCTTATATTGATTTCGATTGTATGAAATGAGTTGAATAATAAAGGTATGTACATGAGTGAGAAGAAAATCTTGATTCTCATACTACCATACGTGTAATCGTCGATATTTAACGATACTGCTCGCTACAATAGCGACTGAACATCACCTGTTACGTAAGATTCGCAAATATCACTATAAATTATAAGCATGGACGGAAGCCCATTTGAGAGATGAGCAGGTCTATCATTTACTACTGATTCTTCATCTGTTATAAAAATACTATTCGTGATTTCGAATCCCAAAATTTTTCTCAACTTCTTGGATAAATAAAGTTGGTGACTAAATTCAGAGCAAGTTATCTTTGTACAAACTCTGTAGACTGTCACATAACCACCGGGATCGAAACTAAATTCCAAATGGTCCTCTACACAGTTTAAATTATTTAACTCGCTTACTATAATGTTTACATCTCCGCAAATTCCTGGACGAACCAGCGACACTGTAGTACTACCATTTTTTGCCTTTGTCTCTAGAGTCGAGTGTGGAATGAGATTAAGCGTGCTGTTCTATCCAGTTGCTCGGAAGACACGTGTTGAAAAGTCAGCGGAATTTGAACCTCCGTAAGCGTGACTGACTATGAACCTTGAAGACGTATCTGCTGAGGGAGCTGTGTGATAAAATGTCTCGTGATATTTTCCGCAAAATAATTCATGCTGCTGTTGCTCTGCAACACAATATAAAACTGATCTTTCATTTTAAAAAATTTTTATACATTCGTCAATTTAGTCGCTCTAATCCAGGAATTGGACTTATCGCCGTATCCTTTCCACTTTATTTATCAATTTCAAGAGCGTCTGTAGTTAAATTTGTACGTACTCTACACAATTCTTCGGCGTAAAAAAGCCGTCAATTTCCTCGCCTTCCAAGTCTTCTAAATAATAAACTGCAGGCGGACGCGTCGTTGAGATTCGTGTAATTCTAAAAATCTTTAGTGTCCAACCACTCTCATATCCTTTAGCGGAAACGTTCTTTGCACGACTCACGCGCACCAAGACAACGACGCAGTAATTAAGGGTTCTAGAATAACGATTGCGATATCCACGTTCTAAATTTTTACGAGCTTTGGCTGCATTGTACAGTATTACGACTGTTGGCACCATTTTTGTAGCCGAATGTTTGATATGATTATACGCCTCTACGATATTCTGTAAAACATCAACATACCTTCGAGTATTTTTATGAGTAAAATACCGCCATGTTCTTATAGTTCTCATGAAACTTTCCACAACGGCAGCTTTTACATCTGGACTGCGTAGCACTCTAAATGCTATACCGTACTTTGAGAGATTCTATGCAGCGCTCCGCCGATAAATTCTTTACCTTTATCAGTTTGAAGACATATTGATTGTCGTCCGTTACTTCTGGACAAAATACGGCAAAAGCTTCAGCGACGATTCTCGAAGTTTTGTCCTTCACAGGTTCAGCCCATGCGTATTTGCTGAGAACATCGACCACATTTAAAACGTAGCTGTAGCCATCGTTGTAAGATTTTATAGATCTCATGTCCATCAAATCAGCTTCCGACACGTCGTCGAAATTGCGTACATTATAATTACGTCTAGGAAAACGATGTCGAACAGGTCTATGCAAGTTATAAGCGTCTTGACTCTCAAGCCATTCAATAACACTTTGACGATCATATTTTTTACGCATAACACGCAGAAATTTATCAGCACCAGCGTACGCCGAAGGTTGATCTGCTTCGTAATAAAGTTTTTCAAATGTTTTATTCATTGTTCAAGATTATATTGTCTATTTTCTTCTTATCGTTTTTTATTTGTCCACGCTTTGATTTTTTATTTTCTTGTCTCGTTTTCTGATAACATTCGTGATACGCGAAAAAATTTTTTCATAAGTTATCTTGCTAACCATGCAGCAAGCTATCATCATCGCGACTGTTCTTTTATCAGACGATGTTTGCTCGGCGAGCATGCGAGAGAAGGCATATTGCGCTAAAACTCGGTCGGCTTGACGACGGTCACTGTTCCAGTCAGCATAAGCTAGATCATGCTGTCGTCAGGCCTCGTCCAACGGATTGATTCCAACGTCGCCACGTTCGATACGTTCTGCTAGCTTAGTTCCAGGTCTGCAAAATTTGTAATGCAGCACATGCATTTCAATCGGTAATAAATCAACGAGTGAATCTAGAACGCTGTTTTTCTTCTGTTCTCCTTCTTGAGAATTTATTAGCGCAGCCCGAATGTCTTGCTCATTCCGCGCCATGACAGTATTTCATAGTGTAGTGGTGAGACCTTTTTTCAGTTGACTTCTTATTTTCAGTTGACTTCTTTCTTTTTTTTCAGCTTGCGTTGAATCTGTTTTGTCACCGGCACTATTGAACTCTCAAAGTAGGAATGAGAAGCGGTGTAGTAAAAACACTGTTTTCTGAATGCTCACAGGTCGATAAGGCTCTGGTAACGTCGTTCCATACACGCTTGTTACCTATAAACTCTCGAGGCACAGTTGTTTGGCGAAGAGCGACAGCGAACTGAGGATACCCAGGAGGAGCGCTCCTTCTTCTATCTCTCATTGCGTCATTCACCAAGTCGACAATGTTAGTTTCGGGCACAATCGTACCATCTATCGTTACGGCCCAATTGACATGCCAAACTACTTTACCACCAGCTCGCAAGTGTAGCACGAGTTGTTTGGCCTTCACTTTGTACTTTTCCCTCATCCTCCTCCTCCTCCCGCCCATTATCGTCCATCGTATTAGAATCGCTGACACTGCTATTCTTTTGTTCTTTTTTATACTTATCTCCTCCTTCGGTTCCTTTGAAGTGAAGATATCGCTGTAGAACTTGGCGGTAGAGAAGCTTTTCACGCTCGTCTTTGTATGTTGGCCAGATTAATATTTTGTTCATTTCAGCATCGAGTCTGCTCGTCATCGATCCCGGTGTTTGCACAGACTTTATCTTATCTTTTCCAAGCGTGGTCTGCAAACGTTCAACGCTCTCTTGCGGTAGGAGAATCATCTTTCTCGCATGTTCCAACTTTATTTATTCACGAGATTTGCAAGAAACGTACCAATCAGAGGTGCTAGCAGAGCAGGCAAAAAACCGCTACGTTGCACTATAATAATTTTTCTTCGCTGTAAAGTGATATCCGGTGATGCTAGCTTTCGCAGAACTTTTGCGTGCTTACGTAGGCGACCCTTGTGACCTTTACTGAGCGGTACGTTACCTATCAATACGTTTACAGCGAACTCGCAAATACGACGAACCAATTTTTAATCAGCTTTCTGTAAAACTGCTTTTTGCTGTTCTTTGTTAAAACGGTACCATGCATTTTTTAAAAATCCTTATGTTTTCGGCGTAAATCGTTTCTATTTTAAAAGATAAACTCAAATTTCAATTTTCAACCCGATATCTTGAAAAAAAAGAGAGAATACATGATTTCCTGTTTTTACCAAAAAATTTCTTAGAAACTAAAAAGTGAATTTGAAATGAAACGGAATAAAGGCGGGTGCACGAATATAGAACAAAGAAGAAATTAGAATTAAAATACTCGAGAGGCGAGCGAGAGACCGTGTACGCTTATCTTATCTTCGTGTAGCTGATAAAACTACAAAATAAAATGCTTTTCAGTTTTTGATTTTTTGATAATTTTTAACGCCTTAATATTCGGGGTAAGTGAACATGCCTACTGTGTTAAAATCACGCGCGTATTTTAAAAATTAAAAATTAAAAATTAACTAAATTAACTAATAATAATTTTAGTTGTTTTATTCTCAAATTATGAAACATACATAAAAACTCAATATATTGATTTATTTGCTCGCATAATGTATCTTCATAAGGAGCCATTATCAAAGTTTTAAAATCTTTATTTATAAAATCTCTTTATTTTTTACGAAGTAGATTAAATCTATTTTAAAATATATAGCTGTATTTTAATTTTCAATTCGATATCTTGAAAAACGGGGGAAATTTGTAATTCTCCGTTTTTGCCAAAAAATATTTATTAACGTAAAAATTAATTTTAAATGAATCGGAATAAATTCTGGAAACGTACATGCAGAGCAAGAGAGAGAAAATGCGAATTAAAATACTCAAGAGGCGAGCGAGAGGCCGTGTACTCTTATCTTATCTTCGTGTAGCTGATAATACTATGGCATAAAAAGTTTTTCAGTTTTTTATTTTCGAATAATTTTTTAACGCCGTTATATTCAGGGTTGTTTATATATCGACGCACCAGAAGAAGAACATTAATAAAAATTTGTCTTATTGAAAAATATGAATATAAATTTTTCTTACTGAAAAATATGAAAACAAATTTGTCTGGCTGAAAAATATGAAAACAAATTTGTCTGGCTGAAAAATATAAATAAAAATTTGTCTTGCTGAAAAATATGAAAACAAATTTGTCTGACTGAAAAACATAAATCACAAATTTAGCTTTTTGAGAAACATAAATAAATGTTTTTTCGTGCGGCGAATAACATGAATAAAAATGTTTCGTTGACGAAAAACATTAACAAAAATGAAATACGCATGGAGTTTCTGTACCGCACGGAACGCGAATGGAGTTTCGAATCTATGTTAATGTTTATCTTTAGTAAAAAAATTTTATTTACTTTTTTTCCATGGCGAAATTTTTTTTTCCACATTTTTCGTCCGACAAATATTTATTCATATTTTTCATCAGCCAATTATTTCTTAATATTATTCAGCACGACAAATTTTTTTTCATATTTTTCAGCCAGACAAATTTTTATTCATGTTTTTCAGTAAGACAAATTTTTATTCATATTTTTCAATAGGACATATTTTTATTAATATTTTTCAGTAAGACAAATTTGTATTCATATTTTTCAATAAGACAAATCTTTATTCACATTTTTCAATAAGACTAATTTTTATTCAGATTTTTCAGAAAGACAAATTTTTATTAATGTTCTTCTTCTGGTGCGTTGATATGACGGCTGTGTTAAAATCATGCGTGTATCTAAAAATTAACTTAATTAACTAATAAAAATTTTCGTTTTTTATATTGCCAAATTTTTGTAAATCACGCTTAATTTTTAGGCCGTAATTTAATTGCGACAAATAACGTGATAATAGAGATTTACATAAAACTTCGCATTTTACCTGATTATTCCGTTATTGATGGAATTTTGTTATTCGCACGCGGTTTGAGATGAATATGATATCTTTTCTTTTGAACTCTTCTATTTCCTGCAAAGTTCAGGAGCACATACTTTCTGCTTACTTTCACACACGTGGAGCAGTAGTTGCATTTTTGTAGATGAAATATAACATAAGATGATCTAATTGTCACGAGCTTTGAGGATTCTTCATTAGACGTTTTAATCACCCCTCAGTTCTCTTGCGATCTGCGTCGCTGCAAGATGCAGGAGACCTTGTTGGTTAATAAACCATCAAAAATTTAATCGGTGCGGTGGTCGCGTTTCGAGAATCGTTATTTTTGGCTTAATCTGTGTTATAAAGTGAATTATTCTCTTTTTGGTGAAAATTATGATATAGACAAAACGTTTACAAAAATTAACGAGATTTATCTGCGCAATAGTGTCGAAATTGAGATGGAGATTGACATTAAAGACGTTAAAATAAACGATATTTCAGAAGAAAGTGAAATTGAAGTTGATGGTGATTACAGCGATGTAGAGGTGAATTACAGTATTTCTGAAAGTGTATCTAGTGTTAATAGTGACTATCAATAATCAACGAGTGAAGAGGATTATTTTAAAGGTTTTGGTAAGCAGGACTTACGTAGAAATCGAGAAGATATTGACATTTTAAGAAAGCTCGTGAAAAAATTCGAAAATAAAGTGTATAAGAATAAACATAATTTTTTACTAAATAAGCGGAGAAATTTCAGAATAAAAATTATACATTTAAATACAAGACTCGAAAAAGTGAACTCTGCTATAAATAAATTTAAAAAAAACCCTTACGCGTAAATGTAAGCAGTGAATTAACATCATAATGCCAGCGCCAACCGCAGACGAGGAAGCTACAAACATCGGTGATGGTGTAGATATAGAGTCCGGTTTACCTCAGGAAAGCGCATGTGTTCTCAGACATACTGGCCAAATAGAACGATTATTTCAAGCACGCCGACGCCGAATTTTCCGATTTTTATTTGGCCGCAATTTGTGAACACAATCGTAAAATTTTTGGTTTGGCGGAATCATTATCGTGTGTACCAGTGGTATCGAGCAACGGTGCTCGAGGTGCAAAACTTATACCGTGTGAACTTCAAAACCTTGTCTTGGTCTCGAAAGGGTCAAGGCATCTCTGTGAAACACGAACATAACTCACCTATGTATTACGTGTTTGATTTTGCCGAAAATCAGTGGGCTCTTATATATAAAAACAAGATGAGGAAGCAAGAGAAGCGTAATCGCACTCGATTTCACTATGATTAAAAGGTAAGAAATAAAAATGTTATATGAGGCGTTTCGCCTCAACTCTCCCAGCGCGGCGCGCGAGCGTCAAATCATGCTATTTTCAAGTCGTGTTTACGATATCAATATGAATTTCAAAAAATTATGTGATAAGCGTTTCCGACGTATTTTTTCCTCAGCTTTCGAATGGTGTAAGTGGTTTTTCCGAAATTTTCCATTTTCACCCTCAAAAAGTATAAAACATACTATATCTCGGAAAGTATATTTTTAATATTTTTTTTTATCATCTAGATCGAAAGCTGAGCATTTTTTACGTCGGAAAGGATTTTTTGCAAAATTTGCTCGAATGTTTTTCTTAGAGAAACAGAACGCGAAAGAGCAGACGCAGCGTCTTCTTCGTGCGCGGTATGCGGCGCGCTGTACAGCGCGTGGACTAGATGTATTTCGCTCTCTAGTAACCTTATTATTTTTATTTATTATTTTTAATTCTTTATGGAATATCTTTTTGCACTTCGAATTTCACTTATATGCACGATTGACATTTTCATAGGTTATTTCGCAAAAAAAAACCGCTGCCAATTCTTTGGCACTTAGCTTCCTCAAACTAATTCATCGTTTCCTAATTAAAAATTGAAATTCTGAAAATACATTTTTCATAAAAAGGAAAGCTAAAGAATTTCAATAATACTTTGAACCGATGCGTCTTATATCAGTTTCTTGCAAAATAGTATATTACGTACCTATTTTAAAAAAAGCTTTGACAGACCACCAAGTTTAAAAAAAATTGAGATTAAAAAGAGATAAAAGAAGGGGCTAAAAATGGCACTATTAATACGTTTTGATATTTTAATTTACTACATTATATAAAAATATTAAAATGATAGTTCTCGAAAATAAATGTATAATATATATTCATATAGATAATCACTTCAAATTGCAACACAATATTGCCACCAACAAGTGTAATAAGTAACAGTTAAAATTTCAAGTCGATAAATAAATTATTTTTTGAGATATTAATTTTTTAAATATAAAAAAGTTTTCATTAATAACAAATGACAGAGTGAAGATATTTTAAATTTTAAATTTTAAAAAAAGAAAATGTAGGTAATTTGAATACCTTTTAAGAGAAGTATATTATTTTATGTAATAATTACTATAAGATACGAAAAAATCAAAAAAACTAAAAATTCAAAATCGTTTTTTGGTTATAAAACAAAAGAAAATCAATAAAATCCCAAATCCATTAGGGTACTTTCCTTTTGCCGCAAGACGAAGCGAATAAGCTTTACCCGACGAAAATCGGTTGATTAGTTTCGGAGATATTAAGAGTTGAAATATACGCACACACACACACGCACACACACACATACATACATCCACGAAATCAAAAATCATCAAAATCAAATAATATACACATATACCACCATAAAACATCTTTTTGAAGACTTTTTTTTCGAAAATTTTTTTCACCGTTACAAAGCTTCCTCTTTGAGGAAGCAAAAACATTACGATCAATTTGAAATAGCAGACGCAACGCTTCTCACTTACTTTTTACCCGATAGGTGGCTTGCGTATATAAAATTTTTGCCCGAGAGTAATTTGTTGTATCCAATTATATAAGTCTGATGAATTTTCGATCTTTGTTATCCTTGAAATTGTTTAAGAATTTTAACGCTGTTTCCGTTATATTTGTGTTCTTCGTGTGTTTGCTGATTAAATCATAATTTATTTTTGGTTTATTTATTGCATTTATTTTCTCGCTACTGAAATGGATCCAGCTTTGAAGCTGAAATGCATAAATCCTTTTAATAAAATTAATCACTCTATGCGTAAAAATTTGTCGAATTTTCCTTCAATATTTAGGAGTGCGTATCCCCTCGTACCAGAAAACGCGAAAATTTGTTCCAACTGTCAACGTCAACTTTATAAACATAAGTTAGATTTACCTTCATGCGATGCCAAAAAAGCTAAAATTGAATGTACTGATGAATATCATAAAGCAGGCGTGGCAGTTCTCAACCAATTAAAAAAAAAATTTTTAGAATCACCAGGTAAGGAAGATAAAATTCAGCTACTCACGCTTGCTCCTGATTTTTGGTCTCGCAGAGACTTAATCAGAGAGTTCGGTTGTACTGAGTGGGAAGCTCGAGAAGCGAAAAAGTTAGTAACTGAAAGTGGAATTTTTTCAAAACCTGAAAAGAAAAGGGGCAAAATATTTCCAGTTGAAAGTGTAGATTCAGTTAAACATTTTTATGAGAGGGACGATATTAGTCGTGTAATACCCGGATTAAAAGATTGTATATCTGTTAAGCAGGATAATGGTAAAAGAGAACATGTACAGAAAAGGTTACTACTTGGTAATTTACGTGAAATTTATTGTTTATTTAAAAAAGAGCATGAATCTGTTAATATTGGCTTCACTAAATTTACTCAATTGAGGCCGCCGCATTGTGTTCTAGCGGGAAGCAGTGGTACGCATAATGTATGCGTATGTGTACACCACGAAAATATCAAGCTGATGTTAAATGCTATTAATTTACAGAGTTTAACTGAAGGTACTCGACTATTTCTTAAAAACTACCACGATTGCATCCAAGCAATCGTATGTAGTAATGCTAGTTCGAAATGTTACTTGGGAGACTGTTTAGATTGCCCCAATATGCCTGTATTACGGAAACATTTGCTTGAATGTTTTGAGAGAAATGATATTTTTCAAATACAGTATGAGTCATGGCTTCAGACAGATCGTTGCACAATAGTATCTACAACTGTAAATGTTTATGAATTCATGAACATACTGGGAGAAAAATTAATAAAATTTAAAACTCATGACTTCTTTGCGAGAGAATAATATCTTTTCTTAAGCGATTTGAAAAAAAACCTTCAAAAAGGAGAAATCCTTGTTTGTTGTGATTTTGCAGAAAACTATGCGTTTATAGTGCAAAATTCAACACAATCGTTCCACTGGAACAATAATCAAGCAACAGTTTTTACAACAGTGGTATATTATAACGAAAATCAAGATCTTAAACATATAAGCATTGCTATAATTTCTGATAATCTAAATCACGATACTGTTGCTGTTTATGAATACCAAAAAATTATAATATCGTATTTAAAAAGTAATTTCATAGTCAAGAAAATTTATTACTTAACTGATGGAGCAGGTCAGCATTTTAAGAACAAGTCTACCTTCCAAAATCTTCTGTTTCATCAAAAAGATTTTGGAGTTCCTGCTGAATGGCATTTTCATGCAACAGCGCACGGTAAAGGTGCGTGCGATGGTATAGGCGCAAATTTGAAAAGAGGGGCGAAAAGAGCAAGTCTTCAACTCTCTTCGAGTAATCATATTTTAACACCAGAAGACCTTTAGAACTGGGCTTTACGTAATTGCAAAGAAACTAAAGTTTTTTACAGCACTAAAGAGACCTATGAAAAAGCCGTTTTGAAACTAAAATCAAGGTTAAGTAAAATTAAATCTATACCGGGAACTTTACAGTACCATACCGTTATTCCAATGAATAAAACAACATTAATACTAAAAAAAACGTCAATGAGTTCAGAATATCAAATCTTCCCTAAAAAACCCGTAAAACAAAACAAAATAAAATTATCTACTTTAAAAAAAAAGAATTATTAATATAAATACTAGTTTATTGTTGCTATTATTAAGGAAATCAAAATTTTAAGTGGTTGTTAGAGAGCGAAATGCATCTAGTCCACGCGGTGTACAGCGCGCCGAAAACCGCGCGCGAAGGAGACGCTGCGTCTGCTCTTTCGCGTTCTGTTTCTCTAAGAAAACATTCGACCAAATTCTGAAAAAAATCCTTTCCGACGTAAAAAATGCTCAGCTTTCGATCTAGGGGGTAAAAAAAAATATTAAAAATATACTTTTTGAGATATAGTATGTTTTATACTTGTTGGGGGGGAAAATGGAAAATTTCGGAAAAACCACCTACGCCATTGGAAAGCTGAGGAAAAAATACGTCGGAAACGCTTATCACATAATTTTTTGAAATGCATATTGATATCGTAAACACGACTTGAAAGTAGCATGATTTGACGCTAGCGCGCCGCGCTGGGAGAGTTGAGGCGAAACGCCTCATATACATAATTTACAATATCATATAATAATATAATTATTATATAATATATATAAATTTTTGTTGTAGCGTGTGTGCTACACATTTATAAAAAATTTTATGTACATGTAATTGTACAAGACTCAGTACAAGAAACCGTTACGACTATTTCATAGCCGCTAAATCCATTAAGTCGCTGTGGGTGGTGTTTTCTTTCTAATTAAAATTATGAATTAAGAAATGATGACATTGTTTTACAAATATATAAGAATGTAAAAAAATGTTATAATTTTGTTAATTCATAATTTTAATTAGAAAGAATAAAAAACTGCTATATTAGAAGCCCTTATGACTACCTATACATATTGTGACATGGCAAAATGCATGCCACATAAAAGGCAGGAAGAGATGTGCACGGCGGCCACGGCGAGCTACGTCTCGACACACAACGCACACACATGCACGCGCCCGTCCCTCCCCGCTGCCTTCTCCGCGCACTAGTCCCTCCCCACCCGTATCCAGCAGGCCAGGAGACGGAGGAACCAGCAGCTACAGCGAGGACAAGCTGTACCTAGAGCATGAGCAAGCTCGCTTTCCCAGGCCGCTGACAGGAGCAGCCGACGCGCGGGAGCAGAGAGAGAGAGAGAGAGAGGCACTGTGCCGTAGCGCCGTCGGCCATCCATGGGAGATACCGCGCGCGACCAGCAGGAGTCATGTGGACTGCTCGCTCGCGCCGCGGTGAAAAAGACGGCTGATCGGCGAACTGGAGCGGCAGAGCAATGTGCGCGCACCGGCCGGCATCCATTCCGTTGCCTACCGTCGTGCCGCGTGCCGCAATACGTGCTTTCGCGACCTGCGCCCTCGTCTCTACCTGTGCCACCGCGGAGTGTCGTCGTCGCAGAGAGAGTGAGAGAGAGAGAGAGAAATCTGTCACGAGGGTCGACGTGGTGCAGCTCGACGAGAGAGAGCAGTCTGCCTCAGCACATCGTCCTGGTCGAGGTTTGTCCCCGGCGTATGCCCCGTCCCCGGTTCCCCCGCCACGAAGTGTGTGAGCGCGTCCGTGTCGAGAGCGCGAGACTCCGAATTCCCACCAGCTGCAGCTCCTGCTGGAGCTGTAGTTTTACCCAAGTTTCCACATTTCGGAATACGCCCTTTGTTTCTTAATTTGTATCTGACTTATAACTAATATATATCTCTCGCTCCCTCCCTCTCTTTCCCACCCTGTCTCTCCCTCCCTTCCTCTCTCTCTCAACATCCGTCAAACTGAGTACCATAAACTTTAATGAGAACTTAAATATTTTTTTAAAATAATCAACACGTTTTTTAAAAACCAATTTTTTAAGTACGTTCTAACAATACAATTTTTCTAGTCCTTTTAATTCTTCTAGTCTCATCTATTCAATAAGCTCTCTCTACAAATGGTAATAATTTTTTTCATGACTGTACAAATAATAATTTTTGTTAGTAAAAAACTTTCTACGAAAGTATAAAATAAGCCAAGTATAGACATTTTTCCTTTATAATCTACTCTCCCTCCCTCTCTCTCTCACTCTCTATCTCTCTCTCTCTTCCTCTCTCTCTCTCTCAATATCCGTCAAACTCTGTATCAAAAACTTTAATGAGAGCTTTAATATTTTTTTAATACAATCAACAGGTTTAAAAAAAAAAATACTTTTTTAAGTACGTTTTAACAACACAATTTTTGTCTAGTCCTTTTATTTCTTCCAATCTAATCTATTCAATAAGCACTCTCTGCAAATTATAAGAATTTTTTTCATGACTGTACAAATAATAATATTGTTAATATAAAACTTTCTACGTAAGTATAAAATAAGGCAAGTATAGACGTTTTTTCTGTATAATATCTATAAAATAATAATATTTATGATTTTGTAAAAGAAATAAAAAAATACCAGTGAAAAAGTCTTTTACTTCTTTGAGACATTGTATAATGAACAAATTATATGTAAGTAAGTATATTCAAATTGTTCACTGCAAATCAGACAAACGGAAGTTGTGAAATTAATTATCGATAGTCAAGTAATGCAAACAACTCTCGCAAACTACTGTATGACTGTTCTCAGAAATGTATTCAAATTTGTTCATCTTTCTGTACAAATTAAACACAAGAAAGTACTGAAATCAATTTATGTAGTCAAGTACCCATAAGTTAACTTGACTGACATAATACAACTTTTCGTACCTACTCATCGAACATATTCAGCCAGCGAGCATAAAGTACTACTTAACGCTTAACAGGCGCAATAGCTCACATACTCCTAAAAAACTTTATAGAACCTACGCACTTTACGCCCGTTAGGGCGAAAATTATTTTAATTATATAACTATTATGCCTTCTTTTTATTTCTAAAATTCATAAGAATTTTTTCAGATATTTACGGAAAGTCAAAGCCTACATAAAAAAATTACATAGTTACCACCATATCACCATTTTTCATTATTCTTTCTCAATTTTGAAATTTCTATAATATTACGCATCTTGGGAGGACAATAGAAGTCTATAGAGCTGCTCTAGCAGGGGTGGTCCTCCAATCTCCCATATATACTTGGCGGGTCCGACGGTTTGCAGTTTAAGGTGTAGACATGGTCATTTTCATATAAATATTCATATGTTAACAGATCAGATAAAATGAATAAATAGGTTGCTTCTACATATTAAATACTAATACGTATTGAATGTATTACTCTGTTTTTAAATAGAAAGTGCAAACCCGCATGAAAATATCATATGAGATCTCATATGAGATCTCATGAGATCCCATAATATATAAAATTGCAGATGACATCACATATATCATACCTCATATGAGATCTGATGTCTGAAATACTCATATGAAATCTCACATGATATTTACACGCTGGGAAAGGATAAAAAATTGGTGGCTTATAAAATGGTTAGTAAAATCTAAAGCACTTTCGAGTAGACTATAAATTTTATGTATTTTTTATCTGATTCCCGCTTAAAAAAGACGGACACAAGAAAAAATATTTTGGATAATGGAAGTAAATCATGAGATTTTGCACATGTAGGGATATTATATTTAAACGGTATCAATTCAAAATTAGAGCCAATGTAATTATTTATAGGGGATTTATATGTATAAACATTGTTAATGAATTTATGCAAAAATATAGTATTCTACATTTACAAAGCCCACCGGTAAACTGCAAACCGTCGGGCCCGCCAAGTATGTATGGGAGATTGGAGGACCACCCCTGCTAGAGCAGCTCTATAGACTTCTATTATCCTCCCAAGATGCATAATATTATAGAAATTTCAAAATTGAGAAAGAATAATGAAAAATGGTGATATGGTGGTAACTATGTAATTTTTTTATATAGGCTTTCACTTTCCGTAAATATCTGAAAAAATTCTTATGAATTTTAGAAATAAAAAGAAGGCATAATAGTTATATAATTAAAATAATTTTCGCCCATACGGGCGTAAAGTGCGTAGGTTCTATAAAGTTTTGTAGGAGTATGTGAGCTATTGCGCCTGTTAAGCGTTAAGTAGTACTTTATGCTCGCTGGCTGAATATGTTCGAAGAGTAGGTACGAAAAGTTGTATTATGTCAGTCAAGTTAGCTTATGGGTACTTGACTACATAAATTGATTTTAGTACGTTCTTGTGTTTAATTTATACAGAAAGATGAACAAATTTGAATACATTTCTGAGAACAGTCATACAGTAGTTTCCGAGAGTTGTTTGCATTACTTGACTATCGATAATTAATTTCACAACTTCCGTTTGTCTGATTTGCAGTGAACAATTTGAATATACTTACTTACATATAATTTGTACATTATACAATGTCTCAAAGAAGTAAAAGACTTTTTCACTGGTATTTTTTTATTTCTTTTACAAAATCATAAATATTATTATTTTATAGATATTATATAGAAAAAACGTCTATACTTGCCTTATTTTATACTTTCGTAGAAACTTTTATATTAACAATATTATTATTTGTACAGTCATGAAAAAAATTCTTATTATTTGCAGAGAGTGCTTATTGAATAGATTAGATTGGAAGACATAAAAGGACTAGACAAAAATTGTGTTGTTAAAACGTACTTAAAAAAGTATTTTTTTTTTAAACCTGTTGATTGTATTAAAAAAATATTTAAGCTCTCATTAAAGTTTTTGATACAGAGTTTGACGGATATTGAGAGAGAGAGAGAGAGAGAGAGAGGGAGAGAGAGAGAGAGAGAGGGGGAGAGAGAGAGAGAGAGAGAGAGAGAGAGAGAGAGAGAGAGAGAGAGAGAGAGAGAGAGAGAGAGAGAGAGAGAGAGAGAGAGAGAGAGAGAGAGAGAGAGAGAGAGAGAGAGAGAGAGAGAGAGAGAGAGAGAGAGAGAGAGAGAGAGAGAGAGAGAGAGAGAGAGAGAGAGAGAGAGAGAGAGAGAGGGGGGGGGTACACTGAAAAAAAAGGTCTAAAATAGCCGTAGACCCCACTGTGAATTTTTCTTTACACCTCCAAATCAATTTTTGCTTGGCATAAAAACAAATTAAGCCTGTGTCTCCAGTGCGATCTACTTAACTCTCAAAGCGTTACCGACCGGGCGGTACTAAAGCATATATTACCTGACAGCACCGCAGTTTTTCGCGTCTACGTGTCGGAATGTATCCAATGCATGATCTACGTGTTCGGGGTGGCCGATGATGGAGTCTAGGTAGTGCGCTACGTAGGTTTTTGTGTCTAGGTGTCGTAACGTATCCAAAGCGTGGTCTCGGTGTTTGAGGTCGCCGATGATGGAGTCGATGAAGTGCACTCCGTAGGTTTCTGTGTCTAGGTGTCGAAATGTACCCAATGCGTTGTCTAGGTGTTCCGGGTCGCCGTTGATGGAGTCTAGGTGTACGCTCCGTAGGTTTTTGTGTCCAGGTGGTGGAACATGTCCAAGGCATGGTCTAGGAGTTGGAGATCGCGATAATGGAGTCTAGATTGTGCGCTCCGTAGTTTTTTGCGTCTACATGTCGAAACGCATACGATGCGTGGTCCATGTGTTCGTGGTCGCCGATGATAGAGTCTAGGAAGTGCGCTCCTTAGGTTTTTGTGTCCAGGTGATGGAACATGTCCAAGGCGTGGTCTAGGTGTTCGAGGTCGCCGATAATGGAGTCTAGATCGTGCGCTCCGTAGTTTTTCGCGTCTACGTATCGGAACGCATACAATGCGTGGTCCAGGAGTTCGTGGTCGCTGATGATGGAGTCTAAGACGTGCGCTCCGTAGATTTTTGAGTCTAGGTGTCGGGACGTGTTCGTTTTGACACTTAGACCCAAAAACCTACGGAGGGCACTTCCTAGACTCCATCGTCGGCGACCCCGAGTACCTAGTCCACGCATTGGGTAAATTTCGACGCCTAGACGCAGAAACCTACGGAGCGCACTTCCTAGACTCCATCATCGGCAACGCCGAATACCTAGACAACGCATTGAGTACATTTCGACAGCTAGATACAGAAACCTACGGAGCGCACTGCCTAGACTCCATCATCGGCGACCACGAACACCTGGACCACGCATTGTATACATTTCGACACGTAGACGCGAAAAACTACGGAGCGCACCATCTTGACTCCATTATAGGCGACCTCGAACACCTAGACCACGCCTTGGACATGTTCCACCACCTGGACACAAAAACCTACGGAGCGCGCCACCTAGACTCCATTATTGGCCACCTTGAACACCTGGACCACGCATTGTGTACGTTCCGACATCTAGACGCAAAAACCTACGGAACGCACTTCCTTGACTCCATCATCGGCGACCTCGTACACCTAGACCACGCTATGGATACGTTTGACGCCTAGACGTGAGCTACATACATCCATTATTTTCGACTGTTTCTTAGGTTAATTTCTACCTGCCCTCTGCCAAGCAAATATCTCATTTTACTGCCAAGTAAAAACTGCTTGGGTCGATGAGCAGAAGTTGCTTTACGTCGCTTGCTTGGGTTAGCAAAGCAGATTTCGCTTGGGTCCTGAGCAGAAATAGACTTTTCTTTTTTTCAGTGTAGATTATAAAGGAAAAATGTCTATACTTGCCTTATTTTATACTTTCGTAGAAAGTTTTATACTAACAAAAATTATTATTTGTACAGTCATGAAAAAAATTATTACCATTTGTAGAGAGAGCTTATTGAATAGATGAGACTAGAAGAATTAAAAGGACTAGAAAAATTGTATTGTTAGAACGTACTTAAAAAATTGGTTTTTAAAAAACGTGTTACCAAGTAACCAATGCGTAATCGTAAGCCTTACTCGTCTAGTTAGCAGATCGTATAAGTTATTTATAGTAAATTTATAAAAGCAAGTGTTTTAGAAAAGAACTGTAATTGAAATTACAACGCATCCATCTACCAGAAGCCAGCAGATTGTATTGGTAATAAATTATTGTATTTTATATAATAAACCTACATAAAACCAATTACTACTTATTTCCACCGCGCAGCGTAGCGCAGCGCTTATGCGCTTATGTATCTCCCTGAAACGCCTATGCCGCAGCTCTATGCCGCACCATGTGATTCAGCCTAAACGTGTCAATCTATACCTCTTGTTTTGCTTTATTGTATTGTACTTACAATAAAAAATAGAGAAAAAATAGAAATTTGAATTATGCACTACAATGTTGACAAAATGTTTAAAAAGAGCCTTTATGAACTATCTCCCATCATATATTTGATTATTACACGAAAAAAAAATTTGTTGGAAAAATTACTATTTTTTATATAGTAACCATCGAACAGATTCAAATTTTCATGAAAATTATTATAATTTATGGTAAAAATTGTTATTTGTGTAGTAAAAGTTACAAAATTATAGCAATTTTTATTATAAATTATAGTAATTTTCATGAAAATTTGAGTATGTCCCATGGTTACTATAGAAAATAGTAATTTTTCCTATAAAATTTTTCTCTGTGTATATACACTTATACAGAGATAAATCTAAAATATGTTATGCATGCAATCCAAACTCCAGAATGCATGTTACCAAACCAGTATCGCTATGGTATATATGTACTGTAATATTTACAGACCACATCGCTTCTCTGAAACATTTGTCACCCCTCACCATAAGCCAATCATTAAGGGGACGCCGCAGTTAATGTATTATTATATGAAAGTATTGTAGTATATTTTATTTTCTAAATAAAATAATATGACAATTTTCCAAAATCCAAGAGTTGTCCGCACTTGATATACAAATTTTGAAGTGATTCCCAAAATTTCAGCTATGTCGGTTAATTCTTTACAGAGAAAACTTTGAAAAACTAGTTCTGTTACTCCGGCATCCCGTTAATTATTAAAATTATTATCTGAATCTTGTCTTGAAAAATATTTACCAAGAACTCCTCTGAAACATTTTGACATCTCCCACCCTGGGAAAATCATACATGAGGATAACTAAGCACTTTAATTTCTTGAAATTTTCACAATAACTCATCCTTTTTGCTTTTTTCATTTGACATAATCTTTTATGAGATATAAGTTAGATATAAGTTCCTGAAATTATTATTGATTGAAACTACGTAAATTAATAACTCATCATTACCAGACATAATCTTGTAAAAAGAACACAACCAGTTTATGAACTACGAATCACTGAGAATCAATAATGCTTTCTTGATATTCTTGTATAGATTAAACTTTTGACGTCTTCTACCTTTTGAAAATCAGATATGAGAATAACTGAGCAC
This sequence comes from Torymus aiolomorphi, assembly GCA_036365515.1. Taxonomy (NCBI): domain Eukaryota; kingdom Metazoa; phylum Arthropoda; class Insecta; order Hymenoptera; family Torymidae; genus Torymus; species Torymus aiolomorphi. The sequence goes on from CM070874.1 coordinate 254,021,886, forward strand.
TTTTAATTGGTGCTTGAAGTAAATATGTACAACAGCACAGCACTGATATCGAATAAGCTTCTTGAAGATGACAAATGCCTTTCCATTAATAATATAACCACCAGGATCATGAGGACAATCGTTCTATTTGCGAATTCAAAATTAGATTTTTCAGACAGTACATAATTGGAACTCCTTACCATTATTGGCTATATCTCCAAAATTACTTGAAAAACTCTTCTTCTGTAATATCTGTATTCTGTAAAAGTAAAAAATCACACAAAGTATCAATTTTTAAAACATAACTTTAGCCATTTAACATTAAGCCAGTAAGTACTTATCTAATGAAAGTTTTTCCCCCGTTGATTGATACATAAACAAATGAATTCTTCTCATCACCAGTGGACTACTTGAGATCTTTGAAATGTATGTTAACTAAAAAAATAAAATATTCTATGATTTCTTGTCTATAAAAACAATAGAAAAAAAGATTTCACAAAGTAACAATACTTATATTATATTAATAACATTATATTTTTATTTTATAATAAAAGTTTGCTACTTATCTGTATGTACTAAGTCAATTTAAAATCGAATTTCGAATGATGTAAAAAGTCTTGAATACTTATAACTTGTAAATGATGATTGTATATGGACTAATGCGTATATTGAAAGTATGTATGAAAATAACAAGGTTAGGTTGACCAGATATATACCATATATGGATTCTCTCTCTCTCCGTTCCTCTCGCTCTTCTCTCTCACTCGCTCCCTCTGTCTCTCTCTCTCTCTCTCTCTCTCTCTCTCTCTCTCTCTCTCTCTTTCTCTCTCTCTGTCTCTGTCTCTCTCTCTCTCTCTCACTCTCTCTCTCGCTCGCTCTCTCTCCCTTTGTCTCTCTCTTGCCAGTCGGACAAAAATGCTATACTATGTACCGGTCGGACGAAAATGCATAGTTTTTGCACACGGAAGAATATGGAGAAAAATTCGGAAAGGAAACAGTACATAAAAATATTCAGATCTCTAAATCTTTTGAACGAGACAATCTTTTTAAATGAAACCTTCCGATTTGAGTAGAGAAAAGAAATGGCTTTCGATTAAGAGTACATATTAATATAGTTCAAACAAATCTAATACGTATATAGGCGCATTGAATTTCTCGCACACCCATTTCAATGTATTAGTAGCACGGGTCGCTCCTTCAGGCTTCTTCTACACTTGCCTTCGGAGCGCTCCCGCGCTCCTTGATATGTCTAAGTTGTAATAATAACTCTTAAAGTTAAGAATCATGCAGGGATATGTAAGAAAGTAATTATGTCTTTCGTATACCTATTTCAATTAATTATTTCAAATAATTGATTGATATAGTTATTTCTTAATTTCTTTTTTAATGTAGTTTAATAGCAACTGCTATTCTAAAAGTATTTTAGTTTTAAGTTAGTGAAAGATATTACCATGAATTTTTTTGTGATGGTCCGACTAAGGATATATTTCATTACAGGAATCGAATGTGCATTTTAATCAGTTATTTAGCCATATATCAAGTTTTCTTGATATTTTTTCTCTTTATAGAGCTTTTGGCCTGTTCTGGGATAGTAGCAGATACTTTTGTCATGAAAAAAGGTACTTTCATGAATTTTTTGGTTATCGTACTGATGATCGAAGTCTTATTTTGGCATATTTTAAGTTTTAAAATAGCTCTAGCATAATTGAAATTGCTTCCAATGGATTTGAGAATAGTTAATTTGAAAAATTTGCTAAAAAATGGTATATATTGTTCCTATATGAAAAATGCACCCCTGAGGAGCTATAAAGCATTGAAAAAAGGCAAAAATTGCAAAAAAAGCTAAAATGACCAACTTTGACCCTCTGCCACTTAAAAACTATAAATGAAAAAAATCTGAAAAAATTCAGAGTAACTTATGGGATGGTTACGAAGCGATTTAGGCGGTTACGGAAGAAAAAAAAAATGTTGACCTCTCGATTCCCCCGAGAACTACCTATATATATATATATATATATATATATATATATATATATATATATATATATATATATATATATATATATATATATATATATATATATATATATATATAAGTATTGATATTCCTCTCCATATTAACAAGTAGTGAAATGATAACACAGCAAATGTGGGAGGACAACCCAAGGCTTAAATAAAAACTCCTTTAGTTAATTTTTTTCCATAAATACCGGCAACGTTTCGTCCCTGGTATGGGACCTCTTCAGGCCTTTATTAAAAAATAATAAAAATTATAATTGTATAGTAATAAAGTTTTCACAATAAATATGGATGTTATAAACTTTGTTATTGTATAAAAGTCAAAAAATTAATGGTCATACCATAATACTTAAATAACTAATATCACATCAGAGACGAATACGTCTCTATCGTCGTACGCGTTTTCAGTCTATGGCAGTCATATAATAGATGTAAGTATGTAACAGAGTCAACGCAGGCGGAGATACCCGAAGGTACCCGAACTTACTTATTCACGTATACATAGAAAGCCATAATAGAACACCTTCACACAAACAAAGAGAAATTTCAAACAGAGAATAGTTATACTTAGGAATCTGATTTATTTAAATATCTATTTAATTTATTATATTGTTTACTAATAGTGTTAAAGTCTTCTTGTTTATTAATGTTATTATTATTGATATTAATAAAAATATTTTTCGCAATTAATCTTTTAAAATTATTTTGTTCTTTATCTAAAATTTTAACGTTATCATAATCAAAACTATGTGAAAAATTATTTACATGAGTCGGAATTGGTAATATTTTGTCTAACGGGGTTTTTTGTGCTCATATATTCTCTTTTTTAAACATCTCTTTGTTTGGCCAACATAAGTGGCATTACAATCCTTACACGTAATCTCGTATACCACATTGGTCTCACACCATTTTTCCAGCTTATCTTTACCTAACTTAATAATGCTATTTAATTTGTTTGACATACAAGGAACTATAGTAAAACCATGCTTTTTGAAGGAAGACTTACATGTAAAAAATAATTTATCATGAAACGGAATCGATATAACATTTTTGATTGTAGACATATTATTATTAAGTTTTGAATTGCCATAAGTGTGATATCTCACGCGATAACGAATACAACTATCAATAAAATTATCAGGGTAGCTATTTTTGGCGAGTATTTTTTTAACCATAATCAAATTTTCATTATGAAATTGTTGGTGCGAAAGAAGAAGAGCTCTATCTACTAGATTGTAAATGATATTGCGTTTTAATTGAATTGTGTGGTTTGAATTAAAATTTAAAACTCTATTAGTGTTTGTGGATTTTTGATACCAATTAGTAATAATACTATTATTAATTATTGTTAAAGTGACATCAAGAAATGGAATCATGTTATTGTTATGTAACTCGTGTGTAAATTGTAAATATTTATTATAACTATTAAATTTGTTTAAAATTAGGTCTAGCTCTTCTTCTTTCACACACAAAATTGTATCGTCAACATATCTAAAATAGAACAATGGTGAGATATTATGATTATTTTTTAATTCACTGAGAACTGTGATTTCTTTCATATTGTTATGGAAGACTTAGAAATCACATTTACTAATTTTTTTTTCAAAATAAAATATCTCAGCGTAGAATCAACCGATTTTTAATTTCTTTTTTTAAATGTAGGTAATGAGTTATAGTTTTAGAGAAAACGATAGAAAATTGCGGTATAAAATTTTTTAACCGGTAAATTTGATAAATACACCGTTTTTCCAGATAAAGGAAAACCTGAGGTATTGATGATATTGACACAATTTTCGATAAACAGTATAACATTACGTATACACGCACGCACGCAAGCACGCACGCACGCACGACGCACGCGCGCACACACAGGAGCACACACACACACACACACACACACACACACACACACACACACACACACACACACACACACACACACACACACACACACACACACACACACACACACACACACACACACACACACACGCACGCACGCACGCACGCACGCGCACACACACACATCGATATGGACATTTCCTAAAAATAGTTTATCGGAAAATTTAACACTGTTTTTAAATACAGTGCAAAAGAATACGAAATAGGTGACTTGGTAAATGGTTAATAAAGTGTAAAGCTCTTTTCAATAGACTATAATGTTTATATGAAAGTGGACTATAAATTTATATCAATAGTTATTGTCGATACAAGTGCGATTAAGTTGTTTTATCGACGTATGGACGTTTGCGCCCGAGCGAGGATGAAAAGGCCACACGAGGATAAAATCACTTCCTCACTCGCGTATCCAATACTATTTTTTTACAGGACATCTGATAAGCTCAATTAGCGCATGCTTTTATGTTCAAGCGTACGCGAAAGCGAAATTCGCGCACGAAGTGTGAAAAAAAATATTTTAGGTATTAAAAGTAAGTCTTGATTCGGCATGGGCTCGCCAAGTATGTATGGGAGAACGGAGGACCACCCCTGCTAGAGCAGCAGGACAAGGGAAGTAAAGTAGACTTTACTCTTGTCCTCCCAAGATGTGTAAGATTATACTATAGAAGGTTCAAAATTCAAAAAGAATAATGAAAAATAGAGATGTGTTGGTAACTATGTAATTTTTTTATATAGGATTTGATGATAGCTTTATGTACCAGCATTTCGTAACGGGACCACAGTATGTCTGCAAGAAAAAGATTTTATGGACACTCATTGTGCCCTCGACGACGAAAAATAATATTTGTACAACGGGTATAAGATTTTAAGTTCTTGTGTGATAAAAAAGTACTCAATCCTTGAAGCTAGCGCACTTTACTAGCCCTTGAGCTCATTATCACAACATGAATGTAAAATGTAATTTTAGGTATGAAAAGTTTTATTATGTAACTTATGCGTACTTGACTACTTATAAATTGATTTCAGTACTTTCTTGTGTTTAATTTGTGTGGAAGAATAAACAAATTTTAATACATTATTCTGACAACACTAGCACATTTGTTTCGAAGAGTTGTTCGCGTTACTTGACTATTGATAATTGATTTCACAAATTTTGAATGTTTAATTTGCACTGATTATTATTCTACAGATTATACAGAAAACACTTATACTTGCCTTATTTTATACTTTCGTAGAAAGTTTTATAACAATACTATTTGTTTCACTGATTGTTTAAAAAAAATATTTAGGTTCTCATTATAGTTTGTGGTACAGAGTAGGAATTTACGACAAATGGCCAATTGTTTTGCACATATGGTTGCAGCAATGAACCGGGAAACCTATCTACATGAGCAAGAGAGAAGATCTGACAGAGAGGAAGATGTAAGAAACCCTGGCAATCAAGCAGAAGCAGGAAATCAACCAAGAAATTAAGTTAAAAATATTTGTTGTTTTAGAATTTTATAAATAAAAATTTGTACTACAAATGAATGAATCTTACAAATAAAAATTTGTACTAGAAATATGTATCAATTAGTTGAAAATCACTGCAATTTTCTGTGTCTTCTTTACACTATACTGCCGATTATTACATACTTTTATATATATATATATATATATATATATATATATATATAAATTTTATTAATAGTTTTCAACTTTTCTGAACAAAAATATTTCCGCTAGGAGGAATACCAATAAAAATTCGAATGATTTTGCAAATTTTACTACAAAAATACCAATTTTCACTATAAATTGTAGTCAAATTTTTCTTAAAAATTTGCATCTGTCCCACGGTTACTATAGAAAATTGTAATTTTTCCTACACATTTTTTCTCGATCCGTGTATATAAAGAGATAAATGTAGAATGTGTTGAGCAATCTAAACTTCAAAATGCATGTTACCAAACCAATATCGCTGTGGCCAAATGCTTCATAAAAATGTTTACAGCAGCAAACTTCACACGACTCATAAATCCGTTGCAGTGCATAACTGTTTCCACTTCGGAAAATAAAATGTCAGTTGTATCATAGTGAGTGCAGTCGATGTTCGATAATAGTATAGCTTTCCGGCATAAACAAAGATTCTAATGTACTTTTATATAGTATCACATGTTTTTCTTCATTTGAAAGTTTATTCGAATTGGTGTACTATCTGTTTTATGTAAGAGTGAGAATCGATTCAATTTATGCCATTTCTATTTCTTATGCCAACTACAATATCCATAAAGGCAGGTGGTGCAAAGTTTTTTCACAAAATACTCGTTCCAGTCCATTTACTATTGTATTTTGTCAAATTAAAAAAGATCTTAATGCAGGTATGTTGTTGGATCAGTAGATCCCAGCTGAACAATTCTTTACAAGCAAGCATTGCTGCTTGTTTTTTTCTTGAAAACATAAGCGAGACGTGAATGTTGCTTTTACAACAGCTCAGTTTCGTTTCAGCATATATTAAACTTTTAACGTCTCCCACCCTGGGAAAATCATACATAAGAATAACTGAGCACTTTTATTTGTTGACATTTTCACAATAATAACACATCCTTTTTCCTTTTTTCGTTTGACATAATCTTTGGTGAGATATGTTAGATATAAGTTCTTCAATTGAAAGTATGTAAATTAATAATGCCTCATTATCTACACATAATCTTGTAAGAAAACACAACCAGTTTATGAACTGGGAATCACTGAGAATCAAAGGTTTCGTGATGATATTCTTGTATAGATTAAACTTTTAACGTCTCCTACCCTGGGAAAATCATACATGAGAATAATTGAGCACTTTTATTTGTTGACATTTTCACAATAACACGTCCTTTTCGTTTTTTTCATATGACATAATCTTTTCGAAAATATACATAAAACTCCTTAACATTATTGGCTATATCTCCAAAATAACTCCAAACAATCTTCTTATGTAATATCTGTAAAAATTAGATATCCAAAAAATTATTGGCTATATCTCCAAAATGTCTTCATAACTCTTCTTGTGTAATATTTGTATCTGTAAAAGTAAAAAATCACAAAAAGTATCAATTTTTGAAAGGTGATTTTAGCAATTTAACATTTAGCCAGTAAGTACTTATCTAATAAAAGTTATTTCTCCGTTGATTGAAACATGAATAGATGAATTCTTCTTATCACCAGTTGACTGCTTGAGATCTATGAAATTAATATTAATTAACTAATAATTTTAAACTAACTCACGATATTTATTTTCTAATAAAAGTTTGCTACTTATATTATGTTATGTGTGTATGTATATTTTCACATATACATATAGAGAGGTTATGTTATAATATTAAAAACTTTCAAATCATGAAAAACATATAGTATACACGGGCGCCACGCATGTATATATGTATGTATTATAAGCAAAATATTATCCGTGAGATGATATGTGTGTGTATATATAAAATAAGGTAAGGTTAAGTCGACCAGAGATATGGCCATATAGGTATGTGTATAGTCTACATATATATAACCGGAGGTCGGAAGAATCGGAAGTCGGAAGAATCGAATGGAGAAATGAAGAAAATTTTAGAATCGGAAACCAGACATAAAATTTTTTTGTATTTAATATCTCTAATATGAGAACATCTTTTTACATGAAACTTTTTTTGCAACATAGTATAACAATATAAAGCGTGTTGTTATTTTTTTCGAGTTAATATAAAAGCGTTGAAAATTGCAGTAAATATTTTAAAATCTCGGGCACCCATTTCAATGTATATCATCCCGCGGTCGTCCTAAGGCTCTTCTATAACTTGCCTTCGGAGCGCTCCCGCGCTCCTTGATTACACAAAAGTGTAATGTATCTGTTATAGATTTTGTAGTAAAGTTCAATATGTATAAAGAATTAAAATGAAACTATTAAATACGCAAGACTCACTTATATATACAATAGATACCTTGAAATGAGTTTTTATACCCTGACTAATCTTAGAAATTAACTAGATGAGCTAATATGACCAGCGACAACTGCTTACCGGTATCGCATCTAACCACACTCACAACACTTTTATGATATCCCCCAGTTCCTAATTATCTATCCTCTCACATTCTAAAGCACTAACACTTGAAGATCATTGTAGAGCTGGGGAAGCTGCAAAATGAGGGTGGATGGCCCAGGGCGGGCATTACTGCATGGATGCCAGTGTGCTCAGAATTATCTAATAGCCATCTGAGAGGAAAATACTATAGAGACCGACATGCGTGTCTCTATCTCAAGGACTGCCTCACCGTAGGAATGAACAAAACACATGAATAGATCAGTCACTGATCTAGGAGACAAGCAAGGAGAGTTGAGCACCTAGAAACCACATGTGACTAATGAAAAAATGAGACAAAAAACATTACCTTATAAAAGAAAATATTGTAGCAATGGTTGTTGTTCACTATTCCTGCTGCACCAGCTACCTGTAGCAATTAGAGGGGAAAGACTGGTGGAACCTTCACTTGTTGTTTCATTGCTGAAAACACCTCCATCCTGAGAGTCGCTGAAGGCACCGGCAGCAGATTAACTGTACACAGAGCCACTAGTATAAGAGTCAAACACATACATGGAAAGTTGAGTATCTGAAAATTACATATGACTAATAAATAAATGAGCCAAGCAACATCACCACACTCAAGAAAGATTGTGCAACAGTGCCCATCGTTTACACTACTCTGTTCGCTAGATACCTGCAACAAGAGAAAGTACCGTCAGCTTACCTATCAGAGAGGTTAGGAACAAGAAAGGGCTTACGAAATTTGCTTTCGCCGTCGACACGCTGCCTTCCTGTCTCTGACAGATATCATCATTAACCAGTAAACACGATGAAAGTATTGCAGCAGCTACCGTCATCACTGGGAACGCCGGGAGCCAGACGATGCGATTGTTGACATCACACCATGGACATACGCGCGCGCACGTCGCCATAGGGCCCCAGACCCGCAGTCAACACAGACTCATTAGGGCTAGTATATATATATACATATATATATATATATATATATATATACACACACACATCTCTAAAGGGGTTTATAAAGCCCGTTTTTTTATATATAGGGGTTTATCGAGCCCGATTTTGATTATGCAGCCCGGGCCTCATAATATTTCTAAATATAGGGGTTTATGCGGCCCGACCTAGAGTCTATAACCCCAGGGTCCATTATTTCTTTAGTCACTTGCCATAGGGAACTCTCGGCTGTAGGTACCAATATACAGGGTTGGGCCTCATAAACCCCGATAAACATGTCTATATATATATATATATATATATATATATATATATATATATATATATATATATATATATATATATATATATATATATATATATATATCATATCTTATATATCAGGGAGCGCTCACAGTCACGTAGGTCGCATGCGTTTTTCCGCTGGTGCGAACGCACTATGCACAGCCTATAGCCGAGATGGCCGTTACGACTGATGTAAGTACTCTGCACGCACGCGGCACCAAGCCAGATTACCATTGAGGAATGCACAAGTGTTGAGTTTTCTCTTTTTGTTTTTCTCCTATTCACGGTATTAGTGTATGTGTGCATGTGAGACGTTTCACGTCAACTGCCCCAGATCGGCGCGCGAGTGCCAAATCGTGCTATTTCCAACTCATGTTTATGATACTAAAATGTACTTAAAAAAATCGGCGTGGCTATTTGTACGACAGATTGTATTCGTGGTATATCTATATATACAGATACGACAGAAACGCGTATCGTTTGAGTGCGGAAATTTTGATAGAGCAGGTAAGAAAATAGTTACCACACAATAAGGGATATTATTTCTTTAGTCATCTATCAAAGTTTGTCTAATTTTCAAAATTTTCTAGTGTACTCCTTTCATCTATTGATATATTTTGAGGTTAGGAAATCTGTCGTACAAATAGCATCAGCCTAAAAAAGATTGTTTGATAAGCGTTTTCAACGAGTTTTCTCCTCAGCTTTCCAATGATATAAGCAGTTTTTTCGAAATTTTCCATTTTCACCTTCAAAAACCACAAAACATCTTATATCTCAAAAACCGCGCTGGGGCAGTTGACGTGAAACGCCTCATTTGTGTATATGTATAAGTTATACGAACATAAGTGAGCGATTAGTCTACAGTTTTCGTTAAACTGTGTAAAATTTAACTTTATATTTTTGTATTAATCGGGAGTAATGTAACGGTATTTTTCCTTATGTTATTCAAAAGCATTTTACTTAACACAAAAATTTCAAATACAAAAGTTGTTGATAATATTGAAATAAAACTTTTTTTCTATTCAACATTTGCATAAATAAAAATAAAAACTATTATTATAATTCAAATAGAAATAATGAAAACAATGGTTTGCAATCATAGTACTTATATATTTAATATTCCTATGTGTACTTTAATCATATGAATTAATAATAATTAATTAATTTATATGCATCATAGACTATTTGAAAAGTTATCTGCATATATCTATATTTATAGAATTATAAGGAAAATATTCTACAAAAAAATAATAAATAAGTAATAGTAAATGCATAATTTCCATTTAAATTTTACTGCAGAGATGTATTTATGTGTATTGTAGTGATAATAACGATGAAAATATGTATTACAATTAATGCAATAATAAAATTATAAGGTTTTTCTGAGCATTGCGGTAGTACCTATTATGTAAAAACGAAGCTTTTACATAGGGAGGGGGGGCGGGCGACGAGAGAAGCGAGGAGCAGGTGTGTATGGGGGCGGGGTGGTTGGCGTGCCGAAGGCACGCAGGAGGGCGCCGCCCCCCTAGTTCGAAGTTTGGCGGTACTTCTTTAAAAAACTATTCCATGCAATTTCATGGGATGAGGCCTAAATTACTAGAAATTTATGTAGTTATGGCCCGAAGAGTTGAAGATATAACATTTACTGCAAAATATAATTTAAAAATGTTAAAAACCACAAAAAAATATAAAAATTCATAAAATTCATGAATTAAAAGCAGTTTTTTTCCATAAAAAAATTATTTGCTTCAGGAAATCTTATATTTTCAACTCATGAGTTTCAAGTAATTTAGGCCTTCCCTCATGAAACTTCATGGAATAGTTTTCTTAAAATGTTACGCAAATGCCAAAAGATTGAAAGTGCTATATCTCTGAGTAAAATTGGTCTACAGATTAAGTCTTGGGCCATTTTATAAAAAATAGTGTATATTTATAGTATATATATTATGTATTGTTTAAACTACATTTTTCTTTTTTTTCAGCTGATTTTGGCCTCAGAAGCCACTAGTTGTAAGACCGTCTTAAAGTACAATTTCCCATATCTAAAACAAATTGAGAAAACGTTATGTCATCGTCAGCAGCTCGCATATTATACGGTAATTTAAATTTCTAAAGTTATTCCACAAAAAAGTGTTTTTTATTGATAAATCAACAATTTCCCTTCGAATTACTCGTACTAGTATAGTTAATAATGTTCAGAAACGACCACCCTAAATTATAATTTTTCCACCTAATAGTACATAATTATTCATTACATCTCTGAATCTTCTATCAATTATCTCTAATGCATAACATGGAGCCATCGGTGCTTCGTCCCAAATAAAAGCATCAGTCTGTCTAGAAAATTGTTTTTCTGTTGATTGTACCGAAAAATTTGATGAAAAATTTGATAACCCTAGACTTTATGAACAGTTTTCCCCTCAGGTAATAACGTTGCTGCAATCCCACTAAACGTCATACAACATATATTATGTTTTGACTTTTTAATAAAGTATATGCAGTTCTATAAATAAAGGTTTTGCCAGAACCTTCTGGTCCATTAATATAGAAACATTTAAATCTATTATACTTAATCGATAATATTTAATACTTGGAAAATAGTATCAACAATAACTTTTTGGTCAAAATTTAATTGATTGTTTTGGTTGATTATCTATATTTGCAAAATTAATATTTGTTTCATCGTATTGAGACCTTATATGCTATATCTGTGTGCGGGTTAAATAAGTATGTACACTGGTATTACAATAATGAGTATTTTATTATTGAGATTCGAACTTACTTAAACTGCTATAGAATACAATCAAGTACAATGAAACAGATCAAGCTGTATTGATAGCAACCGCGTTTTAGACAAACGTCCTTACTGTACAAAGGTACGACGAAAAGTAAGTGAGCGCGAGAGAGCGCGCTCGGCAATAACGCAAAGTACGGCGAGAAGGTGGGAGAGGGACAGGTCCCAACGCTTATACGCACAAATACATATATATATATATATATATATATATATATATATATATATATATATATATATATATATATATATATATATATACATAAATAAAACCAGAGCGCTGTAAACTGTAGCTGCTCGCTTATCCTCAACACTCCCTCCCGAGCAGGTATCTGTTGACCGTATCTTAAATACTATTGACTATACAGGAGATCACTTCAAGCTGAGGTTATTGTTTTCAAACGAGAATTATTCTCATCGAGTTTGATTTGTTTCTCCACCTTATTTCTTGCCTAATCCTTTGAGTCTAAAAAATAAATAAATGTATTAGCATTATTTCAAACTTAAATTAAACAATAGTGCAGTCATCTGTTATGTAACTCGAAAGGCAAAGCCTTTCTCGAACATAATGTTCCTTAACGTCGGTCATATGTCTAAGTTTGTTAGTACAGCTTACTTGAGTACTTGCCTCAGCAGCTTTGTTGTCGCACCAAAGTGTCATAGGTAAGAAAGTATTGGTCAGAATCAGACTTAAAGAATTTTGTAAAGATATCATAGCTTGGAAAGCCTAGCTCATGGCAACGTATTCTGCTTGGTAGGTTGACAGTGCTACGGAAGACTGTGCATTTTATATCTCCGTGCATTTCTATCTCCGTACAGTTTAATCACAAATCCAATCGTTGTAAATAAACATTCGCAATCAGTGAAGCTTGCATCTGAGGAGCCTTATATGCCATCGAGCTTTCCCCTGAAAGTGAGCCCTAAGATTATAGAGTGCTTCAGATATCGACAGAGTCGTTTTACCATTTTCCATTCTTCATTTGTAGGATTGCTTTGGTGCCTGCTGAGTACATTCACAGCGTATGCTATGTCAGGTCGAACTGTATTGGCAAGATACAGAAAAAAACCAATAATTTCTCTGTAAGGACCGTTTAATTTAGTTAGAGTGTTTTCAAGCTGATCTTCATTTTCTTCTCTTTAACGCCTTTCTCGGTTTGCCACTTGGTTTGTGCCTCTGAGAATGAGACTTGTGCAAACTTTTCGTATTATTTTTTTGGACTTGTTTCAGCCCATACAGGGCTCTTTGAATTTTGCGTACTTTGTTTCTTCTAGTTTCAGTCGAACATTTAATGCCCTCTGGAATTTCAATGTAAATCTCACAATCAATAACTCCATTTAGAAAAGCCGTTTTAACATCAAGCTGGCATACTTCAAGATCGAACTTGTTTATTATAGCTATGACTGATCTGATTAGGGACAATCGTGAGACAGATGCAATGTTTCACTCCATTCATATGAGTTTTTATCTTTGAAACCTCTGCTCACTAGTCCATCTTTATATTTAACTTCGTCGTTTGGTCCTATTTTTTTCTTGAGTACCCATCTTGAATCAATGATGTTTGGTTTTTTTCCTTCTGAGATTGATGGCCTGTCATAGTTGACAGTCGTCTAGAATTTATTTTTCTCCATTCCCTCAAGCTCCGTCTTCACAGCTTTTTCCCACTCAAACTTATCTGTTGTTGTACCTTATCGTTTTGTACAACAGCTATTACTGCATACTGTTCATCATCCATCAAGTTCAGATCTGATTCAAGCATATGTGATTCTGTGGGTTGCTCAGACTCTTTAAATTTCTTTGGTCGTTCTCTCTTTAGTTTCTCTCCCTCCATTTCAGAAATTAAAACTTCATTATCGTTGTAGAACTTAATAAACCAGGTTTCCTGTTTTACTTCTTCCAGTGAGTTGGCGCAAACTTTAATGCTGCGTTTGTTATATTTGTCACCAAATACAAGTTTCTCATTAAAACGTACATCTCTACTTTCAGAGTATTTGCCTTTCTCTGGCTTCAAGAACAGATAACCTGTTGATCTGTAGCCAATCAGTACCACTCTCTTTCCTAACTGATCAAACTTAGGTCCTGCTTTTCTCTGTATCTTTATATATGCGATGTAGCTAAATCGCTTCAATCGTTAAAGGTTGAGATCTAAATTTGCATTAAATTTCAACAAGGGTGGCATCATGTTGTTCGAGCTGTGTGGGGTCCTATTATAAAAAACTGCTGCATTCAAAGCCAAATCCCTCATGTTCTGAGGTAAATTTGTGTCATATATCAATATTTGAACTCTCCTTTGGATATAATTTGGAGAGACGTTCGTAGTAATATATTTGTTTAAATAGTGGGCCTCAAGGAACGAGTTAGGCAAAATACTTTATTTGTGCCGACGTTTCGAGAGTGAATTTTACTCTCCTCCTCAGGGAGGAGTCTCCTTTGGATACTTTGATTGAAGCGTTCGACAACATCAATGTCTTGTGGTGTGTTAGGACTAGCGAGTTGTAGCTCTGCTTCAAATTTCTTAAGAACATCGAGCGTGTATCCGACTGTAGATTCTGTACCCTGATCGTATCTAAGATAATAAAACTTTGCATTTGATCCCAAAAGATTTCTCGAGCTGATTATAAATGATTTCGGACAATGACCAGTCTCGCTTTTACTTTTTATTGGGTATGCCATTGCAAGCTCGAATGATCGTCAATAAATACTGATACAAATCGGTATCCTTCAGGATGTGGCTTCAGGATTGGACCCATTGTATCAGCATGGGCGATTTGCAACGGTTGAGGCACTCTTTATCCGGTTGAATTAAAAGGCAGCTTATTAAATTTGGATACAATGCAGGCATCGCAATCCAATACAGAATCATCGAAATTAATGTCTTTTAGTTCCTTTACATCAGGAAACTTCTTTTGAAACTCTTTCAAATATCTCGAGGAAGCATGTCCAATTCTGACATGCCATAGCATTACTTTGTTAGTAAGTAACAAGCTATCAGTTTCATTGACACTTAATTTACAATCCATCTTTTCACAGTCGAATAAATCAGACATATTATTAATTTTTCGATCTTCTAGTGTGTTATTAAAACTTGAGTAGCCAGAGTATGGCTCATTGCTCTCCGATTCTATATTTACATTGTCAACCTGCATTGGTTCATCAAACTTTTTCATTGTCATGGTTATCCTCGATCTGTTTAGTTTTATTATCTGCTTTACCTTCAAGCTTGTCATTCTTATTAGGAATAATACTTTCAGTTGATATTCACGTTGCCTTGTAGTTAAATACGCAACTACCTTATTTGATTTAGATTCATTATGCTCATTTTCATTCAAACTATTTGTTTCTAATTCCATTATCCGGTAAGGCTGCTCGTACATACTAGAAACAAAGATCTTATTAGATAATAGATCAAGAATATTAATGCGTTTGTTATCTAAATAAATGCCTAAGCCTCTGTCAAAACATTTTTTCAAGGATAGCAAATTTTCGGACAATGATTTAGCATATATTACATTATTCAAGCTTAAAAATACATCATCAGAGATGCGATCTGAAATATCACCAACTCCCTCCGATTTTATAGTCGCTAAATCATTGTCATTTGTGCATTTGATATCAAACTTCTTTGTGCTGTCAAATGTTTTAAAAATTAATCTAGAGTTAATCATATGCTCAGTAGCACCCGAGTCAGCCAGAAATCTAATCAATTGAATTTCATTATCTTGTTCAACATAGTCGAGCTTGTTGTGCGCATATAAACCCACATACTCATCGTCTTTAGTCTTTTGACTGGCGCCATTATCCATTTTGGAGTCTTGTGATTTATTGGCTTTACCTCTTCCTCGTGCTTGACCAGAAGTTCTAGCTTTATGAAATTTACCCCTTTTGGCTTCGCGACTCTCGGGCTCATAGTAATGTTTGAGGTTTGCGCCTCAACTATGTCGACCACGTCTACCATCCCTATGGGAACAATAAGGTACATACCTGCTTTGTTTCTCATTTTCTTTGAGAATTTTGTCGAGCTGTTCAGGTGGGTATGGGCAGTCTTCTTTGATGTGCCCTTTGTACCGCGTGCATATGTAGCACATCTTCCCACTCCGGGTACAATCCTGCTTTTCGTGTCCCGTATTGCCACATTTGAAACAGAGTTTCCGGGTATCACATACAAGGCAGGCTTGGTATAATTCTACTGGGTCACGAATATTAGTAATCTTGGAGTGGTAGGACTGTCTATTCTATTGATGAGGATATCACATACTTTAACTTTATTTTTCTTTAACTTGAATTTATTCAAGTCTGGGGAAGGTGCAATAGAAGGATCAATTACATATAACAGATCGCAAACAGTTAGTTCGAAAGTCAAATAATCCATGAATGAAACCATATCTAATTTGGGAGTTAATTTATATTTTCTACGTATGGCACTTTCTTTATTTGTTACCTCAATCTTAATTTTACCTTGGCCATTCATAGTGTTTGTTAGGATTAAGTTTATTCAGCTCCTCCCAAACTAAGTGCGATATATAACCTCTATTTACATCTTTGGTAATATTTTGGTTATCCAAAGATAATGGATTATTATATAATTAATAACCCATACCGATTTGTCCTTTATCAGACTTGGATCTGTTTTCATCATCGAGCTGTTTAGCAGTCTGCCGATATTCCTCATTACTCCAGCTTGTAACCTTTTCTTCTACCCATTTCAATCTTTCATCGACGGTGTGCTTCAAATCAAGGTTTCTTTCAGCAATCATGTCTGAAAATTTGTCATATAATTGACACCATTCTTCGAGTTCTTTCTGCATATTCATCCAGAATTTCATATTTTCCTTTTCCATACTCTCTAGCTTATTCATGATATTAGAAAAATTATAAAATTTATCAGAGTTTATCAAAACAATTTTATTAGATTCATTTTCTTGGGTATCTTTATGCTCGAACTTTGGTATCCCTAACCGCTGACGGACTTTTAACAGTTTGAAATGCAATTTGATTTTATTATTGGATTTAATTACTGGGATGGATTGATTACTTTGTAACTATTGGTCGGTCTCCACAGTCGAGCTGTTCTCCATTTGTGTAACTAACACCTCAGAATTCGAGGTACTTCCATTTTGTGTTACTCGCACTCTATCTGTATCAGTCGAGCTGTCCAGCCAACTACTGTCAGGTACTTCTTCTAACTTTTTGTCAAGCTTACAAGACAGAGTCTCCCTATGTTGGGTTAGACTCAGATGCCGAAGCCATCTCCTTGGTTTCTCATCTCTGTTGACGAACACAATCAAAAGTGTAGTACCCGCTTCCTAATGTTAATTTTTTTTTTATAATAATCTATGATTTTACAGTACACATACTGTGGCCGCAAAAATAGGCAACACAGCATATGCACCGGTCAACACGATAACTTGGAACTATTTATACATGTATGTATTACATCTATTTATATATTATTATTTTTTTCTTTTATTCAAGAAGTATCAATATGTACATATTTTCATTGGTGTAAGAAATCAAGTTTTTACCTATATCGATTTTTGTTCCTTCGGACGTCATAATGTAGCTGTTCCCATTTTCATCTAATCCTGAGTATATAGACTCTTCTGGAAAATTGTCTGATATTCCCAGTTTCTGATCCTTGAGCAGGAATAGTTTGAACTCCCTCTCGTCTAAAACAAATCAAGCATGTCAGTTAACTGTTTTATTCAATCTATTTTTATTAATTCATTTCCGTAATCAAAATATTTGACAACTAACTAATTTTGTGATCAATCTATTTATTAATAATTGGCGCGAGCCAAAAATGCTCAAGCAAATAGGCAAACATGTTTTGAAACTGTGTAGTAAGCTACTAGAAATTCCAAGAAAAACAAGCACCAGAGCAACCAGAGCACAACGACATTCAAGCTGTATTCAAAACAAAGCATACTGTCATGAGCGCACGGGATTGCCTAACTTTTCCGTCTTCATGTCCCTTCCAATCCTCTCAGAGGCACAGAATCATTTTTTTTCGGCCGCACCGGCGTCTCATATGCCCGCGCCTTCCAGCGACAAAAGTCACCTTACGCTGTATATACAGCTATTTCTCTCGCACGCGCGCGCCTTCTAACGATACACAAGTCACTTTTCGCCACATGAGCGGCTATCTCGTATGCACGCGTCTTCCAGCGACACACGAGTCGCCTCACACTGCATAGACGGTTATCTCTGTCGCACGCGCACGCCTGTCAGCGGCAACGGCAGCCGCCATCTTGACTGCGGGAAGCAACAGTGCTCACACACACCGCACGCGCATGCTTGAAAACATTGTTGACCGGCCGCGCGCGAATTCTTGGAACTCGAATCGTGCAGGCTTTCAGTTATCACGAACTCATGCACAACGGCTTTTTCTTCATGGAAGAATAAAACGATTCTCCCTGTACATGCACCATCGCGCACTCCATATATGAATTTACTTAAACCTTTAAATACTTAGCCCTTGACTTAGGTAGTACCAGGGATCCCTTTTACGAACTGTTGTCCATTTTCCAAATTTTCTTTATTATATTCGAGCTAAAACGGACCTTAAAATTGATAACGAATTTCGATGTAATTTTCCCCTGCAGATCCCCACCACTTCTCGAAAATATCGAACTGGATCAATCCAAGTCGAACTGAAAATTAACTAGCACTTAAAGCACTTCAAATTACTCACGTGTAATTCAAACCAACACACAGAAAAGCAGCAAAGTCTCAGCGCGCGGTGGAAGCGTGCTGGGGTCACAACCTATTGAGACCTCATATGCTATATCTGTGTGTGGGTTAAATAAGTATGCACACTGGTATTACAATAATGAGTATTTTATTATTGAGACTCAAACTTACTTAAACTTCTATAGAATACAATCAAGTACAATGAATCAGGTCAAGCTGCATTGATATCAACCGCGTGTTGGACAAACGTCCTTACTGTACAAAGGTACGACGAGAAGTGAGAGAGCGCGAGAGACCGCGTTCGGCAACAACGCCAAGTACGGCGAGAAGGTGGGAGCGGGGTGACCAGGTGGCGATTTTGTATCCTTTTCAATCACATGTAAATGACGTCATGTTCTTTGAGACAAACGATCGCCACCTAGCCACCCTCGATGGAAGAGGGACACGCAGGTTCCATCGCTTATACACACATATTAACATGAGTAATATTTTTACTTTTCCGTCACTTTTGTGGGGAGGGGTCCCCTCTCCACGCCATTAGAATGCCCAAAGACCCTTTTTGCCCCATTTTCAAAGGCCGATATCTTGAAGACCTATCAGCCAATTTTAATCCAGCAAGCATCATTTTTTTTTGTTTCAACTTCTAGTTCTTATAAAAAAATTTTCAAAACCCCAAGTATTAAGGCCCATTTTTGGGAACCGATTGAATACGAGAAAAATTTGAAAATTTGACGATCAGATGGCTGCCAACATTGCACCAATAGACTTAGGACCTATCAGTAAGTCACAATGGATAGGTTTTGACATTACCTTCAAAACGCCGCCTGATAAATTAAAATCCATGGCGTCGGTTCTGAGAAACTTCTGTTTGAAAATGGTCATTTTAGCAAAAATCGCGTTTTTTCGCATTTTGAAACTAGTGGCACTTTTTTCTGGCAATCTCAAATGATACAAAAATTTAACTGGAAGTGGTTCTTAACAATTTAACTGGAAGTAGTTTTAACAAACTGGCCGGGGAAATTTTCTTGGCCCAAGCCTCTGTATACCTCATTCAAACCTTTGATAATCGGGTATTTTCAAGTGAGCCAATACACTCGATTGTTATGACTCCTTCTCGTCATTCTCAGAAAAGCTAAACATTTAGCACGACACAGAATATAAAAGTAGAAACAGAAACCTTCAGTTTGAGCACTGGTAAAAGTCCCCAGGAGGTCTAAAACCAGTTATGATGGTTTTCAGATCTTTTAAAATTCAAGGTACCAAATTCGTGAACGCTTATTTTATCAAGTTTTGAAGAGCAGTCTTACATTCCTCATAACTTCGGCTCTAGGCACCTAAAAATCTCTACCATGTCTACCATCGCGTAAATTCAAGGGCTTGAATACTAGTTTCATTATTTCTCATAGAATATTCTTTTTCTCAGTGTATGTTTACATATTTAAATGTTCTCGGAAACCATTATAGATAAATCTGTATCATGATATCTTTGTGATGCCCACACTCATTAAAAGACGATAAGATTTATTTTTTGCGCATCGAAATATTACTTATGCCGTTATATAGCAAATAATATAAAAATCAGTGACCACAAATTTAAATTTTTCGTTACAAATTAATATTAATAAATTTAGAAACGTATAAACATTCATATTAGAAAAAATCAAATTTTTATTCATTCAAAGTTCCACATACTAAACAATGTTCGTTTAGAAAAACTTTATAATATAGACTACCTGATAATTATTCAATAATTCCAATATATCTTTGTTCAAAATATGTAATAGTTGATATTAATGATGAAGTATATCGAGTAAACTGTATGGATTATTTATAGCAATCTATTGTTTCAGGTTATGTATAAAATAATGAAAATATCAAGTTAATAATCATTACTTGCAATCTTGGTCGTATCATAATTAACAAAATTTTAATTAACAAATTTTGTAACTTTGGCCGAGTTTAACTCCTCAAGATTTTGTTTATAACTTCAAAACAGTTGATTTTGATTATTATTCATGAGTTTTCTCTATTAAAAGAGGAGTTTTTTAATAACCAATATATGTTGTGTATACTTCCGTGAACTGGACACCCGATATGTATCATATTAAAAACTACCTAACTAAACAATTTCCGCATGATTTGCTCGTTAAAAATATGTAAATAATAAAATTCTGCGTTTTTAATATTTCTTATTAATTTTAAAAAACGTTTGGATGCTGCAAGATTTTGAAAGATTCATATCTTACTTCATATGACTTTTTTCAATTGTTTTTTCATTTCTATAGATTGCGCGACTTTAACAGACAACAAAAGTGTAATTACTTTGTATAAATATTATCTACATCTTCAAAAAAATTCATTAAATTTATTTTTGATATACAATATTTTTCGCGCATGCGCAACTACTAAAAATGGCATTCATTTTTTTCGCTTATCCAATAACCCAAAAACACAAACATTCATTTTCATTGGTCGAATCACCTTTCTACCGTAATATTTTTTCATAAAATTATAAACTAAAGAAATCATTTTAGAATGAGCTTAGATAATAAAATAAAATAATTTATATTTTTGGATAATTATTGAAAAAAAAACAAATTTGGATAAATATTTTCTGTGAAATACGAACAACCGTTAATAGCACTCTCGTTGTCATTCACCTCAAGAAAAGAAAAAAAGGAAAATAAAATTGATTAAATAAATTCTTATTATAATTTTGTATGGCAGCACGACTGGTGATGGCTTTTCTCTGGCCCATTGTTGGTTGTCACTTTTGAGCTCACTCTCTCAAGTCGAGGCCAAACACCACAAAGTGACAAAGAGCACAATGGCTAGAACAGAGGGAGGGGGAAGGCAGCGTGTGCCGTAAGATGTGAAAGGCAGGTGCCTGGTGGGGACAACGACGAGGAGTGGTGTGGGCACGCGGTGTAGAAAAGGCAGTAAAAAATGTTATACAGCCAAAAAAGTGAGATATATAGATAGATAGATAGATAGATAGATAGATAGATAGATAGATAGAGAGAGAGAGAGAGAGAGAGAGAGAGAGAGAGAGAGAGAGAGAGAGAGAGAGAGAGAGAGAGAAATTGTTTTGTGGTTTTTAAAAATGATCTTAATCATCTTTTGTTGGTCATTACTGAACAAACACCGAATTGTTGAAATTTTTCTTTCAAGATAAATATTAAATTAAAACTATGAAAAATAGTAAAATATTGGTAACCATGTATTTTGATATAAGCTCCAACATTCCCTTAATATATGTTTAAAATAGTAATTTTCGGTGCTAGGCCGTAAAGATGCATTTAAAGTTGCCGTAGAATTTTACGGCCGTCGACTGAACATTATTTAACGTTATTAGTGTCAGTAAGGTATTATGTACTTTACGGCTTATTTTGAGGTGACAAAGTTGTATTTTTACTTTTCTCATACGAGTTAGTAAAGTACAACTTTACTATGTACTTTACGGACACGTATGAGGAAGAAAATATTTAGGTGCTTGATACACTTTTTAAAATAAATTGGGTATTTATTTCCACTTACAAGCAAACCACCCCAACCCGAACTCACCGATTTTGATAATTTTTGGATATGTTGTAGTATTTAAAAAAATATTCGACACGTATTTTTTTTATCGGCCCATAAGGACTTTAAGGGGTGAAATCCACCCCCAAAGTTAACCCTCACAATTCGTTTTTTTAGTATTTCTCATCGTGTAATGAATTTTTCTGAAAAAAATCAATTGGAAAATATTCGTCTTAAAAAACATTAAGTATGAGTAGTATTTATAACCAAAAGGGTTGCAACCCCTATTTTTTAAATTAATAAAACTGCATTTTTTATTAATATTTTTTTTATAAATATCGAGGTTTAGTTTAAAAAAAATTATAAAAAGTAGTTTTGTGAACAGTATCAAACATTAGTGTTGACATGTTTCGGGATTTTTCAAAAATCAACCCCTAACTACCCCTCATAGTGATAGACCATATATAAGTGGCAAAAAAAATTTTTTTCGTAACCAATGTGTAAAATGAGCGGAATTTAGAAGAAATAAAAGAACATTCAATTGATTTTATTTATTAAGAGTACCAAAAGGATGAAAAAAGCTACCCCCAAAAGTGAATACCGAATATATTAGCAGTTCTCATTAAAATTCTTGATTAAAAAAAGAATTTATAAAATAATTACTGTATGACTGAAAAAAATAATAACATTAATTTTTTAATAAAATCAGTATTTTTTCAGGGTGGAAACCACCCCTAAAGTTTACCCTTAAAATTCTTTTTTTAATTTACCTTTTTATTGGATACCATTTGATTGGTGGTTTTTAGTTAAATCAGGTATGAAAATATTTTTCGTTAAAAGCTTGATATATAAGGTATATTTATGGCCTAGGGGGTCGCAACCCTTATTTTATTCTTTGAAAAAACTACGACTTTTTATTAACATTTTTATCACAATAATCTGGGTATAAATTAAAAAAAATTATTAAAAGCATTTTCGTTAACTATTTCGAATATGTTTGTGTGTTTCGGAACTTACCAAAAAACCACCCCTAACTACCTTTACTAACCCTGACAGTGACAGACCATGCATAAGTGGTGAAAAAAATTTTCTTTCTTATAAGTCATTCAATGTGTAAAATGAGTCTATCTTATAACAAATAAAAATACATTCAATGAATTTTATTTATTAAAGAGTACCAAAGAGGTGAAAAAGATCACCCCCAAAAATAAACGCCTAATGTCACATGAGGTCTAATTTATTAGTTCAATATAGATACCAACATATTATTATTTGTACATAGATACATTGATATGTGCATGTAGAAGTTATCCTACGTGATACTATATAAAATTGATTAAAAATTATTTTTCATAATAATATCTATATTTTTCTTTTTTTATTTATTGTTGAATTACAATAATCATTCAACAAATGTTTCACAGAAATGATAATCATCGAAAAAATGTTGACAACATAATGACTTTTTACACCAACCACATCGCTCTATAGCAACGTTGTTACATCCTTCTACTTCGCACGTTATATTGCAAGAATCTCCAAAACTAAAATCAACCCGATTATTAGCTTCAGCTGGTTTTTCATCAATGTAGCCGCTTTTATACCAAGAATATTTAAAAATATTTGTATATCTTGGTGAAGAAAACTGATTATGGACCAGAGATTGCATTTTTATAATGTTATTTCTTAAATGGAGATTCATATCATAGTCCATCAAAATCACTTGATCTGAAAGACGTCGAACGAAGTTCTTCCAGATACGAAATCCGTACACATCGAGTGGTTGGATCTTCCCTGTTGTTCCTGTGGGAATTTTTTTTATATTAACAATTTTGTTCTCCGGTATTGTTTCCTCTATAACTTTATCACAATGTCTACTCCAAGAATCGAGTAAAAGTATAGATTGAGGCCCAACATACGGGTAAAATACTTTTTTTAACCAAATTTTAAAATGATCTAAAATAAGAAAATGTTATCAAAAATTTTTTCATAATATACAAAAATATACTCACCTGTAGTTAATTTTCCAGATTTGGATGCTTCTACATGCACATTTGTTGGTCTAAATAAAGAAGATTCTATTATAGGACCAAACTGACCAGTTTTTTCTTTTAATACTAAACAAAGTGGTGATAAAAGTTTTCCAGTAGCTGATATAGTTGGTTGAATTGTATAACTGTGCGTTGTCGATGAAACTGACTGTACCAGGCATTGCACGTGCTTTTCTCCTTCAACTGCTAATGTTCTTCCCGAGTGCATTTCTAATTGAAACCCACTCTGATCTGAATTATAAACATTTGAAATTCCAATTTTTGATATACACGATTTAACGTCAGTTACAAAAGCAGCAGCTTTAGTTTGAAGTTCTTGACCACCTTCTAAAGTTTTTTTAGTGATAAATTTATTTATTTTTCTGGATACTATTCGATGAGCTTTTTTAAATTTTAATAACCAATTTGCAGAAGCCTTAAATCTTACATCTTCAGAGCCGAGCATTTTTTGAGCTTGCAACGCCCATTTACGTACGTCGCGATCATGCACTATCGAACCAGCTTCAACAGCAGCTTTTAAATTATCTGGAGTGTATTGGCAAATTTGTGCAATTTTTTCTCTATATGTTCCACGTTTATTAATGTTTTTCACCCAACGATTAAGTTGACTGACGGATGAAACTTTTTTGTATCTGTGTTGCACAGTTTCAAGTTTTTGTTTTTTCCGCTTCTCCAATATTCTACGGCTCTTTATAATCAAATGTGACTTCTTCGGCATCATTCATACACTGATCTGTTGGTGTAAAATCAGGACCGGGAAAGTGATGTACTTCATCTTCAATTATTTGAGCATTAGTATCTTTATAATTTTCATGGAAATCCAACGTCTCCTCAACAATTATGTCGACATCATTAAACTCATATGTGGCATCTATTAATATTTCTTTCAGCTTTTCTGACAATTCCATTTCTTTGAAGTTAGTCTCGCTATTTGGTAAGCTTTGAAAATATGCTAATAATAAATTCACTACGTTCAAAGGGTTAATCTTTATGTTTGAAGCTAAACTAAAATTAAATAAACATCAACAATAAATTGAAACTCTTTCTAATAATTACAAAGTTTAACAACAAATAAAATGCTGCCCTAGTGAAAACAAATACGTAATAAACGTATCTTTCCAAAAAATACGTAATAAAACCATTTAAAAAATTATAGGAGTAATATATCAAAGACTATCATAAATAATCTAACATAAATGATCATATCTTATATGATAAATTATCAAAGAATATCATTAATTATAATCAACCATAAATAAGCATCAGATATTATCAGTAACAAAATTTAAATATTAATAATTTTTTATATACAACAAATTCATTCTAAATTTATACAATAATTATCATACATATTCTCAAATTTGTCAATGATTATCTATAATTATCAACAATTGTCAAAAAAAATTTCCACTAGCGTTGGGTTATTTACAATTAGTTGAACTATTTTCGGCTGGATGCCTACATCTGCAGTAAGACCAGACTTTTCTTGTAGATTGTGCATTTTAATCATTTTTAGTTTTTATCTATCATGTCATGATTTTGAAATGAATATCAAATTCAGCATCAAGAGTAAACAGCAAGAATATGATCTGACCCCGGATCCAGACAACTTTCTTTTGTAACATGTGTTAATAATCGAAATAAAAAAATTCAATATTCATACCATGTAATATTTGATTAATTAAAAAAATAAAAACGTTCACTATAAAAACTTGAAAACACATTATTTTTAAATTTGATCAAAAATGTTAAATTTTCTAACAGTTGAAGTTTATATTTATTTCAATCAGTGAAAATATTCAAATAAAATCATAAAATTATAGATTGATACATACATAACAGTAACACTTACAAAGTTAATAAAAAATTTTCTTCTTCTTCTTCTTCTTAATTATATTTTCGAGCTCGACAAATTCGTATGTAAATATGTAAGTGTGTGTATTTAAGAATTCGTTACTACATTTAAAAAAATGCTTTACTTCTTTTGAACTGTTCTCAACAATGAATTATAGCAGAATGTTTTTATGAATATACAAAGTTGTTTTCAACGAGTCTTATCTTTGGATATCTAATCTATATAGTATCATATCTACATAGCAGTATCCGGCAACAGCCTGATAAGACTTTAATCCAGTAAATATTAAAGTTTTTATTTTTTTAATCAAGAATTTTAATGAGAACTGCATATATATATATATATATATACACACGCACACGCACACGCACATGCACACACACACACACACACACACACATACATAAATACATGTGTTGGTGTTTTTGGGGTATATATAACCAACCCATAGATTGCTACTTTTGGGGACTTTTGTCCCTTTTGGGATCCGGCTTCAAAAAACCACTGCATCTATCGGTACTTTTGAGGACCATAAGTGTTCTTCTACAATAACTCTTAGGTTCTTCTCCGGGCTTTTGTTCCGGAATTTCGGTACTAAAAGCGTGCGCCGCAGGCCCCCGGCGAATCACGGTACCCTTAGGGTCATTATTTCTTTAGTCAAGTGTATTCGTTCCGGTATTCCAATATAAACTCTCAGAGTAAGAAACCTCTAGGACCCCAAAAGTACTATTATATCTGTTTTTATATATATATATATTGTTGAAATAATAGGTGAGGATGGATGGGACACAGGGCTTGTTCAAATAAGCCACTCTGGATTAACTATAACAACCTTTATTGTGCAGCTCTCTCCATAATACATCTGCTCTCGGCAGAGGACGGCGAACGAGTGAGTGCCCGCTTCGGCCGCTCGCTCTCGCTAGCTCTCCAGCTATGCTCGCGTGATGGCGCCACGCATGCGCTCTCTATGTCGCACGCTGACATAAATGTACACGTATTCTAACACGCCTCCTTACATTTATGTTTCTCGCAATTACAATATTCTTTAAATCAAATTCAATAAACTTCTCAAGTTTTCAAACCTTACTCGTCCAAGAGCCTTTGTCAAAATATCTGCAACATTTTTCTCTGTACTGACCTTAACAATATCAATTAATCCATTAACATAATTCTCATTTACAAAATGATAATGTACTTCTATGTACTTTGATTTCTTTGTAAAATTACCAAATTTCGCAATGCTCACAGCGCCAGAATTGTCTTCATAAATATTTACAGGTTTCTTAATTTCTACTTTAAAGTCACTTAACAAGTCTTTTAGTAATATTACTTCACTTACTGCTTCAGACAGTGCGACATATTCAGCAGCTGTCGAAGACTTAGTTACACTTCCTTGTTTCCTCGATTTCCAATATATTACATTTCCATACAACTTAACAATATATCCAGTTGTCGACTTTCTGTCTACACAGTCTCCTGCCCAATCGGCATCTACATGACATTCAAGAATATCTACATTATTGTTTTTCTTAAATCTTAATTTTAAACTTTTAGTTAAATATAAATATTTTAAAATTCTTAAAGCATATTTATAATGTGTCTCATCATAACAATTCTGAAATCTACTCAAATAATTTACGCTATAACTTATATCTAGTCTTGTTCCTGAGCTAATATACAAAAGTGCTCCTATCAAATTTCTATACTTTATTTTCTCATCTATCTCTTCAGCGGGTTCTAACTTTAAATTTTGTTCCATTGGAGTCTCATACAATTTTGCTTGTTCAATCTGATATTTTCTAGCTAACGATTCAATATACTTTTCCTGATCTAAGGACATCTCATTTTTGTTTTCATCATATTCAATATTAATACCTAAATACATACTCACTTTATCTAAATCTTTCATCTGAAATCTTTCTTCTAACATTCCTTTTATGTAATTCAAATTTTGTCTTTTCTTACAACATATTAACAAATCATCCACAAATATAATTAAATATATAATCTCATCTCTTTCTCTTAAAGTATACAAACAATAATCATGTTCGCTTCTTACAAATCCTAAAGAACTTAAATAATTATCAAGACACTCATACCAAGCTCTTGGGCTTTCTCGCAAACCATACAACGCTTTATTTAATTTACAAACCCTTTCTGTTCCATCCTCATAACCTTCAGGCTGTTTAACAAATACTTTTGATTTAACTTTACCATTTAAAAACGCTGTTTCTACATCCATTTGCTCAATTAACAATCCGTTTTGGCAGCAATACGATAACAATACTTTCAAAGTTTGTGTTTTCGCAATAGGTGAATAAATGTCATCCAATACATCTGTTTGTTGGTAACCTCTTACCACTATTCTCGCTTTATATATATTTTCACCTTTTTTTAGTATAAATCCATTTTAAATCTAATATCTTTTCATTCTTTGGTTTTTCAACTAATACCCATGTTTTATTTTTCTCTAAACTATTCATTTCTTTGTTCATAGCTTCTACCCAAAAACTAGACTCATTACTATCTATAGCTTCTTTAAAGCTTACAGGACTATCTGCACTACAATAATTTACATAAATACATCCGCTACATACATAATTATCATCAAATCTACTAGGCTTTTTACTCGTTCTTTGTGACCTTCTTAAATCAGTTACTTCTTTAGCTTCATTTTCAGCATTTTCTATATTATTCAAATTTTCATTTATATTTTCTACATGTTCATTTTCTTTATCAACATTTTTATTTAAACTCTCATTTTCTAAATCACTATCATCTAAGCCAATACATATTACATCTTCCTCAACGACATCAACGTGTCTTGCAACAATGACTCTATTGTTTATCAAAACTCTATACCCTGTTACATCATAACCTATCAACGTTCCTAACTCAGCCTTCCTATCCCATTTCGAATTTCTTTTGTTTTCCGGTACTCTAACAAATACTTTACTTCCGTATAATTTTAAATGCTTCGTGTCTGGTTTATCATTTAAAAATATCTCATAAGGAGATTTATTTCTAACTAAGGTGTTAGCAATAGTTCTATTTTTTAAATAGGCTGCGGCGCAGACTACTTCTGGCCAAAATCTTCTTTCGATCTTAGACTCAGCTAACAAACACCTTGTACTATCCATAACCGTCCTATTGTACCTTTCTGCTGTACCGTTAAGCTCATGTACATAAGGTGGACATGTTTCTATTTCAATTCCCTTTTCTCTACATAATTTATACATGTCTTTATTCAAATATTCAGTACCATTATCACACCTTAATTTCTTAATTTTCTTTCCAGTCTTATTTTCAACTAAATTTATATATTGTAACGGGATGGCTAGTGGGGGAAAATCCCAACAAGCCACAGGCCAGCGATGCCCTAGAACACGGTGCCGCGGGTGTCAGACTAAAATGACTTGCCCGGGGATCTGCTCCTGGAATCCCGAAAACAACGCGAAGATCGCACACGAACTTCGCTTTCCAACTAATTGGATCGCTGAGTGAAAAGCGCGCGCTCGAAGAGTAAAGCGCGTGGCCGCTATGCTCAGATATGAAAACGACCGGCGGAGTCGTTTTCCCGCGGAGGCGGCGGTATCCGGGAGAAGGACAGGTTGTAAAGAACAACGCGACGAGTAACTAGATATCACAATATATTCACAAGCACTAATCTTTACAAGCACGACGCAAGTGCTGATTAGAACAAAGAGTTAGTTCGCGCGCGACCGTTAATATTCAAACGCGCGAACTACACGGCGTGCGGCGAAGCTGCTAATTTCGCGCGCGGTGTTAAAGTACGGCGGGCTGACACACACCCCCACGTACACGGCACAGAAGGCTTGCACGGGGCGATTTCCGTGCGAGCCTTTACAATAAACCCGCGAGAGGAGAGTAGAAAACTTACGTTAGGAAGGAGCAGCCGGTGCACTCGACTCTCTCTCGCTCCCTGTCGCTCGCACAGCAGTTGCGCTCTCTTTCTCTCTCTCTCTTGCTCGCTGTATCGTGTCGGCAGGCGGGTTGGCTGCCGGCTCGTTGCTCACAGTCTCGTGCGGCTCACGCGGCTCGGGACAGCTCTCTCTCTGTCTCTCTTTCGCACGTTCACTATATACGGCGCCTCCACTACACTCGCGGGGTCTCACAAAGTACGATAGGACGGCGCGGACAAGTAAAAACAGGAGAGACACGGAGGAGATGTTTTACGCGCGATGGCAGACACGAATATGGCTCCCTTTTCTCGCGGGAACCAGTTAGCAGCTTCGCGACGGATTACGGGCATTTTACGCGTCGCGAGACCGATTCGCTACGCGCGGCGCGCCTCGATTCGGCTGCGCAGGAGTTGCGCGCGCGCGCTCACTACCTTCGCGCGGTAGATTAGAATCGCGGCTAGACACGCGTTACAATATTCAATAAATTTATCATGTACTTCGTCTTTAGACTTAATTGCATAAATTTTTGTTAATTTACTAAAATCATCAATAAAAGTTATGAAATACTTTTCTCCTTTATAACCTACTGTATTGTGTGGTCCATTCAAATCTGTATGTACTATTTCTAATATATCTTTCGCTCTTTTCCTATTATTCTCAAACGGGATATTGTGCATTTTGTTTTCAATACACGTAGCACATTTATAGTAATCTGATTCTATTTCGTTAGGCAAACCTTTCAAAACATGATTTTTACACATTGTTTTTAAATAGTTAAAATTAACGTGCCCTAGAGTTCTATGCCATTTTTCCTTTAAAGTCATTTTCTCATTTTTAACTGTCAAATTTGATTCTCTTGTTCTTTTTTCAATAAAACTAGTCATTTTATACATTTTATCTTTTTTCCAAGCTATCGCAATTAATTTATTATTTTTATTATAAATTTTAGCACTATCACCGATACATACCACTTTACATTTATCAGTTACTTTAGCAAAACTCATTAAATTTCTGTCCATATCTTTTACGTAAAATACATTTTCCAATTCTATATCTATCTCTTCATTAAACGTTTTGAATTTACTTTTTACATGACCTACTTTTGTTGCTTTCAAAATTCTACCGTCTCCTACTTTTACATTAATCGGTTCTTTCAATACAATTGCATCATTAAAATAATTTTCGTTATTTATCACGTGGTCTGTACAACCGCTATCTAAAATCCAATCTATCTTATTTTCGTTTACTTTACCGTTACTTTTATTCGCAGACATTATTTCTACTCAAGTGCTCAACACTTCGCTCTTCTCGGTATTTTGATGACCGCTGCTGTTGTTGTCACTGCCTCTCGCGCCTCGGCCATGCTGTCGGTATCCGCTTCTTCCACGCCGGTTGGAACTCGTTCCTCGCTGCTGTGTGTAGCCTCTGCCGTTGCCCCCTCCTCTCTGTGGCGCACGGCTTCCTCTGCCGCCTCCTTGCTGTGGCGCGCGATTCCCGGAATTGTTTTTCGTCGGGCAATCGTATTGTATGTGTCCTACACCACCACATACATAACATGTTCTTTTCTTCTCTTCTTTCTTAAACACAAAAGCGTTCGACTTTGAATTTCCATTTTCACTCTTCTCTTTTAGTTCAGCCATTTTAATCTTATTTTTCACATATTCCACGTTTTGTTCTTCTTCTTTTAACACATCGATTAAGTCTCCTATATGGCTCATCGAGTCCGGCAATGTCCTTAACATATAATTCATTTTTTCTTTCTCCGTCACTTTTGCACCAGCTTCTTTTAAATCGTTCACTGATTTTTCAAATTCGTTAAAGAATTCTGTTGAACTATCAAAGTCTTTTAGTTTCAAATTTTCTAATTTATTTCTACACAGTATCTGGAGAGCTGTTGATTCTTTCAAATATGTGCTATCGAATTTCTTCATAATATCAAACGCCGTTTCTTTATCACTTATGAATTCCATTTGTTTGTTTGAGATCGCACTATAAATATAATTTATAGCTTGCACGTCTTTTTCGTCCCAATCAACTTTGTCCGCATCCACTTTTGCACGTGTAACTACAATATCACACTTTTTCATTTTTAAATACATTAGTATGCGTTTCTTCCAATTGCTGTATTCTTGCCCATCAAAAATCGGTATTTTTACTTCCTGCATGTTTTCTTCCTTTTTATCTTCTTTAATTTCAATAACAAAAAACTCTTCTTCACTATCAGTTCCACTTAACTTTTCACTTTTTACTTCCCGAGGCTCTGTTTTTACACTCATGCGTTTTTCTTTGTTCTTGCGCTTACCATGCGCTAAACTTAAAATCACTTTTCCTTGTCGTGGAATTTAAAGTGTGTTACTGCTCTCACAAGGAGAAACAGTACCGCAACTAAAAATAACGACAACAACCACGCTTTGCTACCATGTTGAAATAATAGGTGAGGATGGATGGGACACAGGGCTTGTTCAAATAAGCCACTCTGGATTAACTATAACAACCTTTATTGTGCAGCTCTCTCCATAATACATCTGCTCTCGGCAGAGGACGGCGAACGAGTGAGTGCCCGCTTCGGCCGGTCGCTCTCGCTAGCTCTCCAGCTATGCTCGCATGATGGCGCCATGCATGCGCTCTCTATTTCGCACGCTGACATAAATGTACACGTATTCTAACATATATATATATATATATATAAACTTGTATAACGTTAGTTCCCAGGACCCCATGTTACTGTATACCTATACGTGACTAAAGAAATAATGTCTCTTATGGGGGCCGATGTCCTCAAAACTGACGTTAAACATATGTAGATTCAGGGACTGTCCCCAAAACTAACAAATGTCCCCGAAACCAACGTTAAACATCTGGAATGTCCTGGAAACTAACATAAAACATAAATATATATATATATATATATATATATATATATCCCGTTGAATGGCGAAAACAACTACTCGGGCGAAGCGGGCATTACACCGACACCGAGCTATGTGCGCACGCACACACGCAGAAAACTCATTCGGTTTTCTTTTCTGTCGAGGTACATGCCGGGCGAGCAGACGACGCGCACGCCACACTTAACGTCCGGGAGTCCTGGCCGACGACGACGACATTGCCGAGAGAGAGAGAGAGAGAGAGAGAGAGAGAGAGAGAGAGAGAGAGAGAGAGAGAGAGAGAGAGAGAGAGAGAGAGAGAGAGAGAGAGAGAGAGAGAGAGAGAGAGAGAGAGAGAGAGAGAGAGAGAGAGAGAGAGAGAGAGAGAGAGAGAGAGAGAGAGAGAGAGAGAGAGAGAGAGAGAGAGAGCCGGCGAAGAGAGAACCGGACGAATGCCGAGACTCATGCTCGCGCGCTCGCATACAACGCACAGGGTCGAATAAAACTGTGCGCCGGGTGTGAGCGTGCCCATGAGCTCTCGACGACCATGCAGTGCCTTCGCGGCACACTCTAGCGACGACAGCGACGATGGCAGGCGTGAAGGCGAGGACAGCGGGCGACGACACACACACACACCCCACAGCACTACAGGCACGGACACTGACACTGCGGTGATAAGTCGACGCGCGACACACGATAGGCAACAGGAGCGGCGCGGAGCTGTCCGACGGCCACGAGGTCGGCAGCTGTACGCGGATTGAAGCGGCGCGAGAGAGTGATAAGGGCACCCGTGTTGCGCATAGCAGCGAACGAGAGCGAGGGAGAGAGAGAGAGAGAGAGAAAGAGAGAGAGAGAGAGAGAGAGAGAGAGAGAGAGAGAGAGAGAGAGAGAGAGAGAGAGAGAGAGAGAGAGAGAGAGAGAGAGACGCGGCACGTAGCAGCCGGCGCACTGCATGTTGGCCGCATAGGAGAGCCACGTGAGTAGACAGACGAGAGCGAGGGAGAGAGAGTGCAACAGCGCTGGAGCGAGAGAGAGCGAGAGAAGCCCGGCCAGCCGCAGCTTGTGCGCTGCATTATCGCCCCGGCCATTGCGACTGGGAGAGAGAGCGAAAGAAAGAGAGATTGCTAACTGTACCAGCCTGCGCGCTGTATACAGTAAGAGAATGTGTGAGGTAGAGTCCATGTATGAATACGGCGCCGCGGCGCTAGCGTGCAGGAGTGAGAGAGAAGAGGCCAAAGCCTGCGTGCTATACCGGGCCAAAGTGAATGAGTGCGAAGGGGGGGGGGGGGGTAAAGAGCTGCCGATAAAATGAGGAGCCACCGACCAAGCTAAGCGTGGAGGCGCGGGAATGAATAAAGATGCGCCGCCACTGCTCGCTAGGATAGAGTTAGGCTTGGGATTTTGAAGTACGCGCGCGCAACAAGTGGCAGCGGGGGATGCCGGTCCCTCCTAGATCGGCGCATCACGTGACTTCGTAAACGTGAATTTGCCATGAGAGTGAGAGAGAAGTAGCGAGTAAAAATCGGTGAAGAAGACGGAACCCGAGCAAGAGCGTTTCCGTCTTCTATCTCAGTCCGTAGTGAGCCATTGTGCGAGCCGGTAGTAATAGAGTAATAGAGTTGAGTAGCCAAGAAAAGTCAGTTTTTGTTTTGCGAGCGAGTGAAAAGAAGCAGTAGGAGTAGTACTAGAAGCCGTAGTGGTCGTAGAAGTAGTTGTAGCTAGGGCCAAGTCAAAGGAGAGCGGAGAGTAGAAGTGAACTCGGAGGAAGAACGAGGAGCGATCGCCACGAGTGCAAGAGCACGGGAGAAGAGGCGAGGAGATAGCCGAGCGACCGAAGCCGTGCAAATCAGTTTCTCTCCCTTACCGCCAGTGCGACGGTAAGAACTGCGTTTACTGTCGCCGGGTGGCAACTACTTTCTGCCCCCGATCCTCTATCGTATCTATCATAATTGTAAAGTGCGTGCGGAACACCAGGCGCGGAGTAATTCGATCTCTCTCTCGCGTGTGCGGATCATAGGAGGCGAGCGCGCCGCGGCCCTCGAGCGGCCATTTTGTGAGCGCGTCCCGGTTATCGTTGTAGATGCTACCGCCCGAGTGAGAAGAAAGTCGGAGGAATAAACTGGCAAATTGAAGTAAAGTAAATACAATCTTGGTTTTTTTTATTTATTCATGTTGTGTTTGTGACGTCTGTTGCATGAGAGCGAGTCCGTACGTTCGTTAAAATAGCCGAAGCTTTTAGTCAGTTCGCCGAGGGTTTCGACCGTCCCCCAGGTCGTCTCGCCGTTGAACCACGCCCGCGAGTCTCAGAGCAGCCATAACAGCCGGAGGGGCCTAGTAAGTCGTCGCCGTGGCCTGGCGCCCAGTTTTCAAACAAATTCGGTCACCGTGACGCCCGGGATAGTTCGTTGTGCGAATAAAGTTGATTCAGTCCTCGGAAGCGGGTAGATTCGGAGACAAACAAGCCCTCAGGGCGAGTAGAGACTGTGCGAACGGGGAAAGAAAAAACGCATTGTCACAATATGCATATATGTATATATGTATATATAACGGTTGAAAGACGTTAGGTCATAAATATACCTTATATATCACACTGAAAAACCTTTGAGAGAGCGGGTCTACCGCTTGAGAAATTTGCTGCCCCAAAGACAGGTAGAGTTGTGCGACGTTATTTTGGGGTAAAATTTCTCCCAAAACGGGCGACTGAGTGTACCGTTGCCAAGGGAAACAGCTGGTAGATGGCGCGCGAAACTCTCATAAACCGCGCATAAACATCCGTTAAGGGTAATTATTCTCCCAAAATTGGGCGAGACGTTATGCGAAGCGCGGGTAGAGCTACACTGCCAGTATTGGTACGTACGTTCTCCCTGATGTTTTTCAATGCAGGCTTTTAACGATCATCAATTTTATATAGTATCACGTAGGATAACTTCTACATACACATATCAATGTATCTATGTACAAATAATAATATGTTGGTATCTATATTGAACTAATAAATTAGACCTCATGTTACATTAGGCGTTCATTTTTGGGGGTGATCTTTTTCACCTCTTTGGTACTCTTTAATAAATAAAATTCATTGAATATATTTTTATTTGTTATAAGATAGACTCATTTTAAACATTGAATGACTTATAAGAAAGAAAATTTTTTTCACCACTTATGCATGGCCTATCACTGTCAGGGTTAGTAAAGGTAGTTAGGGGTGTTTTTTTGGTAACTTCCGAAACACACAAACACATTCGAAATAGTTAACGAAAATGCTTTTAATAATTTTTTTTAATTTATACCCAGATTATTGTGATAAAAATATTAATAAAAAGTCGTAGTTTTTTCAAAGAATAAGGGTTGCGACCCCTTAGGCCATAAATATACCTTATATATCAAGCTTTTAACGAAAAATATTTTCATACCTCATTTAACTACAAACCATCAATCAAATAGTATCCAATAAACAGGTAAATTAAAAAAAGAATTTTGAGGGTAAACTTTAGGGGTGGTTTCCACCCTGAAAAAATACTGATTTTATTAAAAAATTAATGTTATTACCTTTTTGAGTCATACAGTAATTATTTTATATATTTTTTTTTTTAATCAAGAATTTTAATGAGAACTGCTGATATATTCGGTATTCAGTTTTGGGGGTAGCTTTTTTCATCCTTTTGGTACTCTTAATAAATAAAATCAATTGAATGTACTTTTATTTCTTATAAATTACGCTTATTTTACACATTGGTTACGAAAAAAATTTTTTTTGCCACTTATACATGGTCTATCACTATGAGGGGTAGTTAGGGGTTGATTTTTGAAAAATCCCGAAACATGTCAACACTAATGTTTGATACTGTTCACAAAACTACTTTTTATAATTTTTTTTAAACTAAACCTCGATATTTATAAAAAAAATATTAATAAAAAATGCAGTTTTATTAATTTAAAAAGTAGGGGTTGCAACCCCTTTGGTTATAAATACTACGCATAATTAATGTTTTTTAGGACGAATATTTTCCAATTGATTTTTTTCAAAAAAATTCATTACACGTTGAGAAATACTAAAACAACGAATTGTGAGGGTTGACTTTGGGGGTGGATTTCACCCCTTAAAGTCCTTATGGACCGATAAAAAAATACGTGTCGAATATTTTTTTAAGTACTACAACATATCCAAAAATTATCAAAATCGGTGAGTTCGGGTTGGGGTGGTTTCCTTGTTAGATGTTGCTTCATCGGCTACGTACTGCGTTATGCCCAGCAAAGTCACCGAGTCAGAGGCTTGCGAATTCGTACCACCCTTAAAGATTATTAGACTTAATTAGAAATATGAAAAAGAATTACTCTCCTAGGATGACGCAGAAGGTGAACAGCAGGTTGACACGGCGATAGGTAGAGGGGGGGATGCAGTAGCGATTTTTATACCGACGGCCATAGTAGAACCATCGCTCTGGACATAAATAAGGCTTGTAATTGACTAAACTCTGAATTTTCAAATGGCTTTGAAAGTTTGGATCAATTTCTAAGTTATATACATAGCTAGCATAAAGAGAAATTGAATTGTATAGCTAACATATGCACTAAATGAATTTTATTTTGTTTCAAGAGCTGTAATATCAATGCGAGAGGAATCCAAACAACAAAGAAATGTTCAGCTATAAGCACAATACACCGATTTTTTTTCTAATATTATGACATGTATTCAAATTAAATTTTTTGTGTAATAAAGTTTATTACTTATTTATATATTGTGTAAAGTTTATTACTTAATTGAATATTCTCTCTCTCTCTCTCTCTCTCTCTCTCTCCCTCTCTCTTTCTCTCTCGCTTTTTTAGCTGTGCAACATTTTTTACTGCCTCTCCTATCTCCACCGCGTGCCTACATCTCTCCTTCTCCGCTGCCCCCACCACACACCTGCCTTTCACATCCCACGGCACGCACCCCCCTCCCTCTCTCTGTCCTAGCCATTATGCTCTTTATCATTTTGTGCTGTTTGGCCTAGACTCGAATTCATAATAAAGCAATTGAAAGATTATTAATGAAAATGTTACTTGTTTTTTTATTAATAATTCATCTGTAGCAGTAATAACGTGTGTATGTGAATTTGGCAATTAAAAGTATGCCAGCTGACACAAATGAAAAATGCAACTAAAAAGTTGATTATTAAATAAGAGGAACTAATTTGTATCATGTCAAAATTAATTTTTTTAACATTTTTGGAGCTGCATTGTATACTTTCACCAAAAAAACTCAATATTCATGGAGATCTTAATATATTCCTTAGCAGAAGAAATTTTTTCAATGAAAAGAAGAAATTATATTTCATAAACAGATTATGAGTAGTTTGAACAAATAACATACAAAAAATGTTTAAAAAATTCACAAAATTAACGCAAGAAATCGGTGGTTATTAGGGACTAGCGCATGAGAATAAGAAAGCTGGAATGGTCAAATTGTTGATTTTTGGGTGTTCTTTTATAAGAGAAAGTTATTTTTCATGGGCATACATAATAAACATGCATAATTATTGTATTGGTCTGATTATAATTTAACTTAATTAATTTATTGACTGAGAAGAGTACAATAAAAGAGGAGTTTTTTATGATAAAATGGATTTCTACAAGGGAATCACTTCTTGCAACATTCTAAGACCATAAAAGCTATATTTCAGGACATGTAACACTACTTTAAGAACTATCCGCTTGATATTAGCTGTGATCGAACACATTAAATAGCTCATTTTAAGGCTTAAAATGGCAACAATGACCTTCGAACTTTTTCCAATGACTAAGAAACAATTTTTTTCTGAAAATTGAGTAAATTTGCAAGAAAAAAATATATTTATCACGGTTTTTCTAAATTGCATCGTTTTGAAGTTATTTAGGCTTGAAAATGGGCAAAAATGCTAAAAATATCTTGCCATACGTATTGTGCCACAACTCTTATTGTAGGGCTCGAGAAAAAAAAAAAATAAAAAAAAAATCAGACACCCGTGGAATTCCTATAAAGATATTTAGATGGTCAACAGAGAAAACATTTTTTGCGCATTATTTATTCGCCCATAGATATACCTTACCTTGGGTGTACTCTAAAAGTTCTCTATTTCGCTGCGCTATTTTCAGTCTCTGTACGAAACATATGTGTAAAGTGTCATTGAAAGGACCCCGCACATATCTTATGGAAATTGGGTTTCTGTGAAATTGGCTGAAAATGAAATATGTTACAGTTTACGACATCCCGATCAAAAGTTCCCATAGGCGCGAAAAACGAAAATGCCCAGTTTTTGAGATATATATATATATATATATATAGAAAGTACCGAAATAGCAGAATACTCAGCAGAAATAGATTTTCGGAGAAAATAGTAAATACAAAAGTTGTGGCATTTTCCTTGTCAGTCTGGTGATGACCTTGAATTTGACCTTGGCCTTAACCTTCAAGGGCATTTCAAAGTAAAGTTGCTTGTTTTAAACTATAACCATTATTCTTTCTACTATATTCGAATAGCTGAGGTGCAAAAACGTTTTCAAAACATTATTTATAAGCTTACAGTGTAAATGCCTTCAAAGTTGAAGACATTTACACTGAAAGTATACGACGCTCATTTCCCTCCAAAAATAAACAGATTTTCTAATTTATCTGTGTAAAAGCATGCAACATGAATCAACGTTACCAGAAGAAAGTGTATATTGAAAGCAATGTAACAAAAAAGGAAAAAAACCCTCCTTCTGAGTCCAACGGATTGTGTTTTGCACCATTACCAAGCATACTTCCTTATATTGTTCTTTTATGGAAATACAGTTGTAATACATATATTGATTGGAAAAGGCATTAAATACAGCGCGACGAAAAGATTTGGTCCGAATATTTTGCTAAGCTAATAGCGTATTGAAATAAAGTATTTATTTTAGTTACATAACATTACTTCCTAATTACGGTTAAAAAGCACGCAAGGAGTTTCATTGCTATTATCGCATAAATTGCTATCATCACTTTGGAGAAAATCTGTATGTAATCCTGTATACGTGCACTTTAACTAATAATTTTTTTTTTACATACAATTTTTTACATACAATTAATTAATAATTACATTATTGTATAAAGTGACTATAATTATTATATAGTATTCTTCGTTGTGCTAAGAATAAACCTTGTATTAGCAAAGCATTCAGCATATCAGAACTTTAGCTAATTCTGACATTATCATATATTCTTTTCATAGTAATGGCTTTTCGGAGACGACTGAAATGCTTCATTTGCCCTGTTTGTTCGATTCCTCCATTAATGCCATGGATTGATCGTCCAGAAGATGAAATAAAACGCGAAATTGCTATATTAAGACTTGACGCTGCAAACAGGCCTCCTATCAATATTACAGATCAAACAAGAGACTCTGCCAATTGTAATATATCTATTCTGAACGAAATAAGAATGATTGAAGAAGATCATGAATGATTGTTTAAGACTCAATGTATTGAGTCAAGGAAGCAGTCATTCTTGTTTCATCTGTAATGAAATTGACAACTTAACGAGACTGACAGTAAATTACTGCGTAGATATATGCATAAAGATGAATATTTACGTTTCTGAAAATACGAAATCTTGTCAGAATCATTTGGATGAAGATGGCCTCCTCTTGCGTGATTTGTTACAAGGATTACGTTTTATTAATATAGGCCACTCAAATTAGTCTTTTTTTGCCTGTTTTGAAACCTAATTGTAAGCCGACCTTATCAAGCGGGTTATGATTGGGGAGGTCATCAGGAACAATAACCCGGTGAATGAGTATAAAAATTTACATGGGAAATGTTTTTAATTAACAATTGAATGCTCGGAAAAACAGTTTTTCGACTGCTATAAAAAAACTACTGACTTTACAGAAAAAAGTTCAAAGTAAACTTTGTAGATAGTAAAAAGATCTATCAAACGCAATTTACAGATTTAAATTTAGTTAATTTGTTTATCTGCAAATCGCAAAAAACCGCTTAAAAAGGCCATTTTTACGATTGTTTATTACTCTGTTAAAAATGTCGCTAGGTGCTTGATAACTCGTTTAAGTATAGCTCTTATATCACTTAATAAGCAGTTAAAATTTTAGCTAAAAATATTTAATAGTTTTTGCATAATTCCATTTATTTATTAGATTTTGGTCATTTTTGCGTGATTTTTCCCAAGCCGTGGGACGTCGTACGAGGATGCAGTAAACGGATTTTGAAAGTTTAACATCTCTACTTTCATGAACAATGAATAGCTAAGCGATTTTTTCAAATTTAATTGTTTAAAAACGCAAAATAAAAAGAAGCCATTTTTTTGTTATAAATAAAAGCAATTGCGGCTCGACTATTGGTCGTAGATAATCGACAGTAGGTTCGTTGGAAAGCTGGCATTTTTTCACAAATTTTAAGGGGTCTACGAACTCTCTAAGTGCTCTGGGAGCCGAGATAATTTTTTTTTTTTTTAAATCGCTGAGTCTTCAATTATTAATATTAAGAAACGAGACAGGGACGAAAAATCGAATTAATAGTTGTACTAACAGAAAAAAAATATTTCGTCACATTTATTGCAAAATTACATTGTTATAAATAATCACGAAGACGCGGGTCTAAATTGGAGAAGGCTACAAGTGTCACGCGCAAAAACTGAGCGTAGGAACTTCAAATCCGACGCGCTCGAAATTTTTTTCATATCTCAGTATATAATTGACGTAAACCCTTCATTTTTTTTTAATTTGAGATAGCTCGCCAAAATATTAACATACAGCCTACTCATTTCCCCGAAAAAGTTTATTTAACAATACTTAATTAACAACAATTATTTTTATTAACTTTTTTCTGTTTTTTTCATAAATAAAGATGAATTAGTTATGGATAAATGCTGGGGTGTCTACTACTAGTTAATGAAATAATAAAAAATAATGTATTTGTTTTGAAAAAATCATTTATTGCAGATTTAACACTTAAATGGTTATTTTACGTTTTTTTGCCTTTGTTGGGAGTCATACTGACTCATTCAGTTCTTGATTATGTTCTTCTATTTCTTCTTCTTCATCTTCATCTTCTTCTTCTTCTTCTTCATCTTCTTGATCTTCTTCATCATTTGTTTCTTGTGTACTTGGCGGGACTTCGCATTCGGTTTCGAATTGCTCATCATATTCTGCATCATCATGCATGATATCTGCCATATCAATAACCATTTCTTCCACATTTGTGCAGGTTTCACCATGGCATGATGAGCATATATTTGAGCATCGCAAGCCATGCTTTCGGCAGCTGCATGTCTTTTTCTTACATCCCGTTTCACATCTACAGCTAATTTTCCGCAGTACTTCGTCTGGGATGAGCGGCTCTAGTGTGGGAACGGGGTGTAAAACATCAAGTCGCTCTTTCCAACCCCAATTCGTCGGATTTTTTGTGAAACCTTCCCACTGCTGCACTTGAAGATGTGTGCGAAATGCATGCTGCATTGTAGCACCTTCAGTAGGCGGCAAATTTTCAAGTTTTGTGGAACCTTTTAACGCAGACTTTTGGAAGTTTAGATATCGCTGCTCATGTAAACTTTTTTTATCTTTTTTGGTTCCATATAATCGGCTAACAATTTCATATGCACTCGCAGCTAAAGCTTCAGGCGTCGCATTGGGATCATCAAAGCGTTGAGCCTGTTGTTGGAGAGCGTTGTCGTTTAATAAAATATTGATAATTTTATTTTTGCCTTGCTTAAAAAAGCAAGACGTAGTATCACATCCTGTGAACGCGTGAAGGAACGTGAGCAAATACTGTAATTTTTCATGTTTAAAACTATTGCTGTCGTAAATACTGTCCTGTATATTTCCTTTGCCGGGTTTTAAAAAGTAGATAGTGTTATACGGTTTGTGTTTGTTTAATATTACCATTAAATCTATGTCTTCTCCAACGATCCACGTTCTCCACGTAAGGCTGCATTTTTCCGCCGTGGTGAGTATAAGAAAATCTGCATCCTCTTCGGCGACTAAAGTGGTGCAATTTTCTTTTTTGAACTGTTCGCACAATAATGTTATTAAATTTTTTTTATTTTTGTTTTGACTTAAAAATTTGTCCTGTGAAATTGAAATAACAGTTTGTCTATTAAATTCAATTTCACGGCCCAAATTTTTATTTTCTCTCCGTGACCTCTCAGCGGCCTTTGTACTTTTTGTGCTAAGTCCGTCGGGATAACCATCGAAAACTATAGTACAGTTTCTACTATAATTATTGATAGCGTAATTAACGTAGTGCTGTACTATAAATTCGATGGAATTATTCGTATCCCAACGAACTTTATGCAGAAGAAAGCCGCCATCGATTAGATAGTAATCCTGCTCATTTCGTGGAAGCTCTGTTATTTTACTAAAATTGTCGTAGAAAGAAGACTTGCGTCCTTTCCGCATACCACCCTCGTCAAAAAGTGGGAGCGGATAAGGAACAAGCTGATATTGTAAGAATTTTCGCATGTCTGATTTGCTTTCAATATTTAGCGATATTCTTTGAAATAACAATGTAGGATCGATCGCTACTACTTCATTGTCTATCTTTATCGATGAAGTGACTGTCTTCGAAGATAATACCTTGTCTTTTTTTTTCAATTTGATCGATCCAAAGTTCCCGCCGACAATTTTCTTAATACATTCTAAACCTACCTCGTATGCTTTGTGGCAGTTTATTTTATCGCCACCTACTATTCCACTACTAATCGATATTATATTGTGCGTTACAGGAAATGGATTGTGGTTCTGAAAAAATTCTGTTAACTTGTTAAAGTCTTTCAAATCTCTCTTAATACGAGAATTACTTGCGTCGACATGTTGATCAGACGTTGCGTAAGTAATATTACAGAATTTCTCCACAGTATCTGTAACTTGGATTAAAACAATCGTTGATAAAACCCACTTACATAATGTACTGTCAGTTATGCCGTGTCCATGTGTTAAGCCGCCACTCACTTTCATTGGCCGCATCAACATTTGTTCAATGATCATATCAGACCACGTTCCGGATCGATATTTGTCCACTCGCCTAATAGTAAAGTAGCCTAAACGACTGAATTTATCAAACTCTATTATGTCCATTATATTTTCAAGATTGTACATATCTTGTAAATATAAGTGGGCACTTTTGGCGTACAAATTATGACCGCTAGCGTGGAAATAAGGCAACATTTTCTGTACACACTCGAGGTGCATGTTCCAGTCACCACTTCTTTCTGCTTGAATAAATTGTTTTGCAAGATCTATCATTTTAAAATACTGAATCCACAATCCGGCTGTTGGTTTGTTCTCTTTAATCAAATTTAATTTATCTACAAATTTTTTTCTTATTTCTTCAATATCATTTTGTTCAAGCAACGTGTGAAATTCCGATTTTCCTACATACTCGAGCAAATTCTTTAGAACAAATACTTCTGATTCCGATAGATTCATAGTAGAAAAAATGATATGTGATAGAGCATTTTGGATTAAAATGTGTCCTCTGATTGCTCTGGAATATGCGTGGCCACTTAATGCTTTTTCAGCTGAAACTTCAGCGTACAACTGGCAAAATGCATCTTTT
This sequence comes from Torymus aiolomorphi, assembly GCA_036365515.1. NCBI lineage: Eukaryota > Metazoa > Arthropoda > Insecta > Hymenoptera > Torymidae > Torymus > Torymus aiolomorphi. The sequence continues at coordinate 254,066,324 of CM070874.1, forward strand.
AATTCACTGCCGTCCATCACATATCCGACTGCGCCAAGATATGACATGAGCATATGAAATCCTCCAAGCCTCACAACGATTTTATTAATTTTTATTTAATTTGGAGTTTCCTTACAGCATTCTACAATTTCACGAGCTTTTTGATAAAGCGGTTGATCAAAGGTTACAAAAACATGTTTTTGATTTTGGGCTATACACTTTTCGTTAGCTTCGATTAAAACTGTAAAAATTGTGTCATAACTACTGGGCGGGGCGTTTACGAACGGGACCGGAATTATTTTCGATATGTTGAAAGGTTTTACCTGCGTACATTGCTCCATAAAACTGTTCCAACCGCTCAAGTTTTCTCGCCGTATGTAATTCCCATAAAACCATAATAAATCTGTCGGCTCTACATGATTTTGCGTTATTGGATTGTTTATAGTTACATCTTCAATCACAATATTTTTAAGCCCCGCGTGCACTCCTCTTTGAAAGTTTTGAAGAGGGATGAAACCAAAAGCGCCTACATTATTAGCCGAAGGAATACGAGCTAAGCGTTCTATTTTAGTATTTGTTGATATTTCGGAGGCAGGAGTTGCACAGATAATACCACTCATCGCATGGAAAGTATTCCGACCATCTATTGTGCACGTGTTGTGGTCGGCATTATCGTATACAAACTGAAAATAAGCTGCACCGGAGTCATAAGTTTCGGGCTGACAAACTATAGAAGATTCAAAAAGCTGCGTTTTATAATAGGAAGCACATAATCCAAGATAAGCCAATGAATCTATGAGATTTTTCGATGCATGCTTTTTATACATCATAGTTGACAAACCCAATAAAATCGGGGATAAAAATGACCGAGGTCTTACGGAGGATATAATAATATGACAAAGTGTCATGACTCTTTTATCCCACATTTCATTTTTTCTTTTGTTACTTCTCATCAAAATGTCGAAAAACGATTGTAACGTCGGTGGTATGTCATCTTTGATGTTATCAAAAAAATGATCAGGTGCAGGATAATTAACTGTATCATAATACTTCGATGTTATATCTTCAAGAAGCAATTCCGCTGCTGTATCAATAATCCGTTTGCGTTCGGCTTTAACATCTGAGTTTTTATTGTTGTACCATTCCGCAGAAAGAATCTTATTTCTTACAAACGCGAAACAAACAATTAAATCTTTTTTTACTTTATAAACGGAAATTGCGTCACCAAAATATTCTACTAGTTTATTGCGAATTGTGTCAAGTTTGCAAGGAAGTTCTTCTTCTTCTTCTTTGTATTCGCTTAAAATACTTGCAATGGAAAATTGATACTCCGCATCACTAAACTCGCATAAATAAGAGATAATATAGTCCACAACGTCAGATGTATCTTTACGCATAGGTCGACCGGTTTTATGAGACAGTCTAAAAATTGAAAATTTTCGTATGCAAAAATCATTGTAACGGGCGCCCTGTTCTACCAAATCTACGTTTTCAATAAGTTTTTTTAAAACTGTATATTCTTCTCGAAGGTTATCTCGTAAAGTTTCATCGTTCTGGCGTGAAGTAATTTTTTCTAGAATATTGCCCTTTAAAGTGTCGCTACTAACAATTTTGACTTTCGAAAGATTTGCGTTAGGATATTTTTCCCTTTTAGCATTGTACTCGTGCGACGCTTCTTCCCCGCAAAAAATACAATATTTGCTAAAATCAAACTGCTGTAGAGCAATAGTATTTTGTCTCGCAGTTACTTTTAAAATACTTGCTTGTTTTTGGGCAGCTTTTATACTTGACTGTTTAACATAATTACTATGACAATTGGTATGAATTGTTAATGCTTGACACTTTTGGAGTTTTTTATGTTTGTTGTCCTTCCTCTTTAAACTTGCATCAATTAAGGTTGCTATAGCCTTCTCTTTGAGAACTCGAGCCTGCTCGGGGTTGACTAGTTTGTCACACAGCAAACAGATGTTCGCGCCGTCAGTTTCCATTTTCAAGAAAATTTCAACCTGCACAAAAATAATGTATTGTATCAATAAATTTTGTAATTATTGAAACTTAATTAACTATAACATATAATTAACAAAAAAAATATATCAATAAATCTGATTTTAAAAATGTATTCATAATTAAACTGTATTTGACTATAAATATTAAAAAAAAAAAAATTATAATTTAGACATCCGTTTACACTATGCCAAAATAAATATTTTTCAAAAAAGTTTTCATAAAAATTATTTTAAACTAATAATATTATTTTTGCTAAAATTACGAGTGGGCTATAGCAACTTTTAGGAATAAAAAATTGACGGACCCTGGGATCGAACCGGAGCCGCCGACGCACAAGTCAGAAAGGCTACCATCAAGCCACCGTACCAATCGGACTTCTAAATCGAACGGCTGGCTTATTTCGCTCTTTTATATTCGTACGTATATCTGCACGTAACACTAATTTCAAATAAATTATTTACCGATTTCGTAATAACACTATGAATAACAATTACAACATTTATGTACTTACCAACGGTGCGATAACACTAGTTCATAAAGTCTTTCTCTTATAGCTGTGGTACTATATCCCAAACAATCCGGATTTTCGTTTAATTTTATTTATGAAAAAAACAGAAAAAAGTTAATAAAAATAATTGTTGTTAATTAAGTATTGTTAAATAAACTTTTTCGGGGAAATGAGTAGGCTGTATGTTAATATTTTGGCGAGCTACCCCAAATTAAAAAAAATGAAGGGTTTACGTCAATTATATACTGAGATATGAAAAAAATTTCGAGCGCGTCGGATTTGAAGTTCCTACGTTCAGTTTTTGCGCGTGACACTTGTAGCCTTCTCCCATTTAGACCCGCGCCTTCGTGATTATTTATAACAATGTAATTTTGCAATAAATGTCACGAAATATTTGTTTTCTGTTAGTACAACTATTAATTCGATTTTTCGTCCCTGTCTCGTTTCTTAATATTAATAATTGAAGACACAGCGATTTTTACAAAAAAAAAAAATTATCTCGGCTCCCAGAGCACTTAGAGAGTTCGTAGACCCCTTAAAATTTGTGAAAAAATGCCAGCTTTCCAATGAATCTACTGTTGATTATCTACGACCAATAGTCGAGCCGCAATTGCTTTTATTTATAACAAAAAAAATGACTTCTTTTTATTTTGCGATTTTAAACAATTAAATTTGAAAAAATCGCTTAGCTATTCATTGTTCGTGAAAGTAGAGATATTAAACTTTCAAAATCCGTTTACTGCATCCTCGTATGACGTCCCACGGCTTGGGAAAACTCATGCAAAAATGACAAAAATCTAATAAATAAATGGAATTATGCAAAAACTATTAAATATTTTTAGCTAAATTTTAACTGCTTATTAAGTGCTATAAGAGCTATACTTAAATGAGTTATCAAGCACCTAGCGACATTTTTAACAGAGCAATACACAATCGTAAAAATGGCCTTTTTAAGCGGTTTTTTGCGATTTGCAGATAAACAAATTAACTAAATTTAAATCTGTAAATTGCGTTTGATAGGTCTTTTTAATATCTACAAAGTTTACTGTGAACTTTTTTCTGTAAAGTCAGTAGTTTTTTTTGAAGCAGTCGAAAAACTGTTTTTCCGAGCATTCAATTGTTAATTAAAAACATTTCCCATGTAAGTTTTTCTACTCATTCACCGTGTTATTGTTCCTGATGATCTCCCCAATCATAACCCGCTTGATAAGGTCGGCTTACAATTAGGTTTCATGAAAAAACTAATTTGACTGGCCTAATAGACCATATCTTATAAAAGGCCGTCAACTTCAAATATTCCTACAAGAATTTAGGATAACAGCTACAAAATTCAAATATGACAATGTGAACAATTTGACAGATGAAGAATTTGTAACAATAAGCCCGTAACAAAACACGACTTTTAAGAATTGTTTGCCTTTTGCGATCCCGTGAATGAAGGTGATACGTTCAGAAATGTGACCAAGAAGCATTTGCTAACTTTTCTGTGCAAAATGCGTCAGGGACTTTCAGATGAATTTTTGACTTTTGTTCGGTTACAGTAGTAGGCAAAATACAAGTATGGTAATTGCTACTGTACGTAGATCATTGATGCAAATAATCGTTCCTTAACATATTGGATTTAACGCAATCACAAGAGATCAGTTTATTGCTACACATGGTACGCCATTCGCAAACGAATTATATAACAATGATCAAACAAGGTGGATTATTGAAGCACGCAACGGGCACTTGAAGTCAATCTTCAAGATTTTAGACGGCATTATATCAGTTGTGCATACTGCAAACTTAGGTGACTTTTATCGGATTGCTGATGCAATTATTAACCGATTTTGGGGCCCAATTCATATGGAAGGCGCTACTGCAGAGTTGGCACGTGAGTTTTTGTAGAGCTCAAGAAGTTAACATTGTGCAGGCTCAAGTCGAAGTTGATAATCCTAGAAATAGAAACCTAAGGTGGCGACCGTTAAATCACTATTATCTAGAGGCATTCCCTCACTTGACTATGACTATGTTGACATTAGACTATGTTGGAGATCTAGCAATTGGTGTTTTACAAAGTTCAGCTTGTTCCATCGTATATACAGGATAAATTGCAACGCAAAATTAATGATGTGTTTGAGTTTGATGAGCTAATTGAAGAGCGTAGTTTGCTTAGAGTGCGGGTATACTCTCATTTATCTAATGCAACTAGACATGAACTGTGGATCGCGTACAATCAACACGGCCTAGACCGAAACGATAGAGCTAATCAGGGAAATGATGAGCCCCCTATTTTGGGTTACTATTGCACCTGCAAGGCTGGTGCTGGCACGTTAGGCACATGTAGCAAGCGTTTTATGGTTTCTAGTTTATGCTGGACATGAGAATAACGTACAATATCCATCGATGCATTTACTTCATATAGTTCAGGATGCAGGCAATAGACCAATGATGACTCAAAATCCTATGGACATTTTAAACATCTAATGAGCTAAACGGAAGGACTGACTAATTGCAAGACGATTTAAAAAAATTTTTTTATATAATTTTATTATTTATTTATTTTTTTATCTCATAAAATCCAACTACACCGTCCACGCCGGATGAGCCGGAAACGTTTGGTTTATATCGAATAGGCTAATATAGCTCTGGTTTATTAGAAATATCAAGGCTTTAGAATACAGTATTATTTTGTTAAAAAGTATGATAAGTAGGTACAAAAGCAAAGGCACCCGCTTACTTAACCTTGGTTTGATTGATTCGAGCTATCCGAATATAGTAGGAAAAATATTGGTTAGAGTTTAGAAAAAACAACTTTACTTTGAAATGCCTTTGAAGGTCAAGGCCAAGGTTAAATTCAAGGTCATCGCCAGACAGCCAGGGAAAATGCCACAACTTTTGTATTTACTATTTTCTCCGAAAATCTACTCCTGCTGAGTTTTCTGCTGTTTCGGTACTTTATATCTGACACCCTGTGTAACCTTTGACCTTCTATATCTCAAAAACTGGGCATTTTCGTACTTCGCGCCTATGGGAACTTTTGATCGGGATGTCGTAAACTGTAACATATTTCATTTTCAGCCAATTTCACAGAAACCCAATTTCCATATGATATGTGCGGGGTCCTTTGACAAAGGATTTTTAAAATATTTGAAATAAAAAGTTTCTGACAAATCATTGGCACATAACGTGTAGATCTCTGAACCTATCAGACCGATTTGAATCGGATTGGGTTTATTGTTGTTTTTTGTTTTTGATGACGTACCTTGAAAAAATATTGCTTTACTGTTAATTTTTTGGGGTATCTTTGGAAAATGTCTATATATGTGAATGAGTGTGCATGCGTGCGTGCGTGCGTTAACACAAATTTTACAGAGTGAATTTTTCTTAAAAAATACTGTCGGTAAAATGGGCGTAAGTTGAACCCGCGGGTGATCTGCATGTTTAGGGTGCTCGATCACCCAAGAGTTGTAAAGTTTAACTCTACGCCCGCGGTGCAAACATTATTATTCGTCGTGGTGTCGGAAATTACGCTCTTTACGCTCATTTAAAATTTTATTGGATTTTTTTATTTTAAAGTTGCACATTGCATCCACCAGGCGCATACTTCACGCCTACTATGACGAAAATAAATTTTTTTTATTTATATGCACTTATTCAATGCCGTGTTGTTTATGGATGAACCTACACTTTTTACGCGCATCAGTACTTTTTCGTTGGACAAACATCGCACATGTAGTTCGTAATGTTTCAGAAAAAGGAAGTAAAACTTTTTAGTTTCATTTTGAAAAATGCTACATTTTTAATAAGTTTCATATTTAGTTAGAAAATATTATAAGAATTACATAATTTCAGATAACAGTGAAATACCTCTGAATACGTTGGATCATCCATGCTAGCATACTTTAGTTCCAATAGCAATATTTTCAGGGTGTTAAATGGAAGATAAACTGCGGTCGATGTAGCCAGTAGAGGCGTTTTGAAGCCGAAGTATTCTTTGCCTTTTCCCAATAGTGCTCTTATGTAATCCAATGAAAAATAAGCAGCTTCTTCCAATCTACCCATTTCTATCATTAAACGAAGAAGTTCCGTGGAATTTCTTGTCTAGCAAATAACAAATAAATCTTCGTAAGAAAGTATGTATGTTAATATTTTAAAATAGATGACGAATACGATTAAATAGCTTCTTCATTTCAAGCAGAAACAATAAAAGATCAATTTTTAAAATCGTAATCTTATATACTACTTTTACGCGAATAAAAAATGATATGTTCATAGATACCTTACTATTGTAAACTCGTATGTCACAATTGAAACTTTTGACGGTATAAAAAAGTGTATTATATAAATACTACAGTACTCGTAGTGCGAGACAAGAACTCGAATTTTTTATGATAAGATTCTGTTTGATCGACTGTGCATGAAATCAGTGCGTGAACTAAAATAATCCGTATGTGAAGTGAATAATATTTCACAAGCGGACTATTTTACTTCTCGCAGTAAACTTCGCGCACAGTGTAAAATAATATTCACTTTAAAAACGGACTACATGCAAAGTCGATCAAGAAATAGCGCATGCAATTCGTGTGTGACTTTTTTTCATCCGAGCGAAGAAGGTTAAATTATGTAGCAACTCGTCGGGTAGGAGTGAAAAGGAGCTATTTCGAAAAAGCTTTGAAAAAGGAGCTATCTCGGAAGTCATTTTTTTTCTCAAAATTTAAGTTGGCAATACTGTAGTATAGAGAAGAATATATTTAATATTAACATGGTATTTTAACTATTAACATGCCGTTATAACTATTAAGATATATTTATTTATTTATTTATTTGATACCAGAGTAAGGTACAATAACTTATCATTAAAAACATTACTTATGTCGACTGCAATTTACTATCAACTGATAAGAATTTTTCCATCGGTCTTACAGTCTTACAAATTAAATTAAAATAATTAATATTTATGGCAGTCAGATTGCTCTTGTTTATAATCACCCCCGCAGAATCTGAAATAAAAATTTAATTAAAACCTGGAAAAAACTTTGTTAGCAAAGGACAATCTGACTGCCCCCACCACCAAATTGCGCAATGTTACAATAACAACGTACAATAACTTATTACAATAGTTGCAGCTATTATACATATCTTACATTACAAGTAATCCAGCAGAGGAAAATTTCCTGTTCGCTGGTCCGGCACACTTAAAATTAACTAAACCTAGAATTAATTTGGTTAGTAATTACAATTTGTGTAGTAGCTATGAGAGTTGCAACTGCTAAAATATTCCTAGGAATATTTAGCAGAGCCCACTCCCAGTTTTTGGTATTAGTTTACAATTATTATTTAAATTTGACAATATTTAACAATTAATACTTTGTTATTTAACAATATATATATATATATATATATATATATTGTAACAGGGTAGGTATTCCCTTGGCGTGATAAATTCTCCATGCGGATTTGCCGATGAACGGCACGGCACCAGTTAAATGCGCCAGCACTGGTTCGTGCAAACCCTCGGCGTCGTGTCTCTCTTTGCGCTGCAACGCGCCGTCGCTCGCCGTCGGCTGCCTTCGTCGGCAGCCGTACCTGCCGGCGTTACAACGCGCGACTTCGCTGTCGCGCTCTCTCTCTCTTTCTCTCGCGCGTGCTGCCTCGGCTGCTCAGAAGTGCGCGAGTACTGTGTAGTCGCGCCCGCGGAGGCCGGTGGTATTCTATACCGCCGCGCCATCGACTAGGAAAAGGGGGTCGGGAAGGGCGTGCCAAATAATACGCGAACTCTGATCTAAAATAAAAAGGAACTTTGCCTTTATTGCCCCTCGGGCAGACGAACTAAAATACACGCGGCGCGTATTCTCTATACGCGCCGATACGGGTGGTGCGCCCACGCACGCAAAGTACATGTGTGCTCGGTCGCACATACGTACGCGCCGACCGACTCGAGCCGAAGTAGGCCGATCGCCGCGCGCGATCGGCTCTCGCGCACGCTTCGGCGAGTCTCGCTCGCTCGCGCGGGTCTCGCTTCCCGGACGCTCCTCGTCCGCGGGGGAAGCGCGCGATCGCCTGGCCAGGACTTACCTCGCGAAGACTAGGCTGACGCAGAGAGTCAGGCCGGTCGGCGTTGGTCGCCGCGCGCGTCGTATCTCTCTCTCTCTCTTACACGCTCTCTCTTCAACACCATACGCAACCGCATTTAAACTGAAATTCGGAACGCGAAATTTCACTATTTCAAAGAGAAGCTATCTTCCGTTCCTAGCGCCAGAGACATGTGGAAAATAATTGATGATCTGGGTTTATCAAAGAGATCACCCGACACTCACCTACCGTTCAATGCCGACTCCTTCAACAGCCATTTTGTCGACACAGGAAATTCCAGATTTAACCTCTCCGAATGCCCAACAGTAAGGATCTCTCCCGACGATCAATTTTTCTTCAGGCACGTAGAAGTTAGATGTGGTTGAAGCCATTGATACCGCCCACTCGAATGCTATTGGATCAGACGGTGTCCAACTGCGCCAACTGAAAGATTGTCTGCCGGTTATTTTGTGCTTGTTAGGACACATATTTGATTTTTCATTGCAATCTGGTGTTTTTCCATCACTTTGGAAACGAGAATTGGTGCGGCCCTTACCTAAAACCAGATCTGCAAGTCTGCTAACTCAGTTTCGACCGATCAGTATTCTTTGTGCCGCGTCTAAAATTCTAGAGCCTCTGGCAGCAAAACAAATTACCAGCTTCATCACACACAAGCGCATCCTAGATACCCACCAATCGGGGTTCCGTAAAGGCCACAGCACTCATACTACCCTTATTCGTATGGTTGATGATTTCAGAGAAGCAGTTGACTCTAGCTCTATTACGCTCGTAGTCTCTATCGACTTCTCAAGAGCCTTCGATGTCATAAATATCGGAGTGCTCATTGACAAACTGCTTTCTCTTGGGTTCTCAACCTCTGCCTGCTATTGGATTAAGTCCTTTTTGTCGGACAGATGACAATCGATGAAGCTGCCCAATGGTGAGTTGTCATGCCCTCTAACGAGGTGCTCTGGCGTTCCGCAAGGAAGTGGCCTTGGACCTTTGTTGTTTTCCTTATTTATTAACGACCTTCCATCTGTCGTCGAATTTTGCAAATTCCATTGTTATTTACATAAGCGGCCCTTTTAACGATGCCCAAACCATCATCAACAAGGTCAACAGCGATTTGGCTAACATCTCGCATTGGGCAGCTGACAACGGGCTATAATAAATATCCAAAAGACGCAAGCTATGTGGGTTGGCTCTAGAGGTTATATGAGTAAGATGGACTCCCTCAACCTTTCATCTGTTGTATTATGCGGGACTGCGATTGTCTCCAACAAATCCTTGAAAATTCTAGGTGTGGTACTGGATAGTACGATGTCGTGGAGAATGCAGTCTAATGCCACTGCTAAGAAAAGCTTCGGTGCTTTAGCTCGACTGCGTAAGCACAATGGCTTCTTACCGGCTTCTACGAAGATGACGCTTGTCAAAGCTCTTATTTTCCCCTACTTCGATTATGCTGCGGGACTTTTCTTGGATCTGTCTGACGAGTTAGCTCTGAAAGTATCGAGATGCAAAAATGCGGCACTTAGATTTGTCACTGGCACAAGGATCTTCGAACACATGACCCCTGTTTACAGAGAGCATGGAATTCTTTCATTTACGGCAAGACGTGATTACCTCGTCATTTCACTACTGGCCTCCATTCTCAGAAATGGTGAACCTCTCTATCTATTTGAGGATTTCCAATTCCGAGAAGTGGACAGAGTAGGAAGCAAACGGCGCTCACTTATGGACCTCGAGATCCCCGAATTTAAAACTGAATGTCTGCGTTCATCGTTTAAAATTGGAGCTGCCTACCTCTGGAATGGACTCCCCCACAATTTGCGTTGTCTGTTTATGCGACCATGCTTTAAGAAGCTTTTGTACGAATTCTATTGTGATAAATTATAGTAGGTTATATTTATTTTTATGTTCATTTTTATGTTCTTGGCATTTTTTATATGTAACAATTGCGATTAGTGTTGCCGACTTATGCATGTAGATTTTATCTATTTCGTTATTTTATTATTGTGTTTACGTTCATTTGTATCTTTTGTTGTAATTTTAATTTTTATTTTTATCTTTCTATTTTTTACGCACACCGATACTATGTATTCTGCGCTGTTATATCTACTGCGTTATTGTAATGTTGTAAGCGCAGGCTATCTTGGACCCAGAGTCCTTAGCTGTTTAATAAATATCTCTCTCTCTCTCTCTCTCTCTCTCTCTCTCTCTCTCTCTCTCTCTCTCTCTCTCTCTCTCTCTCTCTCTCTCTCTCTCTCTCTCTCTCTCTCTCTCTCTCTCTCTCTCTCTCTCTCTCTCCTTCCAGCGCAGTCCGGCCGTCGAAGGGGATCGGCCGCGTTGCTGGCGTCTCTCTCTCTCCCTCTGGCTCGGCCGTGGTAGCTGCCGACGGCGCACAGTGTGTTGAAACACCAAAAAAAACACACTAAATATCCGCTTCAAGCCAATTTGGCTGTAAAAAATCTGAAAAAAATTGGATTCAGTAGCTATTCAACTGTACTTTAAGAAACCGTTTCCCTCGAAGTGCACAGAAATGGTTATTACTATAACCATAGTAATTTTTTAAGTGTGGTATCGCGGAATCGATTTTTTTCACAGTAAACGACAAGAAAGCGGTTTTTTTTCCATTTTAAACTACTACCTGATTGGAAGCATAAAGCAACTTTGGTAAAAAAAGTTATATATAGTTTTATATATAACTTTGATATAATTATATATGGTTATATATATATAATATATCTATATATAATTATATATAACCAAATATGATTTATATTGACTTTGACCTTAAATAATTGTATACGATCATATATATACCAATAAATATATGAAACTCTAATTATGCAGACATTTTACACAACCTAAATAGACTTATGCAGACCGAGGCGGACTTATGCAGACGTCAACATAAGTAGAGGGATTATTTCTTTAGTCAAGCATGACTTATGCTGACACACTCGTTTATACAACCAGACTTATGCTGACCCCTGACTGTAACGGAACGTGATTTATGCGGACTGGTCAACATATATCCATATACATACAAAAAAAGAAAATATATATATACATTGCGGAAACCGGTACTTTTGAGGATCTATAGTTTTTTTCTCCAGAGTTCGTATATGCTTGACTAAAGAAATAACTCCCTTTCTGCGTTGAAGGTATTAATATAAATACTCAAAAGTACCGTTTCATACGGAAGGAATTTTGAGGATGTCCTCAAAAGCCCGAAAAATCATCGAAGTATCGAATCCGTGCTGACATAGATCCTCAAAAGTTGCATTTGATGTGTGTGTATATATATATATATATATATATATATATATATATATATATATATATATATATATATATATATATATATATATATATATATATATATATTTTAGTTTTATGTTAGTTTCCAGGGCATTCCAGATGTTTAACGTTGGTTTCGGGGACATTTGTTAGTTTTGGGGACAGTCCCTGAATCTACATATGTTTAACGTCAGTTTTGAGGATATCGGCCCCCATAAGAGACATTATTTCTTTAGTCACGTATAGGTATACCGTAACATGGGGTCCTGGGAACTAACGTTATACAAGTTTATATATATATATATATATATATATATATATATATATATATATATATATATATATATATATATATATATATATATATATATAGTCATATATTATCATATATATCATCATATATATGTGAAAAATTTTCGATACTGTATCACGCATTCATATATGGCTTTATCTGACAATATATGGTAATATATACTCATATACAAGTATATATACCTACATATATAATAATTTTTTATAAATATATATGGTTTTATAAATACATATATGATCATATATGCTTAAATAAGGTCTAAATCAATATATAACCATGTATGATTATATAATATAAAGTATATATAATAATTTAAAAGTTGAGAAAACACGTACATAACTTATTATATATGGCTCAAATAGCAGGAAGAGTTAAATAATAATAACAAATCTCATATTTACATTCAGAAAAGTAAAATATTATTTGAAGAAGTTGTAGTAAGGCATATAATTATATATAATTTATATACAATCATATATGGTTATATATTGTATTTGACCTTAAATAAGCATATATAATCCTATATGTATATGGGTCGTTCCTGTACTTCTTTTAAAAAGTGTGCGCGGGGGGGTCGTCGATTTTGTCGACGATTTTTTTTTATGAAAGTACATATAAAAAAAATAGCTTGTGCAAAATTTCAGCCCCTTATCTCATTCCTAATTCCTGCTGGAATTTTTTTAAACCCTGATTTTGACCTGTTTTTAGCCAGTTTTCAAAAAATTCTAAAAGGCTGAAATTTTAACAAAATGAGGTCGGTGAGGTCTCATTTTTTTGTCTTTCTTCAAATTTTAAGAAAAAAAATAGACTGATATGAAATGACGATTTAGGTTTTATTGGCGATCTGTGATATGGCCATTGCATTTCATCATTTTTAGATCATCTTTAAACCTCTATATCTCGTAACTGGTTCCACATTTTTGAGCTCACTAGGTCTCATTTTTTTTGTCTCAACGAGACCTTTAATTTCTTTTTTTGAGGACCTAAATTGATTCAATAGACTTCAAGATACAGCCTTTTGAAGTTGACGTTTTTATCAAAAATCGCGAAAATCAACCGTGTTCATGGTCACAGTGTCAACTGAATTTTAATTAAAAATCATTAATAAAAGTATTTTTCATTAGAATATGATGTTATCTAACTATACTCTTTTCCTATCAAATGAAAAAGTCAAAAAATCATTTTTTGTCGAGCATTATAATATCTAATTTTTTGATATCTAAAATAATCCAAAATGGCTCTCTACTGACATGAATTCTACCATCTTATAATTATTTTTGACACGTATACGTAACATAGATACAAAGGTGGTTCCTAGACCGTTAAAATCCGTAGTCGCTAATTTTTCTAGGACCACTAGAGCCAAAGTTATAACCGTTTTTATAAAAAAATATTTTTCAAGTGGTAAAATTAGAGCTTGTGAAATATAGGAAAAGTTTTATTTAGAAGATCAACCATAAGTTTGGCATAATTGTCCTAAAAAAAGTGCTGAGGCTGCATATTTTGAAGATCTTAGGCCGTGTCTACACTATGCGAGAAGCACGTGCGATCAGCCCAAGCGATGCGAGCAAGCAATGCGTGTTGGACAAAATATTTAAAATGATAAATAATATCATTTCACTACGATATTATTGACGATATTATTTATCGCTAAATATAGATCTACTAACTGATCTACTACGATTGTTCGGGATTGAAGTATCCGAAGTTCCCGCTAGATGGCAAGCGTCCGATGCGCTCCCACTATGAAAAACATCACCCAGCGGGCTTAAATAGAGTCCTGCGGCGCCTAGTCGCTACGTGCTTTATGCACATTCCTTTTACCTTACCACTTTCCGTTTTACCTATACAATGCCTTATTGCCTGTTTACTCGTACGCATAAGCGTTCATACCTTTTTTTGCAATCAACTTTCACTTTCGAGTAGAGTTGGTTGCATAGACTCTTGAAGTCTAATTTTCCCGTTTATTTCTTGTCGTTGACAAACCCTAATAATATAAACTCACGTTTACGTTCAATCGTATACAACGATATTATTTATCATTTTAAGTATTTCAAGTACTTTGTGCAAAATGTATGGCTTGTCGCATGCGCGCACCGGTTGCGCATCTCGCATACCTAGTATAGACATGGTCTTAAATGCAGGTTTTCTATAGTTTTACGTGCGTTATACATATAAGCTCAGGTTAAGTGAAACATACATAGATAGTTTTATTTAACCTGTGTTGACGTAAGTTAATAGATGAAAGACATTCATTTTTCTGTGCGAGACACCCGTGAATCCGTCATCCGTTACACGACACACGGCACGGAATGTCCTTAAACAATGAGTACAAGTTACAATAAAAAATGGAATGAATATTTCTAAGTAGAATTGTGAAGGTAGTTGAGCAGAACTATTACCAAGTATATCAGTATTGGTTCGGTTGAGTTTTATAAATTGTACAATTGTGTTTTGTAAGTGTTATCTTCTCAGGAATTGAAAGAAAATGATGTGCTATATGGGTGAATTGCATGAGGATGATAAATGTCATTTAGAGCATTACACAAGAAATAAATCTCTTAATCTAATTAGTAATCTTAGTAATGAATTAAAGCTGTATTTATCATTTAGGATTAAAAATTTTTATATTAATGTAGAAAATAAATTTATTTGCGACCATCATCTTCATAAATATGATACTCGATATACAAGTAGACAAAGGAAGTGTTGCAATTGTTTTAATAATCATTCAAAATCCATTGAGAATAATTTAATAATGATTAGTGCTGATAAATGTGATAAATTTCGTAACATTTGTAATATAAATTTAGATCCAGGTAATAAGTACTGTAAAAACTGTGAGTTCAAAATTACATCAATAATAACAAAAAATGCAGAAAAAGATGAAAACACTGGGAATGATGGTTTAAACGTAAATAATAATGAGCAGCTTTCTTCAAGTAGTCAAGTTTCTTCAAGTAGCCAAGTGTGTACATCAGAAAGTTCAGAAGATATATTATTGAGCCAAGGATTTCAACGTTTAAATAAAATGCTCGATGGATTTGATGAACCTCCTCTTAAACGAGAGAAACTTAGTGATTATCGCTTGGAAAATAAAACATACAGTGTTTTAGAATCAATGAATACGAAATTTTGTACAACAGTTAATAAAACATTGAATCTTAATTTGCCAACTCAATGCAATCTTAAACAGCTACAAGAGGATAGTATGTCATTTCACGGAATGATTGGAAACATAATTAAGTATTATAATGAAGAAACTTATTTTGGTAAAAAGATATCGTTATTGACATTACTTCCAAATCATTGGAAATTTGAACAAGCAAAACATTATTTCCAATGTTCACGTTATATGTTTAATAAAGCAAAAGAACTTAAAATTACTGTAGGTAAGTTAAAAAATGGGTTGTAATAAATTCTTAATATCTTGATTATAGACATAGTGTAAACATATAGAATCGATAATCCTTTATACATTAGGTTACATATATTATATTACACTTGAGAATTATTAATAGAAAATTTTAGTTTAATTTATTAAAATCTATGTAATTTTTGTTAAGCAACTATAATGATAAAGGGTACCCCTATAAAATATTTAATTTAAAATCCTCATAATTATTTATTTATATTACTCATGTATTATTACTTAAGTATTATTATTTATGTATTACTTACGTATTGCTTACGTATTGCTTAAGTATTGTTTACGGATTAAGTAAAATAATACATGAATTGTAATTTAAACATTTAAATGA
Organism: Torymus aiolomorphi; assembly: GCA_036365515.1. NCBI lineage: Eukaryota > Metazoa > Arthropoda > Insecta > Hymenoptera > Torymidae > Torymus > Torymus aiolomorphi. The sequence goes on from CM070874.1 coordinate 254,082,252, forward strand.
AATCCGATTTAATTAGAAAGAATCTATATTTGAGAAATCTCAATGTTCTCTCTGTTTACAAGCTGTAATCTCATATTTTTTTTTTTAATTTTTTAACATTGAGGAACGGGAGAAAAAAATAATTTCCAAAAAATGCGATTTTTAGGCCTTACTGGTATAAGGAGGTGAGATAGGTCCCCGGAAAAATCGTAGAAAATTCTTTTTTTAGTATACTTCTATGAAATCACTGTCATTTTTCGCTTTCATTAATAGTGGCATTTTGCCTATCTTAACATGGGGTACCCTTCGTTATTCATTATTAGATAAAAAATAATAAAGTAATTATTGGATTTTAAAAGAACTATTAAACTTAATATAAAAAAAAATAAATAAAAAAAATAAATTAATTCTAAACTATTTCTTTTCTTCCAATATAATAAGTCATAGTAATTAAAATAGAATAAACATTGAGCTAAATTTTATCGTCTTGATAATCGTTAAATTAAAAAAAATAATATTGTTATTATGATTTTATTTTGTGATTAAGTATACACTATTTGAAATTAATTTCAAAATATATTTTTCCAAGTGTCTTAGGAACTATTAAGCGTAAAGTGTACAGCATTCATTCTAATGAAGTTAGAGAATCTGTAACTCAGTATTATAGAGATGAAAACAATAGTAGAATATGTAGCGGCATTAAAGATTGCATCAGTGTTAAAAATCCTATTACTAATATCACAGAGAAGTTACAAAAAAGACTGTTGATGTATGATTTGAAGGATCTATACAACAATTGGGTGGAAGAAGAATATGAACAGCATTTTAAAGATCAGCGCAAATAAGGTTTCAGTATATTTGCTTCTTTAAGGCCAAAAGAATGTATTAGTGCTGGAGCACCTGGTACACATACAATTTGTGTATGTCCTATACACCAAAAATGTCAAATTAAAATTGTCTGCCATCAACAAAAATTTAGTTGTTCAACAGATTGGAGCGATTGTATGCTACATCTTTGTGAAAACTGGCCTGGTAAAGCAGAAATTCTGAAAATATTGGAATCAAGCTCATGCGAAGATGTTTCAGAGATTGAATATCATAATTGGGTAAATAATGCTGAATCACAATCTAATAATAGAGTCAGTCTTATTATGGTAAAAGAACTTACAAGAAATTTTATTATAAATTTAGCCAATACTTATGGGAGTTAACAAAGCATCATTATGTGACTGAAATGCAAAAATGTTATTTAAAACATTGCAAAACGATTATTACTCCAGATACATGTATTATACTTCAAGATTTTGCTGAAAATTTCTCATTTGTTTGTCAAGACTCGATCCAAGCATTTTATTTTAATAATACACAAGCAACTGTACACCCGTTTGTAGTGTATTATAAAGAAGACAATAACTACAAATTACAAACCTTATCTGTATGTGTTATTAGTGATTGTTTAAAACATGATGCTTGTGCAGTTAACACTTATCAAGGGCAACTCATTGCACTTCTAAAACGAGATTTTCCGTTTATTGAGAATGTACATTATATGTCAGATGGAGCACCTACCCAATACAAAAACAAGTAAGAGTACTTTTATTGTAGTGTATTAATACGTATTATATGAACAAAAGAGACACCTTTAGATTTTTGTTCATTAAATGACCTGAAAAAATTTAATTTTAATTATTAAGAATATGTCAAAGTAATATTCTGAAAGTATATTTAATTTGTGTGAAAAACTATTTTGAGACCCAGAACATCAAAATCCATAAAGATCCTGGACCTGCAGGTTACACCCGAGTTAAAATTTTACATTATGTAGAAAACAGCTTTAAAGATAAAATTACTAAAACAGTTCTTTATTTTTTCTGTATATCAAATTTAAAAAAAGCAACAACTTCTACGATGCAAGTTCAAATAATTTGTATAATTATGTACACAATATTAAACAGATTTATTTTATTTTTAATTTTTACCTTCAAGATAGTATGTATTTACTGTAGGAACAATTTCATTAATATCTGCCATCATGAGGAGGATTTTGGCTTAAAAGTTAAGTCGCACAACTTTTTTTCTACTAGCCATGGGAAAAGTCCGTGTGATGGATGTGGAGCAGTGGTTAAACGAACAGTACGCAGAGCATCCTTACAATGAACATCAGAAAAACCAATTTTAAATCCAAAAGACATGTATGATTACGTTAGTGAAAATATTGATGGAATAAGGTAAAAATAATATAATTTAGATTTTTTGACTATATTATTTGATTATGTATTTGAATAATAAATCATTATGTGTTATAAAAATATAGAATATTTGGTTTTTAGATCTATTTGGGTGAGTCAAGAAACAATTGAGAAAAGGCGTAAAGTACTAGAATGCCGTTTTAAATTGACCCGAACTATACAGAATACAAGAAAATATCACTGCTTTATACCCATTGATGATTTAACATTAAAAGCAAAACTTACTTCGTTTGATAATGATTATAAAATAGTTTTCTTGATTGAATACGTCGCAGTAAAAATGGCCAATCATTTTAACTGATTTTGTTGCCGACAGCAATTTATGACGTTGCACAAGGCCTGCATTTGCATCTTGACCGTCGTCCATTTTTCCAGCAGTATCGTTGTACCACAGCACACTCATCAAATGTGAATTTTTTGCAGCAGCTCCATAATTTAATGAAGTTTCAAGATACGCTCTGTAAGCGTACGCGTTTGTAGGCGGTGATACAGGTTTTTGATTAAAAAATACATCCACTTGATTAAATAAAGACTGCACAAAATTATTGAGAGGACCGACTTCAGGCACATGGGCTGTAGCGACTTGTGGCACGTCTACCGTAGTTTGCAGACTTACACGTAGACTAAGCATCGTGTTAGCAAGATCAATATATTCTTCACCATTGCCCGGTAACACAAATTCTATAGGTGAGTCATCAGTTAAAGACGATATTGGTTTATATTGTATCCACTGTGAATTTTCTATCATTGTTTGAGTAGGAGGAATTTCAAACAGAAACAACTCCAACTTGAGACACTCGCACGAATGGGTATGTAAAAATGCTATCTTAGCTATCCAAAAATATCTCTCGTGGTTCTCTTCTTCTTCTGTTTCGTTTGTTTTCTCTTAGCCTTGCCTTTTTTCGAACTATAAGACTTGCGTTTTCTTGTATTCCTTTTTCTGGAGCTGCTCTTCTTCTTTTTACCTCTATGATTTGTATCAGAGCCTGCGCCCAATCGCAACTAAAGTGGTAAGCCGTAGCGTGGTAATTTATATCCCGACCACTCCATTAGTTTATCCAAGTTCTCCTCTGCTTATCGTATGAGAACTTCGACAGATTCTTTAAAGCGTTTGCGAGTCGACTCTTTAAACTGTTTCGCGTGGTAACATCAGACATAATGTTCATACCAGTACGCACAGCCTCCTTCCCAACAGCCTTGGCGCCACGAGTGAGAAGTGGGAAAACGCGACGGAAAATTCTAGCCAAAAATGAACCAATACCGCCGTAACCTCTTTGGTAGGGGGATCCAACGTAAATACGTCCGAACCCACTATTAATCCGTTGACCCCCACCAAGCACCTCTCCTCCGCTATATCCACCGATAACTTGCATGTTGAAGTATTCTTGGTAATTTTCCATCACTGTATTAAAAATGAGCTCTAGTCAAGTTTCTTGAAATGAAGTGTGACCGTCAAAGTACCGTAATCGAATGGGATCGCACGACCACTTTGGTCCCTTATATCGATTTCGATTGTCTGAAATGAGTTGAATAATAAAGGTATGTACATGGGTGGGAGAAACTCTTGATTCTCGTACTACTATACGTGTAATCGTCGTCGATGTTGTAACGATACTGCTCGCAATAATCGCGATTGAACGTCACCTATTACGTAAGGTTCGCAAATATCACTACAAATCATAAGCATTGACGGAAACCGATTGGAGAGATGAGCGGGTCTATCACTTACTACTGATTCTTCATCTCTTATAAAAATACTATTCGTGCTTTCGAATCCCAAAATTTTTCGCAACTTCTTGGATAAACACAGCTGGTGACTGAATTCAGAGCAAGTTATCTTTGTACAAATTTTGTAGAATATCACGTAATCACCGGAATAGATACCGAATTCCAAATGGTCCTCTATACACTTTAAATTATTTATCTCTTGTACTATAGTGTTTACATCTCTGTGAATTCCTGGACGAACCAACGGACAGTGTAGTAATAACATTTTTTGCCTTTGTCTCTAGAGTCGAGTGTGGAATGAAATTAAGCGAAACTGTTCTATTCGGCTGTTCGGAAGACACGTGCTGAAACGTCAGCGGAATCTGAACCTCTGTAAGCGCGACTGACCATGAACCTTCAAGACGTATTTGCTAAGGGAGCTGCGTGATGAAACGTGTCGTGGTATTTTCCGCAAAATAATTCATGCTGCTGTTGCTCGGCAACACAATATAAAACTAATCTTTCATTTTAAAAATTTTTTTATATATTCGTCAACTTATTCGCTCTAATCCAGGAATTCAACTTATCGCTGTATCATTTCAATTTTACAAAATATTCTTTAGACGAACCTTTGCCTCTAGTTTTCAAAATTTCATCAATTACAAAAACGTCTGTAGTTAAATTTTAACGTACTCTACACAATTCTTCGGCGTAGAAAAATCCGTCAATTTCCTCGCCTGCCAAGTCTTCTAAATAATAAACTGCAGGCGGACGCGACGTTGAGATACGTGTAATTTTGAAAATCTCTAGTGTCCAACCACTCTCATATCCTTTAGCGAAAACGTTCTATGCACTACTGACGCGCACGAAGTCACCGACGCAGTATTTAAGGGTTTTAAAAACACGATTGCCATATCGACGTTGTAAATTTTCACGAGCTTTAGCTGCATTGTACAGTGTTACGACTGCTGGCACCATTTTTGTGGCCGAATGTTTGGTATGATTGTACGCCTCTACGATATTCTGCAAAACATCAACATACCTTCGAGTATTTTTATGAGTAAAATACCGCCATGTTCTTTCTTTTATAGTTCTTATGAAACTTTCCATAATGGCAGCTTTTACATGTGGACTGCGTACCACTCTAAACGCTATACCGTGCTTTGAGAGATCCCTATGCAGCGCCCCGCCGATAAATACTTTACCTTTATCAGTTTGAAGACATATTGGCTTCCGTCCGTTACTTCTCGACAATATAAGCGCAAAAGCATCCGCGATGTTTCTCGAAGTTTTGTCCTTGACAGGTTCAGCACGTGCGTATTTTCCGAGAATATTTAAAACGTAGCTGTAGCCATCGTTGTAAGATTTTATAGATCTCATGTCCATCAAAATAGCTTCCCACACGTCGTCGAAATTGCGTATATTATAATTACGTCTAGGAAAACAATGCCAAACAGGTCTATGCAAGTTATAAGCGTCTTGACTCTCAAGCCATTCAATAACACTTTGACGATCCTATTTTTTACGCGGAGCTCGCAAAAGTTTATCAGCACCAGCGTACACCGAAGGTCGATGTGCTTCGTAATAAAGTTTTTCAATCATTTTCTTCATTGTTTGAGATTATTATTTGGTCTATTTTCTTCTTATCCTTAGATTTCTGTTCCTTCTTCCTCTTATCCTTTTTTATTGGTCTACGCTTCGATTTTTAATCTTTCTTGTCTCGTTTTCTGATAACATTCTTGATACGCGAAAAAATTTTTTCAAAAGTTATCTTGTTAACCATGCAGCAAGCTGTCATCATCGCGACTGTTCTTTCCTCAGACGGCGTTTCCTCGGCGAGCATGCGAGAGAAGGTATATCGTGCTAAAACTCGGTCGGCTTGACGACGGTCACTGTTATAGTCAGCATAAGCTAGATCGTGCTGTCGGCAGGTACATGCATTTCAAACGATAATAAATCAACGAGTGCATCTAGAACGCTGTTTTTCTGCTGTTCTTCTTCTTGAGAATTTATTAGCGCAGCCCGAATGTCTTGCTCATTTCGCGCTATGACAGTATTCCAGAGTGTGGTGGTCAGACATCATTTTTTTATCTGACTTCTTTTTTCTTCTTTTTCCAGGTTGCGTTGAATCTGTTTCATCAGCGTCACTGTCGGCGCTACTCTAACTCTCAAAATAGGAACGGAAGATGGTGTAGTAAAAGCACTGTTTTCTGAAGGCTCACTGGTCGATGAGGGTCTGGTAGCGTCGTTCCAAACACGCTTGTTACCTATAAACTCTCGAGGCACAGTTGTTTGGCGAATAGCGAGAGCGAACTGAAGATGACCAGACGGAGCGCTCCTTTTTCTATCTCTCATTGCGTCATTCACCAAGTCGGCAATGTTGGCTCCGGGCACAATCGTGCCATCTATCGTTACAGCCCCGTTGACATCCCAAACCACTTTACCACCAGCTAGCAAGCATCGCACGAGTTGTTTGGCTTTCGTTTTGTACTTTTTCGGGACGGCATAGATAATGTTTGTGTCAATGAGCTCATCGGTTTCCTCCTTCTCCTCCTCCTTCTCCTCCTCCTGCTCATTATCATCTACCGTATTAGATTCACTGACTCTGTCATTCTCTTGTTCTTTTTTATACTTATCTCCTACTTCGGTTCCTTTAAAGTGAAGATATCTCTGTAAAACTTGACGGCAGAGAGTCCACTTTTCACGCTCATCTTTGAATGTTAGCGAGTCCAATATTTCGTTCATTTCAGCATCGAGTCTACTCGTCACCGATCCCGGTGTTTGCACAGACTTTATCGTATCTTTTTCGAGCGTGGTTTGCAAAGGTTCAAGGGTCTCTTGCGGTAAGAGAATCATCTTTCTGGCGTGTTGCATCTTTATTTATTCACGAGATTAGCAAGAAGCGTGCCAATCAGAGATGCTAGCATAGCAGGCAAAAACCGCCACGTTGCACTATAATGTTTTTTCTTCGTTGTAAAGTGATATTCGGTGATGCTAGCTTTCGCAGAACTTTTGCGTGCTTACGCAGCCGACCCTTGTGACCTTTACTTAGTGGGACGTTACCTATCAATACGTTTAAAGGGCACTCGCAAATACGACGAACCAATTTTTCATCAGCTTTCTGTAAAACTGCTTTTCGCTGTTCTTTGTTAAAATGGTACAATGCCGCCAAGACGGTAGCATCTTTTCGACCAAAAGGATTACAACGACACGATTGGAACTTGATTTTGACTGTTTGTCAGTTGTTTTCGCGGTACGTAAACGTACTGGTACTCATCATCGGGGAAAATACACGTTCGAAGTCGGCAGTTATCCAATGTGGTTTGCTTCAGATCTAAGAAGAGGTAGCCAAAAGCTTGCGATGTTGCGTCCCGGTAGGCTTCTTCTAAACATCGAGGATTTTCAGGATATACTTGCCTAGCAAGATGACGTATCTGGGCACCATCTCGTAAATTCCTAAAGATTACAATGTACTGAGCGTTCAAAGATATGTCGCGCTGGCTTTGCCTTGATGGAAGATGTTTTGAGCAATAAAAATTACGCTCAAGTTGTTGTGATGACTGCCTTTCGTAAAGAGATTCGCTATGGCTCCTCAAGAGGACGATTCGCGCATGAGGTTGTCGATGATGATCAACTTAAGTTTTGGAACGTTAAGCCAATCGATGATTTGTAGTAGACCTTCGCGAAATTCAACGTCTTTATCCAGATCTCTATATCCCGATTGCCATTCACTGTAATAAAGAATAATACGCTCGAAGTCAGTGTCGCTCAAACGGTCAATGTATTTCAGAAATTTTTTAACAAATATTGTTTTACAGCACCCGGTTGGCCCACTCAACGTACAAGCGCACGGATGTTTCCAGCGCGTGTCCATAATTCACACTGACTGTGCACTCTGAAATACTTCTCCTGAAGAGCTCGTAACCGCGCCCAGTGCCCCCCGCGCGCGGCCGCTCGCAAGTCCGCGAGCCTTGTGGTGGGGCTAGCTCCGCGGCAAAGCAGCCCTTTCGCCGGCGCAGTGGTGGCCAATGAGCTCTTAGCCGCTGCGCCTTCCGCAGCCGCTAAATCAGCTTGTTGGGGCGTACCAGCAGCCAATGAGCTGTTTTCTGGTGCGCCGCGAGCCTCATGGTGGGGCTAGCTCCGCGGCAAAGCAGCTCTTTTGCCAGCGCAGCGGTGGTCAATGAGCTCTTCGCAGCTGCGCCTCCCACGGCCGCTAAATCAGCTTTTTGAGGGCGCACCAGCAACCAATGAGCTGTTTTCTGGTGCGCCGCCACCGCTAATCACAATGATAAAGGCACAGCGATAGACAAGGAGCTGTTTTTACACTGCATCGTCATCGGTCACGAGTGCGCTCTTTGTACTGCTATACCAGCGCCACTAACTTTCCAGGGTGTGGCCCCCTGATGCAGTAGTAGACGGACCGCCGATGTAGCCGTATGGACAACTTTTACTTAACGCGACGAATCTTCTCTTTCCGTAGACAGTTTTACACGCCTTTGTTTCATTTTGCGTTATCACCACGTGGAATGCTGTTCGTCGAATAGCAAAATTAGATAGTAATATCTCAATATCCTGTGAAGTAATCATCTCGCGAATAGTATCAAAATTTATTTGTAGACTGTTAGAGTAATTTAGCTTTATACCTTTAACTTTACACACTTACTCTTCATTTCCGTCCGGTTTTTTAAATTTGTACGCGTAAAATTTTGGACCTCCAGATAAACATGAGGTTATGTACGTATCATTTCCGTTACTAGCCAATACATCCGTGAGTTCGCCTAAAGCCACACCTGTTGGTAAATCGCGTTCGCCGCTATCGTCTCTGCTAACATAAAAAACACAATCCGTGTCGTAGTAGAGAGCTCGAGGGCCTAACGCGTGCAAATACTCGAATAGCTCCAGTCCGGCCTGTGCTGTTGTAAAGGCAGCAATCACAACACTTTACGTTGAAGACGACATCAGAGTTTCGTTGTTGTAACAACAGTTGGCGTCGAGTATTTCGTCATTGACCGGTATAATTCCGTTAACGTCTATTTCAGGGCTGGTAAGTAACTCTGTCAATCTTTCTGGTATAGTAATCACTTCTATCTGTGTCATGTTTTCACGTTGACCAAATTTACCCCATGAAGAGTTTAGATATAGTTTTACGACTGATCTTAGACCAGCGTTGTACTGTATCGTATCTTTATTTAAACTAATACCCTCACTGACCTCCAATTCTTTTACGTATCCATCTTTATCTTGTTCGGTTAGATAAACAGATGAAAACCGAGACGCCATACTTTTTTGCGCGAAAAACTCGTTGATATATTCGGCAAATACTCCACCTTTGCGTTCTTTTTGATTATATTGCGTCATCTCGTATTGTCAGATCCCGTAAACGCGTTGAATTGTATATCCCAGTTTGTCGACCTCTTTAACCTTCTCAGACACCCACGTTCCCCGTAAAATTCAATCGTACGGGTCTCGATGCGGGCAATCTTCTTGGACCACTTGTTCACAACACGTGCGACATAGGGGAAATATTAGTTTATCGTGCATTCTTACCGGCAATAAAGGGTGATACAGGTTTTGCAGTGGAAGTACTTCGCACTTTATTAAACCATCAACTTGAAATACGTCGTTGTTTACCCCTATGACACAGGTGAATACACACTTAATGGCGGAAGTGCTCCCACGTATGTCTGATTCTGAGGCTTGTTAAATAAATGCGGGAAGATACCTTTATCCAATTCTGGTAAAGCGTCAGATTTTGGTGAACTGCTCAAAGGCATGTGAAAATAATTCAAACTATCTATGAACTATGCGCGTAGGATTTCTAATGAAATTATTTTTGAACCATTCATTACCACTGACGGTGTGGCACATTGATTATCGTATTTTTCGACGATATACTTGAATACAAATTGAGCGTCAAAACCTTGCGAGTTATGAGCGATGAATATCATTTTTTTGAATTGCTGTCTTGGTGCTAATACAAACTCAACCAGTTGTGTCACAGGATTATCTTGGAACATATACTCGCGAATACCACAATAGTCGCATCTAAATGTGACGTCGGTAATCTCCACACAGAAGCTACATACTTTTTATTAAGGTAGCGGACATCAAACGAACCAATAGTTGTAAAAAATTATTATTGCTTTATTGCCAACGTTTGGGAGCTTTTGTATACTTCCCTCTTCAGGGCTACAACCAACATACGCAGAAACATTTAAAAAATATGTAAAAAAAATTTTTTTTTTACAAAAGTTGTAGTCAAGTCATAAATTTATATAACATTTACTATAATAAACAATATCAATTAAACATGTTGGTCGGTCCTATTGCAAATAGCAATACATTGGCTACACCAAACACTAGAGAAATGTTAGAAATATAAAATGAGCGAAAATATAAAATGAACGAAAAACGGAAATAGTGAATAAATTAAATTAAAAGCAAACACAACTCACAACGAACTTTTGTGTCGTATAATCATGTTGATATCAGATCGGTCGAGCGTCGTCTCCGATAAAACAACTACAACTAAGAGAGCAACTGAAAATTATCTAATTAGAAAGGATAGGGAAATTGCAAAAAATAGTCATGGGAGGAGGGGAGGGGGAGGGGGTAGGAGCTAGAAGGTGGAAGAACCGGCATACGGAGCTGTTGGGGAGAGACAGGAGAACATGGGATGAGAAGGTGGGGGGAGCTACACTGAAGCAGCGAGAGATACCTCGCTAAGTCTGCGTGCTCAAGTGTGCCACCTCTACATCCACGTGCGCCCCTGATCCTTCAACTGGCTCGGAGTCGTATAGAATGGGAAGAAGGAGAGTAAATAAGCATACGTATAAACAAAGAGAACCAAGTTAAGGTTTGCAATGTAGTTTGATCAATTTTACAGTGTCTTTATATAATTTCTTAAGATATTCTGTGTCTTCGATGCGGTTGAGGGTATTGTTATGGTAGTTAATGTTTAACATTTCACAAAAAGATCGTCTAAAGAAGTTGGATTTTTTATCAAGAATTTTGGCTGCGCCAAAGTTAATGCTATCTCCTGTTTCTGACACGTGTGAGGCTAGAGCAGATTTAGATATGCAATTCTTCACGACTTTATTGTGCTCATTAATCCGAAGGTTCATTTTTCTATTACTCATTCCGATATAAGTTGCAGAGCAATCGTGGCAGTCTATTTTGTACACAATGCCATTCGTATCAAGCTTACGAAGGCGGTCTTTCCCTAAGGTTATTAAACTATTGAATTTGTTATTGGTACTGTTGATGGTGTTTTGGAGAAGGATATGATTAATTTTCGGAGTTAAATTTTTTATGAAAGGTAAAAGTATTTTAGGCTTCATCAAAAAGGCGCGTGAATTCTTAATAGTGATAATGTTATTGTGGTTGTTACGGATGGATTCGAGTTTAATTCCGATATATTTGTTGAGTATTTCGCGTGGGTAATTATTGCATAGAAGGTAGTGGAAAGATAGGTTTAAATTACGTTGGTGAAATTGCGGGTCACAGAGTTGTATGGATTTGTCGACCAGATTGTGGATTATGGCTATTTTTTGGGAATGAGGATGGTGGGAAAGGTAATTGATGTAACGTCCGGATGCTGTGCTTTTTCTGTACCAGTTGGTGATGATTCTATTATCGCATGATTTTATTAGTTCCATATCCAGAAAGCAAAAAATATTGTTGTGTTCGCGTTCGACGGTGAATTGGAGGTGACTATTGTATTCGTTGAAGGTGGAGAGAATATTTTCAGTTTTGTCTTTTTTGGGGATGAGGATGCAATCGTCCGTGTACCTTCGGTACAATAATAAGTCATTCTTGTAGCTATTAAGACAGGAAGTTTCGAGTGATTCGAAAGTGATGTCAGCAAACCAAGGGCTTGCGCAAAATCCCATAGGAGTACCCATGATTTGCTTCTAAAATCTATTGTTAAATTGTAAATAAGTAGAGTCCAATAGAAGTTTGATACCGTTGAGAAATTAAGATTTTGAGAGGTTGATCTTATTGTTCAGGTATTTCCATTTTTTGGAAACAGCCTGCATAACGAGATCAGCCAGGATGTTTGTAAACAAAGATACGACATCAAACGAAACCAACTCGAACTCATCTGTAATCTTTAAATTATTAGTTATTTATTTCAATTCTGTACTGTTCTTTATTGATGATTTTGGACGAGGAAAATATTTGTTAAAGAGGAGGGAAAGGCTTTTGTCTAAGGCATAGGTAGGACTAGCGACGGCTGAGACGATGATTCTTATTGGATTGCCTAGTTTATGAATCTTGCTTGGCGTATGCCCTAGCAAGGTTAGTGTTGTTAATATCGGCCCGTAGTACGTGTGAGAAACAGTCATCAGTATCCAAAACACCTTTATTTTCCCAATCATTGATTAAAGTTTTGATATTTATATGTAGTATATTGAGAAGGAATTTGGTAATCTCTCTGTAAAAATTTGTATCAGATAGCACGGTTTCGACTTTTTCTATGTAAGCATCTTTTTCCATGACTACCGTGACGTTACCCTTATCCGCATTCGTAACAAAAATATTGGGATTGTTTTTAAGAAAACGTTTGGTTTTGATGAGATTTTCTTTAATCATTCTGTCATTGTAGCAAACATGTACGCGTTTACTATTTTTTATGAAATTATTAAAAGTGGAAAGTATCTTATCTCTGATTTCATCTTTGTTGTCCTCGATATTTCTCAAATTGTTGTCAATTGCTTTAACAAAGTCAAAAATAGATCGTTTATTGATATCCAGTGTAAAATTGAATTTGTCCCAAAGGTTAAGTGTATCTATTGCATAACTCGGTAACTGAGGGTGTGATAAGTTGACCAACCATCCATCTTTGGTGTTCATAATGTTGTTATTATTCTGAATAGCAAAATTGCTAACCTTAGGTTCAAAATTTCGAGACTCCGATCTGACCGTTAAACTTTTGTCATCATTTTACAAAAGGCCGTTAAGTTTATTGTTATGAATCTGTGTATGTTTATCACTGATTGTGTCTAATGTAATTTTGTAAAGTTTCAGGAATTTGTTAACAAAGGTTTATGAAGTTGCATTTATGGAGTTAATTTTTGTTGCGTTAATTTGTTTAAGTAGAACGTTAGAGTGGATGTTTAAGTCAGAGATCTCGAGATTTAGAAACGTTTTTTGAACAAACATCGATAGATGCCTAGACTTCGCATTCGCAAAGTTGCTGTTAAAGAAAATGCGTTTAAGATACTTACACATGCTCTGAATGTGATTGGGGAAAATGCCATAGCTTCTACAGTTAACCAGAAATTTTAGTTCACTTTGAGATTCTGTAAGTTTCTTTAGTAGTTTGGTGAGTTTGGACCGTAAGATCTAAGCATCTAAGCCGAAGCCAAATTCAATACGGTTAATCGTCTTGTGTAAATCGAGGGTGTTTTTTCCTCTGGTTATGAAGAGGCCGTCAAAGAGTGACGTTGTCTGGGAAGAAGAGCTGGTGTCCTGCCCGCCTGACATATCTTGGTCATTGTGAAAGGTGTGTTTGGCATATAGTGTCTCAATGCCTTGTAGATATAGTTGAGTGTACGTTCGTAGTGTATGTATTTTATTAAGGTAGCGGACATCAAACGAACCAATAGTTGTAAAAAATTATTATTGCTTTATTGCCAACGTTTCGGAAGGGTTTCTATACTCCCCTTTTCAGAGCTACAACGAAGATATGCAGAAACATTTAAAAATATGTACAAAAAAATTTTTTTTTTTTACAAAAGTTGTAGTCAAGTCATATAACATTTAGCATAGAAAACAATATCAATTAAACATGTTGGTCGGTCCTATTGCAAATAACAATACATTGGCAACAAACACTAGAGAACTGTTAGAAATATAAAATGAGCGAAAACATAAAATGAACGAAAAACGGAAATAGTGAATAAATTAAATTAAAAGCAAACACAACTCACAACGAACTTTTGTGTCGTATAATCATGTTGATATCGGATCGGTCGAGCGTCGTCTCCGATAAATCAACTACAACTGAGAGAGCAAGTGAAAATTATTTAATTAGAAAGGATAGGGAAATTACAAAAAATAGTCATAGGAGGAGGGGAGGGGGAGGGAGGCGGAGCTGTTCGAGAGAGACAGGAGAACATGGGAAGAGAAGGTCGGGGGAGCTACATCGAAGCAGCGAGAGATACCTCGCTAAGTCTGCGTGCTCAAGTGTGCCACCTCTACATCCACCTGCGCCTCTGATCCTTCGACTGGCTCAGAGTCGTATAGAATGGGAAGATAGAGAGTAAATAAGCGTGCGTATCAATAAACAGAACCGAGTTAAGGTTTGCAATGCAATTTGATCAAATTACAGTGTCTTTATATGATTTCTTAAAATATTGTGTGTCTTCAATGCGGTTGAGGGTATTGTTATGGTAGTAAATGTTTAACATTTCAGAAAAAGATCGTCTAAAGAAGTTGGTTCTTTGTCAAGAATTTTGGCTGCAACAAAGTTAATGCTATGTCCTGTTTCTGACACGTGTGAGGTTAGAGAAGAGTTAGATAATATGCAATTCTTCACGGCTCTATTGTGCTCATTAATCCGAAGGTTCATTTTTCTTTTACTCATTCCGATATAAGTTGCCGAGCAATCGTGGCAATTCTACTTAAACAAATTAACGCAACAAAAATTAACCTCATAAATGCAACCTCAGAAACCTTTGTTAACAAATTCCTGAAACTTTACAAAAATTACATTAGACACAATCAGTGATAAACATACACAGATTCATAACAATAAACTTAACGGCCTTTTGAAAAATGATGACAAAAGTTTAACGGTCAGATCGGAGTGTCGAAATTTTGAACCTATGGTTAGCAACTTTGTTATTCAGAATAACAACAACATTTTGAACACCAAAGATGGATGGCTGGTCAACTTATCACACACTCAGTTACCGAGTTTTGCAATAGATACACTTAAACTTGGGTCAAATTTAATTTTACACTGGATATCGATACGATCTTTGTTTGACTTTGTTAAAGCAGTTGAGAAAAATTTGAGAAATATCGAGAACAACAAAGATGAAATCAGAGATAAGATACTTTCCACTTTTAATAAGTTCATAAAAAATAGTAAACGCGTACATCTTTGCCACAATGACAGAATGATTAAGGAAAATCTCATTAAAACCAAACGTTTTCTTAAAAACAATCCCAATATTTTTGTTACGAAGGCGGATAAGAGTAACGTCACGGTAGTCATGGAAAAAGATGCTTACAAAGAAAAAGTCGAAACCGCGCTAACTGATATACATTTTTACAGAGAGATTATCCCCTCTCAATATACTACAGAAAAATATCAAAACTTCAATCAAAGATTGGAAAAATAAAGGAGTTTTGGATACTGATGACACTAATCTTGCTAGGGCATACGCCCGGGTCAAGATTCATAAAGTAGGCAATCCAATAAGAATCATCTAAATAATCCAATAAGAATTATTTAAATAATCGTTTCGTGTATTGCTTCATGTCTTCATGACTCCCTCCTATTTGAGGACCTCGTGTCCCCCGGCTACTTGGGTTTAAAAATTATTCAAATAATATTCTTGCTTACGTCGCATATTTAGGTAACTCCGTTATACGCTTGGAACTCGCGTGCCCCGGCTACTTGGGATTAAAAATTTCTCGGGTTAGAGGAAATGCATGCTATCTCGAAGATGTGTTGAATAAGGGCTATCTCGAAGATGCGTTGAAAAACGTGCTATCTCGCTGAGATTAGGAAAACATGCTATCTCGGCAATTTTTTTTTCGTAAAAATTTAAGTTGGCAACTCTGCAGAAACTTTTAAAGAAAATTATTTTTTTTAATATATTTAGTTTGATTATCAATCATAATAAATTTATAGGATATAGTACTTTACTATAAATTGACTGTCTTACTATATTAACCTTTTATATAAAGAAATAGTATATATACATGTAAACCCCAAATAAGTGCGGAATAAGCGAGTTCAATGTAGAAGAATATATTCTCAAAAGGAGGCAGGACGAGAATAATGCAATAAAATAGAAAAACCTAAAATCCAAATAGGCAAGAGAAGCAAGTTCAACGTAAAAAATTATATACACGTAAACGCAGGCAGACGACACACACACACACCCACACACCCACTCAGGCCCACCCACACACACACACACACACACACACACACACACACACACACCACACACACACACACACACACACACACACACACACACA
This sequence comes from Torymus aiolomorphi, assembly GCA_036365515.1. Taxonomy (NCBI): domain Eukaryota; kingdom Metazoa; phylum Arthropoda; class Insecta; order Hymenoptera; family Torymidae; genus Torymus; species Torymus aiolomorphi. The sequence goes on from CM070874.1 coordinate 254,098,412, forward strand.
CTACACAGCACAGTCGAGCAGGGAGAGTTTTTCAAGGAGAAAATTCTTCGAACATGAATGATAAAGAAGAAAAACTCTTCCACATATATGGAACTCGCCTCTACATCCTGTTTGATGTTTAGGTTTTTTATTTTATTAAACTAAAACTATTTATCGTTTGCCCGCATCTATACCTGTACCTATAGTTACATTTTTACGTTTCACTTGCCTCCACCACCTATTTGGTGTCTGGGTTTTTTACTTATCGTATGCCAATGTCGACGTGCATAGATACACTTCTATCTGGAACTCGCCTGACTCGCCTTCTTCGCTTATTTAGGGTTTAGTAATTAATTGTAAAATTGTTTTTTAACGACATTTTTGTATTTCAAGTATTGATTTTTTTTTATTTCAATTTATCACAATATGACAGCGTTGTATTATTAATACGATTCTTTTAATAGGATTAAATTAATAGGATTCAGGGACTTCATTCAAGTGAGTTTAGTGGGTATTTATCATTTCATGTTTTTGCAATCGGCTACTTAGCGTTACCTGACAGCTGATGTGCAACAACTAACAATTCCGTCAGCTACAAAATATCGATTTGCCTCATATTTCGTGGACATTGTAAGCTACATCGGTTAGTGGATATAATAATATCTCAAAATTAAATGAAGCATTTATGAAATTTATCGATTTTTCTCATAAATGAACGGCAGTTAAGGATAATGTAATCATACTAAAGTAATATAAAAATTCTGTTTAAATGGCTATTTGTCCATAAGTTTTATTATTCATTTAAAATTCTAAAAACGTCAATATAATACAGCCAAGTTTATAGTAAAATACTATCCTATACATTTATTATCAATGATAATAAAACTAAATATATTGAAAAAAACAATTTTCTTTAAAAGTTTCTGAAGAGGTGTCAACTTAAATTTTTACGAAAAAAAAAATTGTCGAGATAGCATGTTTTCCAAATCTAAGCGAGGTAGCACGTTTTTCAACGCATCTTCGGGATAGCATCTTATTCAACGCATCTTCAAGATAGCATCCTTTTCCTCTAATCCGACGAATTGTTTAAATAATTGTCTTGGTTATTGTTGCACGTCTGCCTACTTCCCTCATATGCGTGGTCCACGGGTACCCGGCTACTTGGGCTTAAAAATTATTTAAATAATCGTTTGGCTTATTTTTACATGTTTACATGACTATCTTATATGCGTGGACCTCGTATCCCCTGCCTACTTGGGTGTACAAATTATTTAAATGATCGTTTGCCTATTGTTTCATGTCTTTATGACTCCCTCCTATTCGTGGACCTCGTGTCCCCCGGCTACTTGGGTTTAAAAATTATTTAAATAATAGTCTTGCTTATGGCGTACGTCTACGTAACTCCGTTATAAGCTTGGAACTCGCGTCCCCCGGCTACTTGGGTTTCAAAATTGTTTAAATAATTGTCTTGGTTATTGTTGCACGTCTACGTAAGTCCCTCATATGCATGGACCTCGCGTCCCCCGGCTACTTGGGTTTAAAAATTATTTATATAATCGTTTAGCTTATTTTCTTATGACTACACGACTCACTTATATGCGTGAACCTCATATCCCCCGCCTACTTCCGTTTAAAAATTATTTAATTAATTGATGTGTTTATTTTTTCATGCTTACATGACTCCCTTATATGCTTGGATCTTATATCCCCCGTCTACTTGGGTTTAAAAATTGTTTAAATAATCGTCGTGACTGCTGTTGCTCGTCTACGTAATTCCCTTATATGTGCGGACCTTGTATCCCCCGCCTGCTTGGGTTTAAAAATTATTCAAATAATCATTTCGGTTATTGTTTCATGTCTTCATGACTCCCTCCTATTCGTGGACCTCGTGTCCCCCGGCTACTTGGGTTTAAAAATTAATCAAATAATAGTCTTGCTTACGTCACACGTCTACGTAACTGTGTTATATGCTTGAAACTCGCATCTCCCGGCTACTTGAGTTTAAAAATGGTTTAAATAACTGTCTTGGTTATTGTTGCACGTCTGCGTTGTTCCCTTATATGCGTGGACCTCATATCACCCGCGTACTTGGGTTTAAAAATTATTTAATTAATCGTTTTGCTTATTTTTTTTGTCTACATGACTCCCTTGTATGCTTGGATCTCATAGCTCCTATCTATGAGATCCAAAATTAAAAATTGTTTAAATAATCGTCATGATTACTGTTGCACGTCTACGTAATTCCCTTATATGCGTCGACCTCGTATCCTCCTCCTACTTGGGTTTAAAAGTTGTTTAAATAAATGCCTTGCTTATTGTTGCACGTCTACGTAATTCCTTAATATGAGTGGACATCGCATCCCCCGGCTACTTGGGTTATTATAGATTACTTAAACATACGATTGGCAACCTTTTTTTCCTCATTGAAACGCTCCCTGACGCCCCTGAAAAGAAGTAGATATAAGAAATTGTCATTCTGTAGGGGCCCTCGTTTGTGGGGGCCCTGGGGCCCGTGCCCGGAGTGCCCATTTGTAGATCCGCCTCTGATTAAACGGTATACGTAACACACACACACGCACGCACGCGCGCACGCACGCACGCGCGCAAACACACATACACACACACACATCCATGTAGACATTTTTCAAAAATCATGTATTTTGATTCCTAACACCTCGAAAAACAATTACATCTTTTTACAATAACTCTAATTTACACTATATATTTCTTATTAAATTACTTTTTTAATCACCATAATGAAATGCGAAGTTTAAAAAAATGTTTATTCAAAGTAATAATTAAAGTTAATATATTCTTTATTTCGAAAAATATATTCAATACACTGATTTTATTTCTACCTTTCAGACGCTATATTTTTTTAATTTATCGCATTAAATAAATAATTTTTAAAAGCCATTAATATTTAAGATACAATAATCAAATGATGAGAATTTTTCCGTCTTATAAATTAAATTAAAATAATTAATATTTATGGCAGTCAGATTGCCCTTTTCAGATTGGAATAGAAATGGAAAGAACGCATATTTTAGTTTACCATATATTAAAGGTTAGTCGGAAAGGATTAGAAGGGTTTTTAGTAAACATAATATTCAAGTTTTTTTTAGAAACGATAATAATTTAGAAAGGTTATTTAGTAATTGTAGAGACAAGGATGGTAAAGGTTTAAAATCGGGAGTAGTTTATAAAATTAATTGTAGGGATTGTAATGGATGTTATATTGGTCAAACGGGTAGATATTTGAAGAAGAGAATATATGAACATCAATATAGTTTGCGTAGTACAAATTTTACATCAGGTTTGAAAGAACATTGTTTAAATAGTTTGCATTCTCTCGATTTTGGGAGTGTGGATATTTTGGAACAAGGGATTAAGAATAAATATAAGTGGGAAAGCCTTGAAAGTATTCACATTCTAAGGAATCGGAATAATGTAAATTTAATGATAGAGTCAAGTAAATTAGATAACATTTATCATTCTTTATTAATTTAAGTGAGAATGGAAAGTTGGAGAGGGGAAGGTGGATGGTGGTGGGGGTAAGAGGAAATAAGTGGGTATGGGTATATAAGGAGGTGTATCGCGGGTTTCATTTCAGTCCCTGAGGAGGAGCCGGAGCGGGCTCGAAACGTTGGGCAATTGGGCAATTTGATGGTGGAGGGCAGTCAGATAGTCCTTTGCTAATAAATTTTTTTTTTCCAGGTTTTAGCTAAGTTTTTATTTCAGATTCTGCGAGGGTGATTATAAACAAGGGCAATCTGACTGCCATAAATATTAATTATTTTAATTTAATTTATAAGACTGTAAGACCGATGGAAAAATTCTCATCAGTTGATGGTAGTTGCAGTCGACATAAGTAATATTTTTAATGATACAATAATCAAAATAATAACATTTGAATAATCGTGGAAACTGCAAATTCTTTGGATGCAAATTTCTGAACTCCTTCAAGCAAGCGATAACGTAACGGATAGACTGCGTGCGTAGTAACCCAAGCATCGTCGGTTCGATTCCCGATCAGGTCGAAAAATTTTACGTACAATTTTTTCTGCGATAATAAAATCGCGATTAATATAGAAATAAATTACAAAAAATATGTGAGAATTGTAAATACTTCTAGAGAAATGTAATATTGTTTATAGTTTTATGTTACTCTTTCAAGATATTGAGAAAAGGTTTCTGGAAAGATTACTAAAATCTTTCATGGAAGTTTTCTGCCAATAATTTGTCCTAGAAATTTTGATCTCACAGGAATCTTTCATGTAAGCTTTCTGAAAGATTACGAATCTTGTAAGCTTTCCCCGAAAAGTTCCCTGAGAGGTGACTGCAATCTTTCAAGGAATCTTCATATGAGTAATTTGTCCCAGAAATTCTGAACTTTTAAGAAGATTTCATGAAAGCTTTCTGAAAGACTGCGAAACTTTCATGCAAGCTTGTAGAAAGCTTTCAACAATCTTTCATAAATGCATTCGTAAGCTTAAATACATCGATTCTGAAGTCTTGTAGGAAGTATTTTTGAAAGATTTCTGCATTCGATCGGGCAAGATTATTGGAAGATTCCCACAGCCGACACGAAGTTTCCAGTAACTTTTCGAAAGCTTCCTGAAAAGTTCTTGGAAGGATCCTGAAACCCTCTTGAAAAGTGTCTGAAACAGTTTCTGCAATCTTCCGAGGAAGCTTTTTGCCATGAATTGGACCCAGACATGCATTTTCAGGAAGCTTACAAGGAGGCCTTCCGGAAGCATCAACACTTTTATGAAAGCGTCCAGAAAGCTTCAAGTAAGATTTCATACTATGTGGGGGGGGGGGACTCACAGGCTCCAAATACAAGATAGAGTCGTGCATTAGTGCGATAGTCAGTGAGTAGGTTATTAATAATAGTCATAAACGTAAGTAGCCGAGGGACGCGAGCTCCAGAAAAAAAATTGAGCATTACAGACGTGCGAAAGAAAGCCAGTTGATTGTTTAAATAAGCAATAAACCTAAATTTGCGGGAAAGGCGAGGTCCAGGCAAAAAACGGAGTCACGCTGACGTGTGTCAGAAGGAGAGGTGATTATTAAAAAAAATTTGAAATCTACGTAACTGAGAGAGGAGAGTTAAACCCAAGGAGAGGAAGTCACGCACACGTGCGACAGAAAGCAAGTCGAATTTAAAAAACTTAAAATTAAAAAGCTGGGGGAAGCGGGCTCCAAAGAAAAAATGGAATCACGCATAACTGCGATAGTAAGCGAGTAGGTTATTAATAATAGTCTTAAACCTAATGAGCCGAGAGACGTGACACAGTGGGCCCAAATGAACATGTCTGGACAAAATAAAATATCTTCTTTTGGAACTGACCGATTGGGATGGGGATACTCTTAAAATGAAGGTTATAATAAGTACTTTGAGGGAAAATTGTAGATAAAATGTTTAAAAAATTTTCAAGGTCAGACCAAGATCAATATATAAAAATTTACTTTTTTTTAATGATCAGAAGAAGCTGGGCTGTTACCCAAACAAGCTGAATAGATTTGTATGGGGTTTTCGGATCGCTGATAGCAAATCAGCTGACAGAATTGTAAAATTCATTTGTTTAAACAATAATTTTCAAATTTTTCTTCTATGAAATGTTAAATTAAAATAATAATAAGTTAAAACACGAATCATATATAAAAATAAAAAAATAATTATTTTTATTCAAATTAATCTAAATAATTTTTGTTATTGTAATATTCCCGTTAATTACCATAATAAAGCGTACAACTTTATGAAAAAAATAGTACAGAATACAACTTGTACATTACATACAAGTTGTATCCATTTTATATATTACAATTATATTGGAATAATAATCCATTTTCATTACGTAAGTGAAAAGAAATTCCTGCGAAAAAATAATTCGTATATAGTTATATATACTTATATATGTTTATATACATTTCTCGAAAGGGGTTTATAAAGCCCGTTTTTCTATATATAGGGGTTTATCGAGCCCGATTTTGATTATGCAGCCCGGGCTTCATAATATTTCTCAATATAGGGGTTTATGTGGCCCGACCTAGAGTCTATAACCCCATGGTCCATTATTTCATTAGTCACTTGCCATAGGGCACTCTGGGCTATAGGTACTAATATACAGTTTTGGGCTACATAAACCCCGATAAGTGTGTGTGTGTGTGTGTGTGTGTGTATGTGTGTGTGTGTGTGTGTGTGTGTGTGTGTGTGTGTGTGCGTGCGTGCGTGCTTGCGTGCGTGCGTGCGTGGGTGTGGGTGTGGGTGTGAGTGTGGGTGTGTGTATGTGTATGTGTGTGTGTGTGTGTGTGTGTGTGTGTATTATGTCTATGTCGCTATGTATAATTAAGTATATTAGTATATACGACTGAATATCATTTTGCACGAGGTCTACAAGAAACTCTACTAAAAAGATAATCTTAGGTCAAATTAATAATTATGCATGGCGATACATGTTCATGTATTATGGTATACATTTTTATATATCAATATATAATTGTATGAATAATACAATCACTAAAAGGTTTATATACAATACGTAATCATATAAAGTTATGCATAATTATATATTGATATATAAAATTGTATACCATAATACATGAACATGTATCGACATGCATAATTATTAATTTGTCCTAGGATTATCTTTTTAGTTGAATTTCTTGTAGACCCCGTGTATAATGATATTTAGTCGTATATACTTATATACTTATTTATACATAGTGACATAGAGACATAATATATATATATATATTTCTTTAGTAACGTTAACATAGGCAACTCTGAAAAAAAGAAGTATACCTCTTCGAAACCGGTTCACCCACATACTTATATATGCAGAACACTATATATATATATATATATATATATATATATATATATATATATATATATATATATATATATATATATATATATATATATATATATATATATAATCATATGAACATCGACTTATGCTGACACCAATGTATAAGACCACGTGACCTGTCTGCATAAGTGTAGTACCGTTTATACAAGTGTCTGCACAAGTCTAGCGTGACTAAAGAAATAATCCCTCTACTTATGCTGACGTCTGCATAAGTCGGTCTCTGTCTGCATAAGTCTATTTAAATTTCGGAAAGTGTCTGCATAACTAGCGTTTCATATATTTATATATATATATATATATATAGGCAACTCTGAAAAAAAGAAGTATACCTCTTCGAAACCGGTTCACCCACATACTTATATATGCAGAACACTACTTATATATGCATATATAAGTATGTGGGTGAACCGGTTTCGAAGAGGTAAACTTCTTTTTTTCAGAGTTGCCTATGTTAACGTTACTAAAGAAATATGGACCCTGGGGTTATAGACTCTAGAAAATGGCCGAAAATTCTCCAAAACCAGTCATATATACCTTTTCCCGTTTGAAGAGGCTCTTCAAAACCGGAGAAACTCTTCAAAACCGGTATATAATATCTCGAAAAACTCTCCAAAACCGATAAAAGACATAAATAAGGATATATAAAGATATATAAGTATATATAACTATATACAAATTATTTTTTCGCAGGAATCTTTTCACTTATGTAATGAAAATGGATTATTATTCCAATATAATTGTAATATAAAATGGATACAACTTGTATGTAATGTACAAGTTGTATTCTGTACTAATTTTTTCATAAAGTTGTACGCTTTATTATGGTAATTAAAGGGAATATTACAATAACAAAAAATTATTTAGATTAATTTGAATCAAAATAATTATTTTTTTATTTTTATATATGATTCGTGTTTTAACTTATTATTATTTTAATTAAACATTTCATAGAAGAAAAATTTGAAAATTATTGTTTAAACAAATGAATTTTACAATTCTGTCATCTGATTTGCTATCAGCGATCCGAAAACCCCATACAAATCTATTCAGCTTGTTTGGGTAATAGCCCAGCTTCTTCTGATCATTAAAAAAAAGTAAATTTTTATATGTTGATCTTGGTCTGACCTTGAAAATTTTTTAAACATTTATCTACAATTTTCCCTCAAAGCACTTATTATAAACTTCATTTTAAGAGTATCCCCATCCCAATCGGTCAGTTCCAAAAGAAGATATTTTATTTTGTCCAGACATGTTCTTTTGGGCCCACTGTGCGTGAGTTAAACAGAATAAAAGGGAGTGACACATAAGTGCAAATGCAAGCGAGTCGGGTATTAATAAAAGTTTTTGAATGAATCTGTTTACTTTCATTCGCACGTGTAAGTAACTGTTTTTTCTTGGGTTTAATATGCGTCCCCCAGCGACTTATAGATTTAAACTTTTTTTAATAATCACTGCTCGTTCTGTACGTCTGGTTGACTCCCTTTTTTGCCTTGACCTCGCGTCCCCGTCCGGCTAATTACGTTTACGACTTTTATTAATAATCGACCCGCTAATTATCGCATTTATGCGCGATTCGCCCATTTAATGTCTTTAACTCATGTCTCCCAGCTTCTTAGGTTTAAGACTCTTTTTAATAATCGACCTGCTTTCTGTCAGAAGCCTACGTCACTCCGTTTTTGCTTGGACTTCTCGTCACCAGGCTACTTAGGTTTAAGACTTTGTTAAAATAATGGACTCGCTTATTATCGCACTTAATCGTGACTCCCTTTTATTGTGCAGTTTAACTCACGTCTGTTGGGCTCGTTGAGTGACTCCATTTTTTGCCTGGACATCGCGTTCCCCGGCTATTTACGTTTACGACGTTTATTAATAAACAGCTCACTTACTATCGCACTTATGCATGGCTCCATTTTTAGTTTGGAGCTCGTGACTTCCCAGGCTTCTAAGTTTTAAGACTTTTTTTAAAGAATCTATTTACTTTCTGTCGGACGTTGGCGTGACTGTCTTTTCTTGGGTTTAACTCGCGTCCCCCGGCTACTTCGGTTTAAAACTTTTTTTTAATAATCACCTCTCGTTCTGTCACACATCTGCGTGATTCCATTTTTTATTTGGACATCCTGTACCTCGGCTACTTATTGTTAGATTTAAAACTTTTTTAAAATAATCGGCTCGCTTATTATCACACTTCAGTGTGACTTCCTCTTATTGTGTTTAACTTGCGCCTCTCGGCTCGTTAGGTTTAAGACTATTATTAATAACCTACTCACCTATTATTGCAGTTATGCTTGACTTCATTTTTTGTTTGGAGACCCTGACTTCCCCGACTTTTTAGTTTTAAGACTTTTTTAAAGAATCGGTTTACTTTCTGTCGCATGTTTGCGTGACTGTCTTTTCTTGAGTTTAACTCGCGTACCCCGGCTACTTCGGTTTGAAACTTTTTTTAATAATCACCTCATGTTGTGTTACACGTCTGCGTGACTCCCTTTTATACCTGGACCTCCTGTACCCCGGCTACTTAAGTTTGACTTTTTTAATATAATCGGCTCGCTTATTATCGCACTTAATCGTGACTCCCTTTTATTGCGTTGAAGTCACGTCTATCAGCTCGTTGAGTAACTCCCTTTTCTGCCTGGATCTCGCTTCCCCGGCTACTTACATTTATGACTTTTATTAATAACCGACTCGCTTATTAATGAACATAAGTGTGACTCCCTTTTATTGTGTTTAACTCGCGTCTCTCAGCTCGTTAGATTTAAGACTATTATTAATAATCTACTCGCTTACTATCGCAGTTATGCATACTTCTCTTTTTGTTTGGAGCCCGTGACTCCCCCGGCTTCTTAGTCTTAAGACTTTTTTAAAGAATCGGTTTGCTTTCTGTCGCACGTTTGCGTGACAGGCTTTTCTTGGGTTTAACTCGCGTCCCCTGGGTACTTCGGTTTAAAACTTTTTTTTCACAATCACCTCTCGTTCTGTCATACGTCTGCGTGATTCCGTTTTTTACCTGGACCTCTTGTACCCCGACTACTTAGGTAAAGACTTGTTTTAAATAATCGACCGCGTCTTTCTGTGGCATGTTGGTGTGACTCCATTTTTGCCTGGACCTCGTGTCCCCCGGCTACTTAGATATTATAAGACTTTTTTTTGAGTAATTGACTCGTTTGGGTTCGCACGTCTGTGTGGCTCCCTTTTTTGCCTTGACCTCGCGTCCCCGCCCGGCTACTTACGTTTAATACTTTTAATAATAACCGACTCGCTTATTATCGCAGTTATGCGTGGTGGCCCTTTTATTGTATTTAACTCACGTCCTCCCGCTCCTTTGGTCTAAGACTCTTATTAATAATCGACTTGCTTTCTGTCACAAGCATACGTCACTCCCTTTTTTACCTGGACCTCCTGCCCCTCGGCGACATAAGTTTAAGACTTTTTTAAAATAATCGGCTCGCTTATTATCGCACTTAATCGCGACTGCCTTTTATTGTATTTTGGTCATGTCTGTCGGCTTGTTGAGTAACTTCCTTTTTTGCCTGGATCTTGCTTCTCCGGCTATTTATGTTTATGACTCTTATTAATAACCGAATCGCTTATTAACGCACTTAGGTGCTCCCTTTTATTGTGTTTAACTCGCGTCTCTCGGCTCGTTAGATTTAAGACCATTTTTTAAATAATCGACTGCGGCTTTCTGTGGCACGTTGGTGTGACTCCATTTTTTGCCTGGACCTCGTGTCCCCTGGCTACGTAGGTATTATAAGACTTTTTTTTGATTAATTGATTCGCTTGCGTTCGCACGTCTGTATGGCTTCCTTTTTTGCTTTGACCACGCGTCCACGCGCGGATACTTACGTTTAATACTTCTATTAATAACCGACTCGCTTATTACCGCAGTTATGCGTGACTCGTCCTTTTATTGTGTTTAACTCACGTTCTTCCGCTCCTTCTCGTCACACGGCTACTTAGATTGAGGAATTTTTCAAAATAATTGACTCGCTTATTATCGCACTTAATTGTGACTCACTTTTTTGTGTTTAAGTCACGTCTCTCGCTTCGTTAGGTTTAAGACTCTTTTTAATAATCGACTTGCTTTCTGTCACATGTCTACGTAACTCCGTTTTTTCCTGGACTTCCCGTCACCCTGCTACTTAGGTTGAAGACTTTTTTTAAATAATCAACTCGCTTATTATCGCACTTAATTGTGACTCTCTTCATTGTGTTTAACTCACGTCTTTCGGCTCGTTAGGTTTAAGACTATTATTAATAACCTACTCGCTTACTATCGCACTTATGCATGACTTCATTTTTTGTTTTGGCCCGTGACTCCTCCGGCTTCTTAGTTTTAAGACTTTTTGAAAGAATCTATTGGCCTTCTGTGGCACGTTGGTGTGACAACATTTTTTACCTGGACGTCGTCCCCCGGTTACTTAGATATTATGAGACTTTTTTTGTAATTGACTCTCTTACAGTCGCACGACTGCCTAACTCCCTTTTTTGCGTGGAGCTTGCATCCCTCTGATATATGAGTTGATGAATTTTATAATTAATCATCTTTGCTTACTATTGCTGGTCTACATAACTCCCTTTTTTGCGTGGAGCTTGCGTCCTCCGGCTAATTACGTTTAAGCCTTTGTTAAATATTTATTCACTTTCTGTTGCACATCTACTTATAACTCCTTTATTTGCGTAGAGCTTGTGGCCTCCGGCTACTCAAGTGGGAGTTTTGTTTTTTAAAATATCCTCCGCATGCTCACCTAGAAAGCTGAGTTGATACTAAAGAGCGCCTGCATTCTACTCAATATCATAATAGATTTTCAATGACCTGTACTTCTATTGTATCTGGTTCATTGCTTACTGAAGCATCAGTCATGGAAGGAGATGAACGCAAAAATAAAGTATTAATTGGCGATGGAAGAATGTACCGTCAGAGTAAAATCAAGCGATAAAAATAAAAATTTTCATATTTGTAATTGTGTGTATGATTAATTTCCGCGTGAAAATATTATATGAGATCTCATATCAGATCGTATAATTGAAGTTAACAACGATCTCTTATTTTTCTCATATGAGACTGTTGTACGAATTTCAGACATGAGATCTATATGAGATCTCATATGGAGATCTCATCTGTAATTTTAATTAATTCATAAATAATTTATTTTTAATGTAAAAGCATGAATAGATATTATGTTTTAATAACTATGTAAATAGAGCAAATAAAGTTTCATCAATACATTTTATTAAAGTTAATATTTTATTTCATTATATTTCTACATATTCAATGAAACATAATATTTATTCATGCTTTTACATTAAAAACAAATTATTTATGAATTAATTAAAATTGAAAATGAGATCTCATATGAGATCTCATATAGATATCGTAAGTCTGAAATTTTCATGTGGGTGATAATTATAAATATAATAATTTGATGAATTATTTATGCGAATAATTTCTATTAATTCTAATTGTGTAATTATAATATAACAAAGTGATTGAATAAGCATAAGTAGTTTTTAATTTAGGGGGTTTCAGAGCATCCCACATAAAAAAATTTTATAAAAGTTATATAAAATTTTTATAAAGAAATGGTTTTATATAAATAATATATAAACTTTATAGAAACCATATAGAGTTGGCAAGAGGAAGGTAATTTTTGTTGTAATTAAGGTAATTAAAAAAAAATTATCAGACAAAGCCAATAGACATTAACAAGTTTATTTATGGATTCAAGGTATTTAATAGCAATTACATAAACTTTTTCTCGTATTTTATATTCTTTATCTCCTATTGTTTGTTAAATTATGTTTGGAAAAAGGTATCATAAAAAACAAGAACTACTACTAATACATTTTATGAAATTATATTTTTTAAACTTTATACTTTAGAAATACTATGCAGGAAATTCATCATCAGCTTACCCATCATGAAACTATATTTTATACTATATATATTTTGTACTACATATATTCTTATGCTATAGTCTTGTAATTCAACATAAATATGTTTTTTCATTTTGGACGTTGAAAATACTTTTACTTTAATATGCTATAGACACTAAAACAATAATGGTATTTGTACCCAAGTACAATGTGAAGTGTACAAACGTACATATTTGATAATTTCACTTTAGTATTTGTTTTAGCACTTGTGAAAATAAAGTTTATAATTTGGTATGATTTCTACATAGAGCAGTTGGGCTCAAATAAATAAAAAGTAATCGATTAAGCATATTTTTTCAATTCCAGATCATCATTAAAGCAAATACACATTTACAAGTTTGATAGATTCAAGTTATTAAATACAATTGAAATAGCTTTTTCTTTCTGTTTTAGTTAGTGTCTTATTGTATGTAAAATTATGTTTGATAGATTTTATGTAAATAAATTTTTTAAACTTACTTTAGAAATACTATGCGACAAATCCATTATCTATTCTCATACATTGTATTATATTTACTACATATTGTTAATGCTATTTTTGTAATTTAAAATAAAAATACCTACGCTAGTTTATTTGGTTCATTGAGAATATGTCAAATATTAACATACTAATAATAACACACTAATCAGTCACTAACACATTTCTTCCTTTGGCGTTGGCAATTTCAATTGAACTGATTTATGATTCTACATTTTCGACAAGCTCTTGCCAGTGAAAGCTTAATCGAAGCCAATAGTTGTAAACGAGTCTTTATCACTAAGATAACTTTTTAACTTCTAATCAACTAAGTGAACTAGTTGTGACTTGAATAAATAAAAAGTAATCAAATAAGTATATATTTTTGTCTAAAAGACTCGAAAGCACCATTAGAAGCAAAAACACATTTCTAATTTGATAGATTCAAGATATTTAATACAATAAAAATATCTTCTTCTGGTATTTTGTTTTGGTCTCTCATTGTTTGTAAAATTATGTTTGATAAATTTTGTAAAATTTATTTTTTAAATACTTCAGAAATACCCGCATGAAGTTCATCATCTATTAACATACCATTGTATTATATTTACTACACATTGTTAATGCTATCCTTGTAATTTAAAATACATACCTAAGATACTTAATTTGATACATCAAATATTAACACAATATAAAACACTAATCAGACAATAAAACAATATTGATATTTGTATCAAACCATAATGTGAAGCGCACACAGTACATATTGTACATGTCATTTACGTTCCCCTATTTTAAACAAAATGTAAAGACAGAAACTCTTGCACATTTAATCTATGCCAGAAGTTGTTGACAAGTCTGCTGCATTACTTAAGAGCTTTTAAATTTCATTTATAGATTTTGCTATAACACAGCACATAGTATAAAATTACTTTTCACTGTAACTGGTAGATATCGTAACTGCACTTGGTTTATTTATGTGTTTTACATGCTGTTCTTCTTGTTTCTAATATTTTCTTCTGCACTATCCACAAAACTATTTTATAATTATTTAACAATCTTGATAGCTGAAGACTGTAAACTTAATGCACGTGCTTATTGTCTTCTTCATGGCTGGTTGTCTGTTTGAATTAATAAACTTCAGTTTATACTTCTTTGGTCCATATGCATTACGAATAAACTGCCTTCTGAAATAAAAAAAACATACACAGAAAGTATCTATTCAAAAAATAATTCATATTTGTCGGAGAATGTTTTGAGTATTTGAACGATTATGCAAAAATATTTTATTGCTTTCAGAATTATCCAAATACACAAAATAATTTGAATAATACATAATACTTATATAATTTCCTCACCATCAATTTTTCTAAATTGGAGTGGAGCAATCATAACCTGCATACGCTGATAAACAAGGCAGATCACTGTATAGTATTTTCTGCTTCGCCTGCACTGAGTGCTCCGGCTCAATTTGCCCCGGCCGCGCCGCCGTGGCGGCTGCTGTGGTAGAGAGTTTCGTCTCCGATCTACTGTTTGCCACATGGCGCTTCAGTCGTTCGATAGCTTGTGGCACTTTTGCACAATCGTTTGCCCAACACTGCTTCCGGTCAGTATCTCCTATGTATCCTAGTTTCTCTGATCAAGCACCTACCTATGTCCATAGCTGACCTATTATATCTTTCCGCTACGCCATTTAATTCATGGACGTAGGGTGAACAAGGGTGTAATTGAATCCCTTTGAATTTAATAAACTTGTAAATTTCTTTGTTTAAATATTCTTTTCCATTGTCACATTGTAACTTTTTTACTCTTTTATTCAAAATGTTTTCAACTTGATTAACAAATTCTATAAAGCAACTTGCAGTTTCTGACTTGTTTTTAATACAAAAAAATCTAGTGCATTTACTGTAATCGTCTGTGAATGTTAGAAAGTATTTTTCACCACCATAGCCTATAGTGTTATGTGGTCCATTTAAATCCGTATGTAATAATTCCAAAATCTCAGTAGTTTATGATCTGTCATTTTTAAATGGTACATTTGACATTTTACTCTCAATGCAGTTTGCGCATTTTATATCATTTTTTTCTATTTTACTTGGCAAGCCTATTGCTAATTTATCATTCACTAATTTGTTTAGATATTGAAAATTGACATGACCTAATGCCCTGTGCCATCTTTCTTTTAAAGTTAATTTTACGTTATTTACATATGTTTTATTTGGTATGCTTTTGTTTACAAGACTTTTCATAAAGTACAAATTTTCCTTTTTATATGCAATAGCTAATAACTTTCTATGTTTATTATAAATTTTGGCATTTTCATTTCTGGCTACTATTGTACAATTTTGAGTTATTTTAGATAAACTTAATAAATTTTGCTTAATTCCGTTTATATAATATACATTATTTAAAACAATATTTGAAACGTTATAATAATTCCTGAACTGTACTTCTACGTTGCCTACTTTCGTAGCTTTTAAGATTTTTCCATCCGGTAATTTAACATTTATAGGTTCTTTCAGGTTTACATAATTATCAAAAAATTTATCATTCTGTACTATGTGATCAGTGCACCCACTGTCTAATAATCATAATAATTCGGTACAGTTTTGGATAAATTCGCATCCTGTTACCTGATTAATTTGCGGATTATCTAATTGTGTTATCCAAGCTTCAGTTGAGTCTGCTTCTGTAGTTGTTGCTGAGCGTTGTTCACTAGACGCTTCGCCTCTCCGTTGACATCCAGATCAATAATCTGCCTGCGCCTCGCCCTCTGCCAGACTGAGCGACTCTGCCTCGGCTGTTGCCTCTCTGTCCGTAGTTTGACGACCTCGTTGGGCACCTCTGCCCCTGTTGCCCTGTTGACCCTTTTGACTCCAACAGTTCTTTTGTTGCTGGCCAGTTTTTCCACAGGAAAATCATTTCCCTTCAAACTTAGCTGTAAAAGTACTCATATTATCTTTTTTAACAAATTCATTTCTTGACATGTTCTTTTCTTTAATTTTAGATGAGATAATCTACTGTACTTTGTTGCTCCGGTATGACGTCTATGAAATCTCCAATGTAGCTGTAGCTTGATGGTGTAACGTACCGAAGTAATGACAGCTCTCAGATTTTAATCTATACCTTAATAATTGAGTTAACTTGTATGAAACTAGATGTCGTTACTTGGTAGTTATTAACAATTTTTTAAGAGTTCATGTACTGGACTCGAGCATACAATCGGGATGGGAGTAGCCCCGATCTCAGGGTTAGATACCGGCGCGCAATGTGCCGGAGTCCGTGCTGTCGATACAGAGAGGTGGTAGGTGCAGGTAAGTCGTTAACGCTGAGTGGCTACGACCGTGCTGCTTAGGTGATACGGGTAAGTAGTCGGCGCAGAGGGCCAACTACCGTGCCGTGTGAGAAGAGAGGAGCCGGGTAAATAGTCGGCGCAGAGGGCCGACTATCGTGCCGTGGGAGGTAGGTAGGTTAGGATTCGGTTGTTATCGAGAGAGTTTATTTGAAGAAGAAAAAAAAAATCATTAATCAAAATCTAGAATTATAGGTATGTTTATTAATATACTCAAAATGAATTATTTGACATAAGTTTTTTACGAGCGCAAAGGAGTGGCCAGCTTCAGTTACCTAAGCGCAATGCTTATCGGTATCCTGAATAGGCGAGAGCTCGGACACAAGTGCGTGCCGATTCCGAGAATCGGAGCCCTTTATATACCAGTCGATCGTCTGGTCTTCTCTCTTGCCATGACAATATTTTTGTTTATACTCTGACGTCAGAGGCGCTGTGTGAATGAGTGAGTAAGATTTTCTCTGGCGCACGCGATCGTATGTTTGTACACAAATATGCATCGTGTTTGTTGATTTTTCGCTCTCGTGTTTATGAATGGGGAAATGTGAATCGATGCGTATACCATGAGCTGTTCGTGTACGTCACATCGCCCCCAAATTAAATGGTTCTGCTCGCAATTACATACATTGAAACATTTAATTTTAACGCCTTTTATTGGTTTGGGCTATTTACAAAAATTTAAAACGTAATCGCATTTACGTAGGCCTCCTCGCTTTGCTGCTTTGCCGGTGGTGGCTGTGGTGTTAGAGATGACGGGGTGGCTGATGGTGGCGTGGTAGGTGGTGCGGGTGGAGACCAGTCTGGTGACAACGGGCTCAATGGGCGCGGCACATACCTCATGCGGCGTGCAATCTGCCGCAGCTTTAAAAAGTCCTCGATCGGCGGTCGGCAAATCGGCGTTGGCACGTATTGTTTTAATTCATGCCGAGAGGTAGATGGAGTTGGTGGTGGTGGCGTTTCCTCGCTCTCCCTGGTGGTTTGGACGGACCGGCTGACCATATGTGGCCTCGCCTGTACCGCTCGTTCGCCCCGGTATGCGCCGCGGGTTGGAGCCCAGGGTCTCCCTGACGCCGCCTTTACTGCTACGCACTCTATATTAAAGGGTGGCCATATCACCCTTCCACTTTGGACCGCGGCATCGCGTTTGTAAAAGTTCTCACGATTTGTACCTTGCTCAGGCATGGTTGTGAAGCGACTGACGTCCTGTGGCTCGATTTTAATTTTCCTTAAATTACTATTTACATCTATACTACTAAGAGTTTCGGTGTATGTTTACCTTCACCGAGACCCTTAGTCAACAATAAATACTTAAAAATAAGGCTTTAGATTTTGTACATGGAACTTTCCGCGTTCCCTATTTGCTTCTATATCTAACAATACATACGTATCGGGCCCGATTTTTTGCGTAACCATGTATGGTCCCTCGTATACGTGAAAAAACTTCGCGATCTTTCTTTCAGCCGCATCTGACACGTTTAGTGATTTCACTAAAACTCTATCGCCTACCTTAAACTCAAAGTGTCGCGTTCGGACGTTTTTTCGGAACGCTCGCCTCTTTAAGAATGAATGTGCTCGTTCGCGAGCGAGAAACACGTTTCGTTCATGCGTGATTTTATCTGAATCTACTATAGGCAACCACTTTTCCCACACCCGCGTAGGCTTGATATTAAAATGGAGCTCCATCGGTGTAAACCCCGTGGTCTCATGATGCGTTACGTTAATAATGTTTTGTATAATCTCAACGTATCCAGCCCAGCTGGTATGTCGGTCCCTTACGAATGTTCGGAAAAAACGCCCGAGTTCTCGATGTACCCGTTCGACCGGGTTACTTTGTGGGTGTCTGATGGAGGAGAATACCGGTTGTATTCCTTCATCCATGAGTTTTTTTTCCCATTTACTTGAAGTAAACTGCGTCCCGTGGTCAGAAAGTATTGCTTTCGGTTTACCGTATTTGCCAATGTAATCACCGAAGATTTTTCTGATCACAGTCGCGGTGTTCGCTTTTTTTATAGGATACATGACCACGTACTTACTGAATACGTCTACCGTAGTTAAGAGGTATTTAACGCCCCCCTTTGACGTTGGTAAAGGCCCAAAAAAATCTATTGACAGTGTGTCATTTGGTTCTTCGGTTAATATTGGTTGGACGTGTTCATTAAGTTTATATGTTAAATATTTCGTTCGTTGACAAGTATCGCATGTACGAAGTATTGTATAAATTTTTCGTCTTAGTTTCGGCGCAGAGAAATGTTCGTTTATCATTTTATAAATCTTTGATGAACCAATGTGGCCATGTATCTCATGGGCTTCCCGTATCAAACTATCCAGAAGGCTTTCGGGCAACATGAGTCTATTATGATTTAATGCAATTTTTTGCATTAAACCATCTTTGAGCACAAAGCGCTTTTGCATTTTTTCGTCATTTGGAATCTCCGTAATT
The DNA here is from genome assembly GCA_036365515.1 of Torymus aiolomorphi. Classification (NCBI taxonomy): domain Eukaryota; kingdom Metazoa; phylum Arthropoda; class Insecta; order Hymenoptera; family Torymidae; genus Torymus; species Torymus aiolomorphi. The sequence goes on from CM070874.1 coordinate 254,117,449, forward strand.
AATTTATTGATATAAGGGTCATTTTCCTGTAATGTCTTCAAATTCTTTAAGTTATTCATCAATTCGCGACTCGGTTTTTGCGCGAGTATCGAAGCGATTATGATTTCATTTTCCCGACCCGATTCCTCTGGATAGTCGTGTATCTGACGGCTTAGGTAATCGGCGACGGCGTTCTTGCGTCCCGGCAAGTATACCGGTTCTAAGCAGAAGTCTTGGATCGCGAGACTCCACCTTCGTGATCTAGCATTATTAAATTTGCAATGTTTAAGAAAAGTGAGAGCTTCGTGATCGGTTCGTACGACTATTTTCGGTGCCCCCCGTAAGTACGTATCTAAATGTGTTAACGCCCAAACTATAGCTAACATCTCTTTCTCAGTCGTAAAGTCAGAGTATTCACTCCCCTTCAGCGTACGGCTAACGAACGTGACAATTTGTTCTTCGTTTTGATCGTTTACCTGCGATAGCACCGCAGCTATCGCCTAGTCGCTCGCGTCGGTAGTGAGTATGAATGGACGTTGTGGGTCCGCGTATTTTAATATGATATGCTCATCGAATATATTTTTAATATCATTGAAAGATTTTTCGTGCTCGTCTGTCCATTCATACTTCTTACCTTGTTTTAACAAGTTTAGAAGCGGAACGGTATGCGCCGAGTAATTTCTCGCGAATTTTGTATAGAAATTAACAAACCCGAGAAATCCCTGCAATTTCCTGACATTTCTAGGTTTCTTAAAGTTTTTAATTGTTCTAATTTTCTCCGGATCCGGTTTTACTCCTTCAGGCATTAAAATATGACCCAGGAATTTTATTTCTTCCTGTACTAGCTTTGATTTTTTAAAACTAATTCTTAGGTTGTTTTTTAATAAATTCTCAAATAATGATTTTATATTTTGTAAATGACTATCGAAATCTTCTGAAATACATAGTAAGTCGTCTACAAAAGTTATAAGAAAATCTTCGAGTCCCGCAACGGCTAGGTCTAGACCTCTTATTAGCGCGGCGCTACTCGTTTTTATACCGATTGGTACTACATTAAATTCGTAAACTTTATTGTCGCAGATGAACGCGGTATATTTCCTACTTTCTTCTGAAAGTTTTATTTGATGGAAACTACTCGTTAAATCAAAGCTGGATAAAAAGTTTACGTTTCTACATCTTAAAAATATCTCCTCTACACCCGGAGGGGATTCATAATCATTTATCAATTTTTCATTTAGTTTGCGTGCATCTAAGCATAGGCGGATTGATCCGTCTTTTTTTATCACAACCACGAGAGGGTTTATATATGGACTCGTTGAACGCCGAATTATTCCAAGCTCTTGCCATTTGTCGATTTCGATTTTAACTTTATCTCTATAATTTAAAGGGATGGGATACGGCTTTGAATAAAAGGGTGCATCATCTTTTATTTTAAAAGTATACTCATAGTTAGATAATAGACCTGGGCGTTTCTGAAATACCTCTTTGTATTGTACTATTAAGCACTTAAGTTTATCCCTTTGGGAATTTTTTAGATTTTTGCATGATTTAATCTTTTCTTCGATTTCTTCTATCGCAACTTCGTAAGAAAGATCGTAAGCAATGAGATCATCGTATGAGTCAGCGTTTCCGCATTCGGACTCATACGATCGTTCGATTCTAAGAGACTCATACTCTTCTGAGTACATTATGGCCTCCTTATAAGAACAATGAACACATTGATCGTTAATGGTTAAGAGAATTTCTTCCTTGCCGGTATCTATTAGCATACTAAGAGCCTTTTGCGTATCATATCCAATAATGCATGGTTTGACCAGTTTCGGCACTACTATAAATATAATATCTAGTTTTATTTTTGCAATTTCGACATTTAGAAGAACTTGGAGTTTTATTCGCGACGACTTTGCGCCCGTTGCTCCCTTTATGAATTTTCAACTTATCGGTAGCTTAGGTCGCATCCCGAATATTTTCGCATTAGCGTAGTAAAATTCCTCGGAGATGCAAGTGATCTCACTTCCCGTATCAATTAGGGCTTTTACCTCTATGTCTTCGACTTTGATATTTACCTCCGGACAATGCGTTTATTTCGTATTTAGACCTTTTGGTTCTACATCATACAAAAGATTTTCTCGCGGGTCCTCCAGTATAGAAGAGATATCTTTATTACAATTTTTATTCTCCGATCGAGTTGCTTGTTGCGGTTTATTTTTTGACATGCAGCAAGCAACTGTTATGCGTTTCCCGAGTTTTCGGTATTAGCATTTCCTAAATTTATATTATTTACGTCAACCTCGTCGTAACTTCGGATTAATTCTTTGTTCCGTTCGTTTTTCTGCTTCCGAGCTGACTTTTTCTCGTTTGTTTGATTCGTTTGTGGTGGATTTTTCTCCTTTATCTCCGACGGCGTCGCTGTCTGTAACTCGTTTACGTTCACGGTTTTCGACTGCCAATGGGATGGCTTGTTATATGATTTATTTTGTATGTTAGCCGTATCTGAAGGAGGACTGGGTTTGTTGTGGCCCATTTTGTCGTGTTTTCGGTGACGTTGGTCGTCTCCGTCATAATCAGCTAATATTTTTAACAACATATTTTTATCTTTGACTTGCCGTCCTAAAACCGCGTGTCGAATATTTCTTTCGAAATGTTCGCTAACGCGCACAACAAACTCAGTCTCCGTATAGTCGAGATCCAGCTTTTTGCCTAAACCGAACAAATTTGTTGCGTATTCAACACGATTAAGACTGCCCCCCAGCTGGTGCTGACCAAATTCTATCTTCCGCTTCGCGGTTCTTTGTGTGTTCGCGCTCCAGTACCGTTCGCGAAACCGTTCTGTGAATTGGTCGTACGAGTCGATCTCCGACTCTTGTAGGTACCACCAATCCCTGGCATCACCCTCGAGTGCTTGAGAGATAAGGCATAAGAGTTGATCGAAATTAGGTTTAACCACGTTTATATATTTCTCGAACTCTGATAAGAATTTAACTGGCCTTTCATTCTCAAGTCCTCGATACTTGGGGATGTCTAACTTTATTTTTTGAGATGCTTCACTCCCAGAATTGCCTTTCTTCATCGGTGATTTTTTTAAGTCTTTAATCGTATTTTTCAATTCTAGAATTTCTTTCTCAAAGTTTGATTTTATTTGATCAACTTCTCGTGAAAGGTTTCTTTTCAACTCTGCGAGCCTAGAATCTAGCTCGCGCTTACTTTCCGATTGATCATCGTTTTGTGACAGCGCGGATATTTTGTCGATTAGACTGTCGTTCTCGGTTTCTAATAACTGAACCCAACCTCTTAGTTTATTTATTTCGGTAACTAATTCCGCGCGTTCTGCTTTTTTCCATACGAGTTTTCTCGACTGACTGTGTTAACGCGTCATATTTCTCTTTTATCTCATTTCGAATTATCGCGACTAACGTTGCCCTTAATTTTGGTGATTTCGACGTGTCATTTTCCTCGTCTTGGCATTCGAGAATATTTTCGAGCTCATTTTGCCGTTCATCCAATAATCGTAATTCATCAGTTACCGCCCGTTCCCATTTGAAACGTTTTTGTTCCTTCGCGTTCTCTACTCCCTCGTCAAAGGAGTCTTGTATTTCGCGCATAAACGCTCCCGATTTGCGGTCTTTTGCCATTTTAACTTTTAATAGAACACGTGCTTCGAAAAAAAAACGTTGATACGGAAAGTGATGAAAAAGAATTTGATTGAACTTAATTGAATTCACAACGTTGAAAGTTGACTCTAATGTATTTATAAAAAACTAATTTATACGAACGTTCAATACTTTAATATAGAATTATCGGCTTTTTAATTATCGTTAATCGACAGCCTTTTAAATGATTCGGCTATATCCCGAATTCTGTTCTCGATACGATCCATCCTCGAATTTAACATTCTCTCGCTTTTACCAGTTTTACTCGCAACTACTTTTACCATATATCCCAGTTTCTCGTTTTCCTCGTCCAGCTCATTTACCCGTTGCCTAGCTTCTGCCAGATCTTCCGACATTGTTAATAATGCGTGGCCTTGCCTACTTACGACAGCGCGTAATTCTTTTATTTGACTCATTAAATATTACGTCGCCGCGTGATATTGCTGATCGGCTTCCTCAACTTCGTCGACCCGTGTCGTTAAATCTATTATCCGTGCTTCTATGCGACTCTCTAAAAATATATTATGTCGATCGGGTATCATAATCCCTTTTTCGAAGATTCCCACTATGCGATTTTAGTTTGCTCGAGTCCCTGTTCGGGTGCCAGCTGTAACGTACCGAAGTAATGACAGCTCTCAGATTTTAATCTATACCTTAATAATTGAGTTAACTTGTATGAAACTAGATGTCGTTACTTGGTAGTTATTAACAATTTTTTAAGAGTTCGCGTACTGGACTCGAGCATACAATCGGGATGGGAGTAGCCCCGATCTCAGGGTTAGATACCGGCGCGCAATGTGCCGGAGTCCGTGCCGTCGATACAGAGAGGTGGTAGGTGCAGATAAGTCGTTAACGCTGAGTGGCTGCGACCGTGCTGCTTAGGTGATACGGGTAAGTAGTCGGCGCAGAGGGCCAACTACCGTGCCGTGTGAGAAGAGAGGAGCCGGGTAAATAGTCGGCGCAGAGGGCCGACTATCGTGCCGTGGGAGGTAGGTAGGTTAGGATTCGGTTGTTATCGAGAGAGTTTATTTGAAGAAGAAAAAAAAAATCATTAATCAAAATCTAGAATTATAGGTATGTTTATTAATATACTCAAAATGAATTATTTGACATAAGTTTTTTACGAGCGCAAAGGAGTGGCCAGCTTCAGTTACCTAAGCGCAATGCTTATCGGTATCCTGAATAGGCGAGAGCTCGGACACAAGTGCGTGCCGATTCCGAGAATCGGAGCCCTTTATATACCAGTCGATCGTCTGGTCTTCTCTCTTGCGCATGACAATATTTTTGTTTATACTCTGACGTCAGAGGCGCTGTGTAAATGAGTGAGTAAGATTCTCTCTGGCGCACGCGATCGTATGTTTGTACACAAATATGCATCGTGTTTGTTGATTTTTCGCTCTCGTGTTTATGAATGGGGAAATGTGAATCGATGCGTATACCATGAGCTGTTCGTGTACGTCACAATGGTAATGCTCGAATTAAGTAAGCAATATCTCGAAGAAATAACAGCTATAAAATTTGTCTGAAACCAACAAACTCTTGCGTGGTGATTTTTTTATCGATATTTTTTGTGTATTTTTTCCTATTTAGCCCCTTTACACCGCCGAACGGAAATGCTCCGGTTCGATTTTCATATCGTCAATTTTTTTTTACAAGGCTATGGCAAAATCTGGAAGAAATATCAGCTATAAAATTTGTCTCGAAGTAATAAACTCCCGAGTGGTGATTTTTTTATCGATATTTATCGTGTATTTTTTGCTATTTTAGCCCCTTTATATCCCCGAACGGAAATGCATCGGTTCGATTTTCATATCGCTAATTTTTTTACAAGGCCATGGCAACATCTGGAACAAATATCAGCCATAAAAGGACCCTGCACACAATGTATGGGAAAAAATCATTCGGTCAAATTTTGGGGGGTTTTGCCCATGAGAACTTGTGTTCAGGACCTCAAGATCTATCTTTTCCCCAAGTTTGATCCAATTTGACCGAATGATTATTTTCCATACATTGTGTGCGGGGTCCTTTGTCTAGAACTAATAAACTCCCGAGTGCTATTTTAGCCTCTTTACACACTCCAACTGAAAGGAGAGGGAGAGAGAGAGAGAGAGAGAGAGAGAGAGAGAGAGAGAGAGAGAGAGAGAGAGAGAGAGAGAGAGAGAGAGAGAGAGAGAGAGAGAGAGAGAGAGAGAGAGAGAGAGAGAGAGAGAGAGAGAGAGAGAGAGAGAGAGAGAGAGAGAGAGAGAGAGAGAGAGAGAGAGAGCACTGAATATTGTAACTCGAAATACTTGTTACAGGTTGAACGAATATCCCAATAATTTCAGATATGCGTACAGATATTATTATAGGTAATAAGATAGCACGGATATCCGAAAGTCAGTAACAGATTAATCAGTGATATAAATTGTTTTTGTAACAAATGAGAAAAAATTATAGATAGTTAAAAATAATTCAAGTAATAGTGAAAATTAATATTTTATGTAAAGAAAATAAAAGTCCTAGGCACTGGTTAATCAGAATAAGACAATAACAAAGGAAAATACTTATCGATTGAAAATAAATTTTTTTTGCTAACAATGTAAAATACAGAAGAGTAATGGAAATTTTAGATTTTGGGGGAAAGAGGCTAAAATAACGGTTAATTAATAAATCAGCGTTTGAAATTTTTTTTCTGTTACAAAAAAAAAAAAAAACACGAATAATTCAGAAAGAAATTATAAGTGGTAGCACAAATTAGGATCTTCCGGCATTTGACCTTTTTTAGAGTATTGAAAATCTTCTGTATTTCAAGGAATAATAGGATAAGCTTCAAACATTTTAGAATATTATCATATACAAAGTGTTGGAAGATAAATTGAATTTGGGAAAAATATTGAAATCGACTCGACGTAAATTTAAGAAATACTTACGCAAATAATTAACAATTTATTAATTTACTTTTAATTGAAATAAAACGAAAGGGGGAAATAGAATCGAATTAACTTTGACGAAGATTTAGAATATTTGTTTTTTTTTTTTTTTAAAGTAAAATTACAAAGAATTTATATAGAGATAGTTAAATGCCTAGAATTTTTTTTGGTAATATTCGTGTGTGCACAAAATAAAATCAAAAAATGAATGAGGATATAATCAACGATGTTGAACAATGGGTGTTCGAGCAAAACTTGAGCGAAATACAAGCGAATTTGACAAGGCTAGAATTACAGGCACAAGGAACATTATTCACATAGACTCGAAGACTTTCACAATGGATGCTAGGAGAATATACGGCAGTAGACTTTGAACAGGATGACGATGAAGACACACCAAGGGTCAGAAGAGAAACGTTACGTCCTACACTAATTAATGAAATAATAATCAGTAAATCGGAAGGATGCGAACTCCTCATTAGCCTTCACGAAAGCAATCCGGATATCCTTTACGAAAGCAACCAGACAATAGAAAGATCATAAGGGAACAACACAGACCTCAGGGACAAGGATCAAGAATTAGAACAACAAGAGGCCATTCAAGAAGAAAATCAAACAGGAAATGAAACCGCAAAGAAAATGATATCCATGGTTAACTCGGACGAGGACATTTTTAAAATTCCTGAGGACTTTGCAATGATGGTATCGAAATTGCTAGGAGATGTACGTCAGCTAAACGAAAAGTTAAACACACTAACAGAAGAGTCGAGAACGCATGCGGAACATGCAGATATACAAAGAGCATCATCAAGCAGATATTTGTCAGGACAGAGGCACGTGGAATTACAAGATACGCTAACACAGTACGACTATGACCCTCACGAACCGGCAAATAGCACACCACATTCGCCGCCTGCTCCTCGTCGACAGCCGTAGACGCGCAAGGCGCGCAACGGCTGGGAGGGAGGGAATATCGATGAAATCGATAGCAGATGACTTATACCGGAATACGCGGAGACGAGACAAAGCTGGGCGCAGTCTTCAACGGCACATAGCAACAGAGACATCGGGCACGTAGTCAGAAAGTGGAACATCTCATTTTCTGGTGAAAAAAACCAGAGCTTGATGCATTTCTGACTCGGCTTGAAGACTGCAGGCTACTGTCCCATCTTTCAGAAGGCGAAGTGTTATCATCTTTATCCGAACTGTTTAAAGGAACAGCGGCTACCTGGTTCCAGAACCAATGTAGTAAATGGCAAACGTGGAACGAGTTTACGCGGACGGCACGCAGATGGTACGAAACCAGCTGGCAATATCAACAGAGGTTTGCCTCAGAGGCCAACACACGGACACAAGGGACAGACGAGCCCACGAGAGATTACATAACGTGATTATGGGAAAACAAGTACCGAGACCTAGCATGAGCCAGCAACTGGATTTTACACAGGAACCTGGTGCCACAAGTCCAGAGGCTAATTAGGCGAACCGACCTAGACAATGTCGAAACTCTGCTTGATTTTGCGAACGAAATCGAGCAGACCATGGAGTGCGAGAAGTCCTATCGCCCTCCTCCTCCCCCGAAGTCATCGTTACTGCCAGAAATGGCGTACAAAGGGAAACGGAGCGAAAGTAAGGTAGTCAAAACGACGATTACCGCCGTAGCCCCAGACCAGGTTAGTAAAGCGAATGAGGATAAAGTGTAGCGAATCGTGAGGGTATTTGAAGAACAAATGAAGGCCCTACACCAGCATATGAAGTCGCTGGGGCAGAAGTTGGAAGAGGCTCACCTCGGAAAGAAAGGAGAAGCCTCGGAGAACAAGGAATCGGGCAACCTGCATAAGCAGAAAGAAACGAGGGATGAAAACGGAAGCCCGCAAGAAACGACCTGGTCGAATAGGGGTCCGGCTAACCGTAATCCTGCAAGAGACGACCGAGCCAGATTTGATCCCACTCAGCCCTTAAACTATCGAGGTTGTGGCCGTTTGGGATTTATAAAGAAGTATTGCCCTGATTGTTCGAGAAAAGCCAGCAGGAGCGGTTAGTTGAGAGCGACGTCACTCCCCCGAAAGAGAAGGCGGTCCCAACAGTCAGGCAAGAGAGCGCAGGAGCGTTTGGCTCAGATCGTGGGCAGGTGGCGGAAGGAGGCACTGAAGTACCCCGGCTGTCTGAAAGGCTCGGTAGAGCAGAGGAATAAAGCACTTGGAGAAGAGAAGCCAGTGCATGATGAAGAAATTCCGAGTGAGGCGCTTGGTGCAGAGGCCACCCTGGCGGCGACTTCAAGGGAAGTCAAGGGGTGCCAGCACTCGGAGCCTGACGAGGCTGATCCTGCGGCACCAGTGGAAGTCGAGACCCGATGGTGGCTACAGATAGGAGTCGGTGACTTTAGGATCCGAGCTCTATATGACCCTGGCGCGTCCTGCACGGTGATGGGCCCGACGGGGTTGCAAGCTCGCCACGGTATTGGGGAAAAAGGAGATACCGACGCACGCGGGTCTAGCTAAGATGCCGGATGGGTGATTTAGTTCCCTCACCGGTCATTTAGTGTTACCCATAACTGTGGCGGGGGTCAAAAAGGATATCCGCGTAGCCATCGTACCAGAATTATCCGACGATTGTTTCGTGGGTGTGAATTTCGTGCGGGCGTTTCAGGCAGTTCTCAACCCCATGGAAGACCGACTGTACATAGAGAAGTCAGATAACTATGTGCAGTTGGAGGTGGCGGGGGTCTTGACTGGGACCTCCACGCTAGCGGCGATTGGAATCGTCGAAACAACCAACACGCACCGAGCTGAACTACAGGATATCCTCGTACGAATACTCAAGAATCTGCCGAAGCGTGTGATGCGCACGAGACTGAAGGCGGAGCACGAGATAGGTATTGGGTCGGCGAGGCCTGTGAATCAACACTATTACCCCGTGTCGGATAAAATGGAAGAAGAAATACATCGACAGGTGCGCGAAATGATCGCGTAAGGTATCATTGAGCCGTCGAACAGTCTATGGGCTAGCCCTATAGTCATGGTCAGGAAGGAGAATGGCGATTACCTCTTGTACGTGGATTATAGAAAATTGAACACAGTAACTCGAGCAGATGCTTACCCAACGTCCTACAAACGGGATATCCATCGCAAGATCAGGAGGGCAAAGTACATATCTACGATCGACCTGAACAGTGCGCATCACCAAATACCTCTAAAGAGAGAACATAGACCTCTGACCGCATTCACTGTCCCGGGAATGGGGGTTTTTTCAATTTAAGAGGATGACCTTCGGCCTAATGAACGCCGGGGCCACTTTCCAGTGTGTCATAGATCAAATAATCGGCCCCGAATTAGAGCCATTCGCGTTTTCGTACTTGGATGACGTGATCGTAGCATCAGAAACCTGGGAGGATCACAAGAAACACCTGGAGCTAGTGCTCCAGCGCCTGGACGACGCGGGCATGACCATCAACAGAGACAAGTGCGTCTTTGCCCAACCAGAGGTGAGATACCTCGGATTGTTGGTTAACCGCGAAGGGATTAAGCCCGATCCAGCGAAGATTGAGCCTGTCATGAAATACCCGGAGCTGAAGAACTTGAAGCAGCTCCGGCGATTCATGGGTATGGCGACATGGTATCGCAAGTTTATAAAGGACTTCGCGAGGTTGGCAGAGCCCCTCACTCGGTTAACCAAGAACAATCAGAAGTACGAGTGGCTAGATGAACAAGACCACGCGTTCCAAAGCCTGAAGGCGGCTATCACTACTACGCCTACGCTGCGCATAGTCCAGAACGGGATGGACAATTCATTATTCAAACTGACACCAGTGACACTGGAATCGGGGACGTGCTGCTTCAGGTAGTAGAGGGGGAGGAGCGAATCTTAGAATTCGCTAGTGAAACCCTGTCTGCTGCCGAGGTGAATTAGTCGCTAACCGAACGAGAGTGCTGAGGGATGTAGTCCGGCAGTAGTAAACCATTGGGCTATCCGCAAGATCCGCCTTTACGTAGAGAGATACCATTACAAAGTCGTCACGGATTATAGCAGCCTCCAGTGGCTAAGGACGATGAAGAATCCAACAGGAAGGCTGGCCCGGTGGGCGCTGGAGTTTCAGGCGGAGGACTTGGAGATAGAATATAGGAAAGGGGCTTTGAACTACGTGCCGGATGCTCTTTCGCACATGGAGGAAAGCGAGGGTGCGATTGTGAATTCGACCATATGGTCTCAAGGAACGAGCGACCCTTGGTATGTGAAGAAGGCCGCGGAGGTAAGGTATGCACCAGAAGATCATCCGAGATGGAAGGTAATGGGTGAGAACTTATACATCTACCGGCCGAGTTCCTTCCTAGGCGAAATTCTCGACCAAGAGGAGGCGTGGAAGCTGGTGGAGCCATCCGAATGCCGGATAACCGTTTTGAGGGAATGTCAATGTTTTGAATGTCACGACGTGCCGCAAGTGGGCCATCTCGGAAGAGACAAGACGTATGCTCGGGTGGCGCAATCCTATTACTGGCCGAAGGTGTATCGCGAGGTAGAGTGTAGCGTCTGCCAGCTGACGAAGGTGGAACAGCAACCCCCGAGAGGCAAAATGGGAGACCACCTCTTCCAACGGCCGTGGCAGATAGTAGCAGGTGACATGGTGGGGCCCCTGCCCCGCACGCCGAGGGAATACTTGTACATCCTCCTATTTCAGGATTTATTTATGAAGCCAACGGGGCGACGATCATTCGAGAATTTCAGGCGAACGTTTTGTTCCGATACGGAATCTAGAAAAGTTTTTATCGGACAACGGCATCGAATTCAAAAATAAGCGAGTGGACGAATATTTGACCGGGCTCGGGATAATCCACACTACGACGCCGCCATACCATCCCCAGGCTAATCCAGTAGAGAGGGCCAATAAGTATTTGAAAGCCCGGTTGAAGGCGTTCATAGACGACAAACATACGACCTGGGCTGAGCATCTGCTAGCCGCAATGTTTTCGCTGAATATAGCAGTACACAGTTCGATGAGATGTAGTCCGGCAGTAGTAAATTTTGGTCGCCAGCCCGAGCTGCCGCACACGCTCAAGCGCCAACAAGAGCGAGCGGCCACGGATCAGCTCGAAAAGCAATTGATCAACGCATGGCGGGCGCGATTGGAAGCGACGCGTTTTCTCTACGACCGGGTGCGCCAACGCTCGACCGAAGAACACGGCCGTCAGAAACGGTACTTTGATGAGAGGCATCGATCTAATGGCTTCTCGGTAGGCGACAGGGTACTCGGAATGAACCGAGTGCTGTCGTCTGCGGCGGCGGGGGTCACTAGCGGGTTAGCCCCGAAATACGCCGGCCCATACACGATTCTACTGGTAATGGGCTAGAAAGGGTAGGTCTTTTGAGGAAACAAGGACGTCCGAAAGAGGCTCGAAATCGAACAGGGATTCCGAAAGTAGGCACGTTGTCGCCGAGGCGAACGCGGCGACCGCGAGACGTTCATTATCCCAATAAAACCTACCCATTTCCTTCTTCCTGTTTACAGTGTTATTTTTGCGGGCACCCAGGAGTCCGTTACTTTGAGCGCTGCCCGAACCGCCGCTTCCATCCGGCGGTGCCCGTGATGAAGCGGGGGTAGCGGATAACCGTTCGGTACCTCAGGCGACCCGGGGTGTAGAACTCCGGATAGCCGAAAAATGTACCCCGGGTACCGTGAAAAAAATTATTAATCTTTTTGTATTGTAATCAAGGACGTTCTCTCTCACAACACCGAATCCTGTACCTATCCTCGTCCGAACACCGAGTCTCGTATCCCGATTGAAGCAACCGTGTATGCAACGTCTGGAACGGGGGTGTAACGGTGAGATAAGCTCGCCGTTGTTACGAGGATAAATCAAGTAGGGAAGAATCGGCGCGGGGAACTACCAGCGTCAGCGGGCGCGAAGATACGCACCTCGGCGAGAAAAGCGTGGGGGGGGGGCGTACGCACGACGGCAGGACCGTGCCTACGAGGGAACAGGAGAGAGAGAAGGAGAGAGACAGAGGGGGGGAGAGAGAGAGAGAGAGAGCAGGCGGGAGTGAGCGGCGCGTGGCAGGGGAGACGATTTTTACCAAGGCGCGAGTTCGTGGATTTTGGAAAAGCTCCAGGGCGAGAGAAACTAATAGAACGGAGGAGCAATAGTTTTCTCTCCGGCGGCTGGGGTGGCAGAAAGACAGAACTCGAGGTTTGAGAGTTTGCAAGAGCCTAAGAGGACCTTAGGAGAAGAAAGAGAACCGGGTAGCCGAGGACCTCATCCGGAGCGAGAGGAGATATAGCGAAGCGATTGCTGACCAGCCAGGTAGGTCTCTCATTTTAAGTGCGAGTGCTCGATGCGATTAATGTGACGCGACGGATTAGATTCTCTCTCTCTCTCTTGGATATCCGCGGTCTATGTTACGTTAGCCGAGTGCGGCCGGCTAACCGTCCCGCGAGCGTTGATTCGACCTGCGCGAGTGACCTCGTTGTAAAAAATAAGCTTGATACGAAGTGAATAAACCAACACGTCCTTTTTTATCTTAAAGAAGTCTCTCTGTTTGAATCGCCCGGAATCACGTTCCTCTCCCACCGATCGTGTAATTCGGAAGGACTGAACACGCCTTTCGAGCTCCTTTCAGGCGCGCAGGAGCAGCGAGCCGAAGCTCGTTGCACTGGAACCCCGAAGAGAAGCCGCGCAGAAGCACGGCGTTAACAGCGGCTGTCAGCGGGCAAGTAAGGTTATCCTCTCCGAAGTGCAGCACTGTTACAACATATATGGTATAAATGAATTTATTTTTTATTAAATGTAATTACGAAGATGTAAATTATAATGTAATTTTTGACATATTTATTTTAGAAAAATTATGGAATAAAATGATAGATAATTTAAAATAAGGCAAAAATCACATTATAATTTACATCTTCAGTGGCGGAGGAAGGAATGCCTAGGTAAAGTCAAGGAGGATTATGATGGGACGACTCCCATGGTTTTGGAACTCTTGGCGATTAGTTCCATGGTTTTATCTAGATTTATTGTACGACAAATTAGTGTTGATAATTTTATTTGATTATAGCATGTCCTAAAACCATATTTAATTATCATCATTTTTCGTATATAATACTTATGTAAAATAAAATTAACTAGGGGGGCAGCGCCCCCCAGCGTGCCTCCCCCCCCCCCCCCCCGCCAACACACACACCTGCTCCTCCCTTCGCTCGTTGCCCGCCCCCTCCCTATGTAAAAACTTCGTTTTTACATAATAGGCACGACCGCAATACTCAGGAGAACCTTGTATTTTTATAAAAGCGAAAATTGATTAATAATGTCATTACGAAGGGCAATACACTCATGATTTTGCATACCATTAAAAAAAAAAAATAGTTTTTGTTACCATATGGCAAACAGTAAAACTAATAAGCGAAAAATTTACCGTCTAAAAAACATTAGTGACCGTCTCTTACAGACATGTTACCGCGCAATGGTTATCAAGTCATGTCATATTGTTCGTGTATAACGTATTACGTATAATATATAGATGTTTATGCAAAGCGATGACAATGCGAGCTTGATTTTACGCAATTCGCAATAATCGCAATAAACGATATAAAAATTACAACATCATATTCACATGGGTAACGTGTATAGCATCGCCAATCACGTGATGGCGGTGACACTGCTGGCTTGTTGGCTTTACCCGTGTGAGTGTGCGCGCATGCGCGTGCGATGCAGTTCACCTGCTCGTCTCGCCTGGCTCGTCAGCTGGTAGCTCGTAGCTTCTTTGCGTAAGCGACACGGCGCCGCGGATGATGCGAGAAAAAGGCTGGGCCGAACTTCTAGTGAAAAAGTTTCAGTGCGGAGTGAACACAAGAAAGCTGCCTACTACGTACGTATTATCGCTACAGTGCTTCGCTTCCTATCTGGCTCTCACCCGCACCATGTCAACCGTATGCGCACGGCAGTCCGGCAGACGGCAGTCATCAATGTTTATATCTGCAGTCACTGTATTTCCTAAATTGCTGTATGGATCGATATTGATGTTGGTCGAGTTCTCTGCTAATTAAGTTGTGGTCTTATCCTTGAGTAAGTATTATTTCAATAATACTAGCTCCTTTCTAATCTGGCAGGGTTTTCATCTTTTTTTCACAAGGACATTTTGTTAAACTTTGAGCAAGAGTCAAGGTAGTCTTAGTTGGAAGTGCACATGAGCTTTTTCGACTTTCAAGTATACAAATACCTATACCTTTCCTTTCTCTGAAAATATCTTCAGCTTTACACACGTCACCATATCATGCATGCTGAGGGATTATATACCATGTTTCAGATCTAAATAATCAGCAAGTGTGGAGTTAGAGCATTTTCTGTCTCCTTTTTGAGGAAATTATTAAGAAAGAAAAGTAATTTCCTCCAATTTGGCTGATTGAGTATATCTGAAACTTAATGTACAATGCCTCAGCATGCATTGCATTGTGTATGAACATTCTTGTAAACCTTGAGAAAGGGTGAGGAAGTTTTAGTTGAGAATACACATGCGCTTTCTCGACTTTTGAGAGCAAAGATCCCTTTCCATTCCCTACAAGTATCTTCAACTTTCTAAACATGATGGAATACATGCTGAGGGACAGTATATCAAGATTTAGATATGCATAATCAGCAAGTCTGGAGATATTGCAATTTCTGTGTCTTTTTCAAGAAATTTTTGAGAAAAATGTCATTTTCTCCGTACCGGCTGTTTGAATAGATCTGAAATTGCATACACAATCCCTCTGTATGTATTGTGTTGTGTGTGAACATTCTGGTAAACTTTAAGTGAGGGTGAGGAGGTCTTAGTTGAGAATACACATACGTTTTCTCGACTTTTGAGTGCAAAGATCCCTTTCCATTCCCTACAAGTATCTTAAACTTTCCATACATGATGGAATACATGCTGAGAGACAGTATATCAAGTTTGAGATCTACATAATCAGCAAGTCTGGAGATATTGTAATTTCTGTGTCTTTATCAAGAAATTTTTGAGAAAAATGTCATTTTCTCCGTACCGGCTGATTGAGTCGATCTGAAATTGCATACACAATCGCTCTGTATGTATTATATTGTGTGTGAAAATTCTGGTAAACTTAAAGTGAGGGTGAGGAGGTCTTAGTTGAGAATACACATGCACTTTCTCGATTTTTTTAGTGCAAAGATCCCTTTCCATTCCCTACAAGTATCTTCAACTTTCTGTACATGATGGAATACATGCTGAGGGACAGTATATCAAGATTTAGATATGCATAATCAGCAAGTCTGGAGATATTGCAATTTCTGTGTCTTTTTCAAGAAATTTTTGAGAAAAATGTCATTTTCTCCGTACCGGCTGATTGAATCGATCTGAAATTGCATACACAATCCCTCTGTATGTATTGCATTGTGTGAACATTCTGGTAAACTTTAAGTGAGGGTGAGGAGGTCTTAGTTGAGAATACACATGCGCTTTCTCGACTTTTGAGTGCAAAGATCCCTTTCCATTCCCTACAAGTATCTTAAACTTTCCATACATGATGGAATACATGCTGAGAGACAGTACATCAAGTGTGAGATCTACATAATCAGCAAGTCTGGAGATATTGCAATTTCTGTGTCTTTTTCAAGAAATTTTTGAGAAAAATGTCATTTTCTCCGTACCGGCTGATTGAGTTGATCTGAAATTGCATACATAATCCCTCTTTATGTATTGTATTGTGTGTGAAAATTCTGGTAAACTTTAAGTGAGGGTGAGGAGATCTTAGTTGAGAATACACATGCGCTTTCTCGACTTTTGAGTGCAAAAATCCCTTTCCATTCCCTACAAGTATCTTAAACTTTCCATACATGATGGAATACATGCTGAGAGACAGTACATCAAGTTTGAGATCTACATAATCAGCAAGTCTGGAGATATTGCAATTTCTGTGTCTTTTTCAAGAAATTTTTGAGAAAAATGACATTTTCTCCGTACCGGCTGATTGAGTCGATCTGAAAATGCATACACAATCCCTCTGTATGTATTGTATTGTGTGTGAATATTCTGGTAAACTCTAAGTGTGGGTGAGGAGGTCTTAGTTGAGAATACACATGCGCTTTCTCGACTTTTGAGTGCAAAGATCCCTTTCAATTATCTCAACATATCTTGGTAAATATATAGTGCTATGAATGATCTTATCGACACGCTAATACTATATTGTGAGTAGTTTGCTGTGAGAATGTTTTCTCGTTTACTTTACAGCTAGCATCTATCCTGCAATAATTTTCTACCCCTTTGACAGGAGTGTGGCTTCTCTGTACTCCTTCCGTTGCCAAGTTATTCTTGTTGTAAATATGTTTTTGGCCTAGGGCGAAGAGCTCCTGCAGACGACATCAGGGTGTCCTAAACACCTGCAGCTAGCGTTTTCTATTGGGACTATATGTTGGATTGATCGACATATTTTATGTGGACACTGACAACCTCTGAACTCGTTGAAAAATTTATCTGGTGAGTAGCTTACTGTAAGAAAGTTTATTGGCTTATACTTTTCAGCTAGTATCATTATAATGTATTTTTAGGCATCTTATGTATTTTTAAGCTAATTTTATCTTCTTTTTGTAGGTATAATTTAATATAAAGAAAGAAATAAGTCTTGCAATTTCTCAGATTTAATTCAGGCACTGCTTGTGTATTTTTTATAGAACTGTATTTTTATTTTTTTTATTAAATTACATGTACTTTCAAAAAGATAGAGTCAACTCAAAAATACATGGAATGTCTGAGATGCATTACTGAAGCCGGTTTCTATCATTCTTAGTCTTTTGGATTAAGTATGGACACATCACCTCAAACTAAATATCGATAACATTGAATGCTCAATACACCTGCTAAATCTGACAAGTGGCTTTTATACTGTAGGAACCGGATGAATTTTCTTATTAAGTTTTTAATTTTGGTCCGCATACTGTAGTGTAGTGTAGTGTAAGTGTGTCTGAAACTTCTATACATCTATAGCTTGTCCCGCTATAAGAATAAATCTGAGTACGTGTAAAAATTGTGAAAAAAGTTATTTTAATCTGTAAAATTCAGTCGAATTGTAGTAGTTAATGAACAATGAGCTTATCCATTAACTACCAGTATTAATTGACTTTTAGGGGTTATAGTGAACTTTTCATAATTCTGACAGGTTTCCAGAATATTTATTTAAGCATACTCTATAAATCTTTCGGACAGGCTCACACTACATGGCCCTTCATATTTCATAAGAGAAACCCTATTTAATTAATTAGGCTGAAATTTACAACATGAAAAGATAAATTAATCCTGCTCCTGTAATGTTATAAAAGCCACCAGTCAGATTAAGCAGGTGTACTCATCATTCAGTGTTGTCGATGTTTAGTTGGCGTAAATGTGCTTAAGTATAAAAATAATAGAACTCTGCTTCTATAATGTATTTCAGGCATGGTATGTTTTTTTAAGCAAATTTCATCTTTCTAGAAGTAGGTATAATTTAATAAAAAAAAATATCCGTGCGATATGTAGTCCATTATTTCACCCTGTTTATCGCACTTGCTACGCTCGTGCGCTAACCTCACGGTGCGATAATTAACTGTTTAGCATACGGATAGGCGTGACAGCGAACTTAAGGCAGACAGTGTTATAATAGTACATTTCGATACTAGTGCGAGGATTTGATTTTCCCCTCGTGTGACTGTTTGCACCCGAGCGAAGCGAGGGTAAAAAGGTCACACGAGGAGAAAATCAACTTCTCACACAAGTGTCGAACCGTATTTTTTGACACGACGTGCGAGAAGTGAGATTTTTGCACGCATCGTTTAACGCAGCGTGCGAGAAATCGAACTTCTCGCACGGAGTTTAAAAAAAAATTGTACGATACTAATGCGTTAAGTAACACATGACACGCCGTGAAAGGATCGTCGCTACGCTCGGGCCTTAACTTTACGCCATGAAATAATGGGCCACTTATCACACTTGTATCGTAATGTATTAGTACGATGAATTTTTTATCGATATTTATTCATTAATTACAAAAACCTCTTTCAATTCATTGGCCCGTAGTTTTCTCAACCTTAATATGTTGATTCCTTTAATTAATATTTAATAACGAAATTTATAAATCTACGACTACAAAGAATTTTGAAGCGATTAAGTCATTGTTACTCCTGTAATCGTTGGATATACAAAAATCAATTTTCATTTTTCAATTTTTTTCTAAAAAACTAACCAACAAAATGAATTAAAACATTACAGATTATATTTATTTATATTCTCCATTATCATGATTTTTCTCAAAAAAAATTGACCGTTTAGTTTGGGAGTTATAAGCATCTAAAAAAAAACACGTTATTGTTAATAATTTTTTTAGAAAATATAGGTATTTTAATTCTCTTTCGAACGCTACCCATCCGATTCGAATAACTCGATCCTATCATTAAAAAAAAAAAATCAAAAAGCAGTTTTGAGAAAAATCGAAAATATGAAAAAAAAAACAAAAACACATCGCCCCAATAAAAAAAAAAAACGGATTTTGACCGGAAAATGAGACTTGCCCGGCCAAAATTGACCGAGTAGAAATTCAGATCTAGGCGTACACACACACACACACACACACACACACACACACACACACACACACACACACACCCACACACACACACACACACCCACACACACACACACACACACACGCACGCACGCACGCACGCACGCACGCACGCACGCACGCACGCACGCACGCACGCACGCACGCACGCACGCACACACACACACACACACACACACACACACACACAGGCACACACACACACACACACATACACACACACACACACACTCACACACACACAGACACACACACGCACAGACATTTTTCAAAAACCATGTATTTTGATTCCTAACATCTCGGAACACAATTATAACATGTTTTTACAACAACTCAAAAATTTAATGTCACAAAGCTTCCTCTAGGAGGAAGCAAAATGTTTAATTGAGAAATAAATGAAATCTATGAATTCGTTTTTGAATTCGAATTGTCTACTTTAGTAGGAAGCAGGGTCAATCCTTTCTTATTATAATAATTGTTGTAAAATTATATATATTAAGGAAGTCCATACCAACAAATAGTCAATTTCTGTACCAAGATTGATACCTCGATTTTTTTTTCTATCTATTTTATTGCTACAATTTTATTAAAGTAAAATTTCCTTTTTTTTTTAGTTGGATTAAATAAAGTGTAAATAAATTAAAATAAAATAATTAACTTCTTTAGTAAGGTCGTATTTCAGAAGGAAGTTTATATATATCGCTGTTGATATATATATATATATATATTTTCTTAATATATCAGTAATTTTACTTCAGGTGGGGGGGGGGGGGATTCGCCCCTCCCACACCACCCACCAGGGGCTCTGCTCCTGGACCCCGCCCTGCGCCCTACATCAAACCCGCCATACCTCATTACCTACCAACAACAAACTTTATTGTTTCTTTTATTTTGTTTTATTTAGATGGGACATTTCAACATAATAACTATATCCTCAAGGATTTTCATTCATGGTCACAAAATGATTTCGTAGATTCATTCGTCATCGAATATCATTTAATGTGTGATATCAGGAATATGGTTACGAGTCGTGAGGATGGAATATTATATTTGCTTATTCTTTTGCTCAATTTTATATTTAATCAAAAATTTAATCTTTGTTTTTTAATTTTATTTTTAAGGTTTAAACTTGAAGAACTTCTATTAATCACATTGTTAATAGAAGATTAGATTATATACAATGTTAGCTGCCTGTCTACGACCAAGTTTTAGAAAAAAATAATTTGTTTCTTGGACCAACTTAGAATAATTTTAAGTAAAAAAACATTTAGGGATTTAATCTTTTCATTTTTGTTACTTCAACATCAATTTATATTTCTTATTATATATTTTTATTAATGTTTTAGTTTACATAATATTTGGCATTTTGTAAACAATAGATATTTCTTTTTTTTAAATTATGTTTTCAATGTGTTTATCTCATTTTATAGCACAGTGTGACCTAAGTCCGCACTTAAGTCACGTATACCCGTGACTTAAGTAGTCGATTATTGCACCGTGAGGTTAGCGCGCGCGCGGGCGTGACAGCGGACTTAGGTAAACGTGCTATAAAATATCGTACGATACATGTCACTTCAGTGCCAGTATCGTAATGTACTATTTTAACATTGTAATTGAATGGAATTTTATATCTTATGATTATATTTTTATAATTATATGATCTTTCGAATGTTATATTGATTTTTCCGATATTATTTAAAGCTATTGCATTGAATAATTCTTTGTCAAATCGAATCATGTTAAATAAGCGAAAATTGAATATGTAAAGTGTCGTATTTATAGGTTTAGATAATCAGGATTGATTGTATATTAAAATATTAATTGGGGAAAGTTTTGTTTAGTTGTTATCCATATCTTTTGCATTCAATATTTTTGTGTAAAGTCAAATCGTTGAAATAAGCGAAAATCGTCCATTTTATGTATGTTTTGGCGTCAAAAATTATTTGTTTGGATTTAACTCGTCGGGAATTGATTGTACAAAAAAATGTTTAATAGGAAAATGTTTTGTTTTAATATTATCTATAACTTTTACATTCAACATTTTTGTGTAAAATCAAATCCTGTCAAGTTATAGCCGAAAATCGTCCATTTTATGTATATTTAGGCGTTAAAAATCGTTTTTATGAGTTCAACTCGTCAGGAATTGGTCGTAGCAAAAAATGTTCAATATAAAAAAGTTTTTTTTTAATATTATCTATAACTTCTACATTTAAAATTTTTGTGTAAAGTCAAATTCTGCTCAGTTATAAACGAAAATTAGCCATTTTATGTACATTTAGGCGTTAAAACCCGTTTTCTTGGATTTAACTCATTAGGAATTGATCGTACAAAAAATGTCGAATAGGAAAAAGTTTTGTTTCAATATTATCTATAACTTTTGTATTTAACATTTTTGTGTAAATTCAAATCCTGTAAAGTAATAGCAAAAAAACGACTATTTTTGATGATTTTAGCGATTTTTTCGCTATTACATTGTTAAATATTGTTCATAGAAAAAAATGTTCAATGTAAAAAAGACGTCTTTTTATTAGTTTTAGCAGATGCATTTGTTGTTTTTGACTTAAATTTAATTTTGTTCACCGTATACTCAAAAATCGATTTTTTCAAATTTTTATTTGCCCTGGCGTTTTTTTATTTATCGATCGATTTGGCTCGGTAGAGAACTGTCAGTTACTTATAATTAGACGAGTATATTCCCCAAAGCCCGTTTGGATCCGTCGAAATTTCGCTGAGATAATCGGGTTACTTGATCACATACATACGTACAGACATACATACATCTCTGAAAACGCTTAAAATGTACTTCTTTTGGGTGGAAAATAGTTTTTATGTTGTAAATTTCAGTTTGAAGTGTTACAATTTTCACCCTGACGAAAATATAAGGCTCTCCCGAGAAGAGGTCGTGCCTAAAAACTCAACGCGCCAACAACAGTACCTCAATGGTGGTGAAGAAACTGTCGTTGTTGCCTCCATAATATCCCCGATAATATTATAATGAGCGTAGAAATTGGTCAACAATACCGGGCGCGCAAAATAATTCATCAAACTCTAAGAGATGGTCCGTTTGGTGATCATATTAGGAAGTAATTTTCGGCAAATTCTTCTAGTTATGAAATGTGGCCACAAAAACAGTATAATTGAAGAAAGTAAAACCGAATTAAAAACTTAAAGCGCCTACGACAATACCTCATTGGCGGTTGCTTTCGCGGTAGAGGGAATGGTGGAGGGAACCCTGGAGGGGCGTGGAGGAGCCAGTGGAGGGGGGTAGAGGCACACATACACGCACATGAGCGTTGAGCCGAACGCGCCACCAACGCAACATGGACCCAAGCGCTAGCGTGCAAGGAGAGTGGCATCCCCTTCCGCCGATTTTCTTTTCTCTCTCACTCTCCTGCCTCACCTGCCTGTACCTCCCGCGGCACGTGCAAGCGCGCCTGGTCGGTGCGCTTGCCGATTCCGGGAAAAGCAAAAAACCTCTCCGTCGCCAAGCGGATATTCCTGTTGAGACATGTACACACACACACGTCAATGTACGTTTTTACAAAACGCACACGCACCGTTAACTCCCCGATATTCTATAGAATTTTCTTTTTCTTCTATTCGAATTTCAACGCATGCAACTGAACTCGCCATTCATCTACTTGTTCACGTGAACATCGCACTGATTCAAATACGTACACTTACGCAGCTTCTCATCCTGGCCATCCATCTCTCGTCTTTTTGGATGCTCGTCTTTCCGTAGCTTGTCCCCTGGCCGCCCACCCCTTGATTTAGCCGCAACACACAAGCTCTCCCGAAATCACACCAGACACCACAAAAAGCTCTCCCGCTATCTCACAGGCCATAAGAACACTCGCCCGAACAAAACACTCCCGACTGGAAATTTTCGAATAAGGTAAATATCTTAAGTCCTGCGCAGTGGAAGCAAAATAGGGACCATAACCTGTTGGCATATTGGATTAAGATTGCGCAAAGATAAAGACACAAAGATATCAAAGTAACTTAAGTAACGTTTATTATCACGACACGTCTTAACTACACGAGGCGCTCTTGGACTGACTGCGCTCCGCGCTCTCGCCTAGCAGATCTGATATGGGGGCGCCACATACTATAGCGATATACTATAGCGATATAGAGCATTCGTTATATTCTAACAATTTTCATCGACACGGACCGAGGACTCTCTCTCGCTCTCTCTCTCTCTCTCTCTCTCTCTCTCTCTCTCTCTCTCTCTCTCTCTCTCTCTCTCTCTCTCTCTCTCTCTCTCTCTCTCTCTCTCTCTCTCTCTCTCTCTCTCTCTCTCTCTCTCTCTCTCTCTCTCTCTCTCTCTCTCTCTCTCTCTCTCTCTCTCTCTCTCTCTCTCTCTCTCTCTCTCTCTCCCCCCCCCCCCCCTCTCATACATGGACCAGCATAGCCTACAGTCGTATCTTATTATACAGAGGTACTGTTTGAGAATTGCCATAATTTATAAGTAAGTTACATGCTGTGGGTGTTAGAAATAAATATGAATAACACTTGAGTAAAATTAAACTATAATATATTATAAATTGTCTATAAATTTATTAAATATTACATAAATTTCGATATAAAGGTTGTTATAAAGATTGATATGAATTGGATGTGTGTAAATGTTACAATAAAATAGTTGAGTGTATGACTGTTACAATTTGAGAGTATGTTTTCTGTGTGACTGTGGATGAGTTTTGCTGAGTTACGTTGCGAGCCACTGATGAGAGTGCTAACCATACAATAAGCAAAGGACACAATCAAATATTATTTATTTGATTGTGGTTGAGTTTCCAATGAGATGACACGATTAAATATTATTGATCTAATCGAGGCTGAGTATTTCCAACTATACAGCCCGGCTATGCGCTCGTTATAGCAGCGCACTTTTGTCTAATTTGGCTGCATATCTGAGTGGTTACCTGGGTTCGCAGCGATTGTATTACTTCGGAATGCGTGAGAGAAAGCCGATGACACCGAAGCAGGTGAATTGCGCCAGATGAGAAAATCCAGTTGAGAACACCAGTGAAGTTTCCTATTTGAGAACAACCTCCAAAGTGTAGCAGAAGCCACGTGAGATGTTGCCCCGTGGTGCGGTCGAAGCATCGAGCGCCGATGAGAAGATGCCGCATGAGTATCACCGCCGTATGTGATGTTTCCGTACTGCCGACTATACCGTGTGAGAAACACAGTTGCGAGAGATATCCCATGTGAGAAACACTGCCATATAAGTTGCTCTGCAGAAGTCCATGTAGGGAGCGTGAGAGTGACCACACTTGAGTTTATCCAACTTGAGAATCGCCGAACGTGCGCACTGAGATTTTCCACTTGGTCGACCGTTACATGGAGACTATTTGAGTGAGAGAGATTTGAGTGAGAACATCCGTCTTCTTCCTCGTCTCGTTGTCACCGAGGAGTGAGTCAAACCAGCGTCTCCCTCATTTACATGTGTCAAAGTGAGAGAGACAGCATGGTTTTTGTCATACTCGGCTAATCAGTGTAGCGGATCAGCTGTTTCGGAGAGCAGCTGATGAGGGCTGCCGTCGCGCGACCGCTTGCTGAGTTATACCAGTGGTAGCCGCGAAAATTCAAAATTATGATAATTCCCAAACAGGTGCCAAGTGGTTATAAGTGTTTATGTTTACGGTAGCTGCACGGTAGCTAATTACCCTCATTAATGGCTATTTTGTTTACATATATAGTAGCGAAACAGAAACTGTTTTGGAAACAATGTGCCATTAACACTTGTTTACAAGGGTTAATAGCTACTGTGCGGCTACGTTTACATAACACTTATCTTAATGACCTCCCTGGCGCCGACGTGTAATATGATATGTCTCGCTATAATGGTCCATATACTATTTATAGATTATTTTATACTACCATGCGAAATATGAAAGCTCCAGCAATCATAGTTCAACTGGAAACTAATTAAACTTTTTTGCTTTTTTATGTATTTAGCTGTTCGCCAACTAACAGTGTGGCTTTCTCAAATTATTTTGTCCTTTTTCTTCTATCATATAGTAGCTAGAGCTTTAATACTTGAAGCAGTATGTGATATAATGGTATAATTGTATAATATCTATGTGAAAAAATCAGAAAAATTTATTTTATACTTTGGATTCTGAACTGATGAAATTTACTAAACATGTTCAATCTATCTCAAAGTCAAAATACAAAATAAATTTTCTTAATTTTTCTGCCATATTATACGTCAGTTATTTATTCTTTCAAAGGAATTTATTTAGAAGAATAATGTCACGACAACTGACTTGAAAGCACGAAAAATGATGTTACACATTAATGGAATCAAAGATTTTGAAGAGCGCCTGTTAACAAATGCTGAAAAGCATAGATATAACGCACAAGCGCGTGCGGAATCGGAATATTATTTCGAGCCATGTAAAACTCGAAAATATAAAAGCATCTAGTTTCGAGTACCCTTCTGCGTCGAATTTAGGTAAATCTATTTTTGTCCGGTCTCGGTATGTTTACCGTGTACACAGAATAGTGCGTACGTGCCGAAACCTTGGACCTCCCTCTCGCACAATTCTGTATTAGTTTATATTCTATAGAATAATTTTGAGTTCAGGATTTCTGTCTTGGGCAACTTTCTTATGAAATTAGTGCGAGGACCGAACTGCAAGATTTTTGAAAGGATGTGAAGACAACTAATACTCCTTACACTTAGATGTACTCCCGTAAAAGAATTAAACAGCAATTCTGTCATTTATAAAAAACTGTGAAAGATATAGATACTAACAAAATGTCATGATTGCATACTTATTTAAAAAATATGTGACCGGGTTCTTACATTTGTTTGATAAGAAATGGATTCATACAGGGGCAAACGGGCCTAAAACTAAAGACTCAAGGAAGTATGCCTACCAACGTATGTACCAAAGATACAGATATAAGAGCTGTGCACGCTTGAGTTTTTGTAGAGATGAATAGAGAGATTGCCACGGAAACAAATGAGGCAAGTTTGTGTGCATGGCATGCTGTTGCCTCTCGCTGCCAAATCCTGGAACTATACACATATATTTTGACTGGCTGTTGGAAAATGGATACGGAGCGGAGCGGGGGAAGCGTGAGAAGACGACTCGGCGGCTCGGTACACGTGCACTGAATGTGTGTATGCCCAAGCGGCCCGGCGCTCCGCGCACTAGCCGGCTATGTTTCCTTCTCCCAACAAGCCCGACAATGTCCGACCGGCCTGACATTCATCGCTCAACATTTTTACTATATACACAAATGAACGGAATTGAAAACTGAAAAATACAAAACCCAAATTCTAAGTCACAAGTTAAGCCCGAAGGGATGAAAATAAAAATGAACGATTTTACTGTAACATATTGATATTGTAGCGATAGCCATGGCGGCTAAGGCACGCAGCTACTTTTGTTCTAATCTTTTGGAGCCAAGTTCAATCCCGGCCCGCAACTATTTTTTTTCTTTTATAATGCATGTAAAATTTCTTTCATTATATTATTATAACACACACATTTTTTTACTTCAATTTTTGTTCTCTAATAGAATTGAAATTTAACTTGTAATTGAGATATTTATATCCAGAAAACATTGCAAGTAAAATTTTCGTTTTTCAAAATTATTTTATTGAATGGGTTAATTTTATTGAAGTACCATGATATTTTGGATAATATTTGTTTAATCAAGAATATTTTGTAACCTGAGTAAATTAATTCACCGAGAGCAAATTAATTAAATACATGATTATATTTATTTTATATGCTAAAGATTGGCTATTCAATTTATATGTAAAATGTAATAAATCGCAGTCAAGATTGACTTTTTTAAGGATGAGGAAGGATCAACAATTATCGTTGAACATGCAAGCTCAGTTTCCGAAGTAAAATTCTCACTCCCATTCTCTAATCCCTAAAACATACGTTATTTGTTATAAGAGTGAGTCGTTTCTATTAATATTATTCATTAAATGGTAATCAACAAATATCTCAACAGTAAGAGCAGAATTTCCAAGTACTTTACGTTGCAGTACAATTAAAAAAACATTTTTAATTAAAAAATAATTAGAATATCGTTTAACTGTATACCGGAAAGCACGATTTGTAATACGAAAATACGATTCGGCGATGTGCAAAAAATGCGCTTGCGTTTTAATTGGCTTATCTAAGCCTCAAAGAAACTAAAATGAAAATTCCAAGTCAAAATCCAAACGGGCTAGGATTCATGAGCCTAAACGATTTTACACTTTGCATTTATATTTGTGGTGTAGTCAAAACACTATATTCCGCCGAAATATAATCAATTATAATCTACAACATAAAAAAAGTATTGTTATATTATACACGTTTATTACTCTAATAGAGCTGAAATTTTAATAATTCGTAAAATCATATTTTGGTCAATAACAACTATTCTGTAAAATACAGAATTATATACATGTTTTTCCAGCGACTACATCATTTTACTCGCTTTCCCATTCTCTAATTTTTATTCTATTTAAATATAACAAACCGCCAAAACTTTGGACTTTTGTAACAATTTTTAGAAGTACGTAAATTTAAAACATTTTATGGGCTAAATTTTTATTAAATGGCGTTAATCATATAAGAGGGGGCAAGTTTTATAGCAATCTTTTGAAAAATCACTCTTATATTTACATTTTCGTAATTATAAAAATTATTCCAATCAGTTTAAAAAGTCCAGATAATCTCTTAATCTCTTAAATAAGACAGTGCTAAAAATTCAGTACTTTTTTAAGCTGAGTTTGACATTTTTAAAAGCGGTATTCTAGTAGAGAGGAGATCAGTCCAGCTTCATTGAAAGCTCGACTCGATCGGCTATCCTGATAAAACCCAACTCGGCATTATTATCCCATTTATATTACATTAGCTCAATAACATTTTTATTTTCTACCTCTTCTTTATAGTATTTGGCTATCTTTAGTTGCTTCATTTGTCTCTAGGTTTTTTTCATTGACAGCGAGTCAACAAGATTTTGAATTTACAGTGTAGTTGTAAAAAAAATATAGATTTAAAACTTCTTAATGTTTTCAATCATAAGAGTTTTCCGTGTGAACAACTCATTTTTCAAATTAAAAAAGTTAAAATACTCTTTAACAAATTATCATTTATACTTAGCTTAGTTTTAACAGTGATAGTTGAGGTGATAGTTCAAGTGATAGTTCATAGTTATTTTTATTAGCATAGTTTTGACTGTAATATCTTCAATATTATTTTCTAGTATTTATCTATTATTAGTATTTTTACATATCATTTTTTTGCGCAGTCTGAAAAAATGACTTGATAAATCTTTTTCTTGGTTTTAAATCGTCTCGGCGTTCTCGAAAATCCGTGGCGTGGTATTGCTGGCCTTCTCTTCGGTGCCCCCCAGAAAACAAATGCACTTATTGAAACTGATAGATGCAGCACAATAAGTTTATTTGGCCAAATAACCAATTCATTATATTGTTTTAAACATTGAGCTCAATATAAAGTTATTTTACGTAAAAAATCTTACATTTAAAATCTAGTTCATAAATAAAGATAGAAAGATAATTTTGTTTACATTAGGCGACTGATTCATCTTAGTTAATTATTTATTAAGGGGGTTGGACACCTTTAAAATGACGAAAAATCTATTTTTTTATTACATATTTTACTAAAAAAACACTTGTACAATATGTCCCAATTAGTTTTAAAGTATTATCTATTTTTGTTCTAAGAATATACACAAAACACTGATAAAGCTTTTCATTTGTTTTTTGTTCAAATTACATTTTTCCCCTTGTATACATTTATATAATCCTATATTATTTCTACTAATTTTTTTTTCATTTCTCTGTTCTTAATATATTTAAAATTCTCATTCTACATACTCATATATATACTTTAAAAATCCAAAAATAATATTTTAAACATTAATATAAAGATAAAAAATAAATAATATAATTTATGGACGGTATTTTAGACAAAAATAAAAATTTGAATTTAAAACTTACAGCAGTTAAGTTGGCACCGTAACAACCTGACTTATCACCGACAGCATCTCACAGCTCACTCGTTTATTGCAATTGAGCTCATTTTAACCTATGTAAAAGTCTGCAAGCAATGTAAACATGCACAGCTGTCATTTCATATAAACACTGTGATATCAGCATCAGCACCTTTTTTATACAAAGTGTTGTTCTTAGATTTCAATGTTTCCAACGGATTTGGGAGTAAAAATTTAGTGTATTATAATACGTAAGGGTATTTTAAATAAGTTTTTATAAGTGTTTCAATAGTACGAGTGACAGTTGAATTAAAGTTTTAGAAAAAGCTTTTTAGTACTTGAACTTTTATTGGAAACTTTTAATGTACAAAAAACATTTAGTGTACATATTTACATCAACTTTTAAGCAAAAGATATGCTATTGTTCAGAAAAACATTATGGAACCTTCGCCAGAAAGCTACCATTATCAACCATCGCCTGAATCTCACTATGATATAATTCACATTTTATTTTCTGAAGTCAAAACAGTTATGCACTTCAATATAGTACATTACGCAACTAGTGCGTAAAGCGAGTCATTTTTGCATGGGTATTGCTCGCTTTGCTCGGGTGACAAACAATACTCGTGCAAAGATTACTGGCTTTCGCACGTGTTGCGTTTACTATTTTTTATAACTGAGCGCGTGAAACTCTACGTTAAATGCCTGTTCAGCGTGCGTAAAGTATTCGGAGTTCTTTCACGAGTGCTTAAAGTGAGTACTTTACGCACTGAGTGCGTGAAGAGCTCACTTTACGCACTACTTCACGCACCGAGTGCGTAAACACTTTACACACTAGTGAAAAAAGGGGGTAATTTACGCACGCTAAATAGGCATCAAAAGTCGAGTTTTACGCACTCAGTTACAAAAAATATATATCAGTCGTATTCTTTTTATTAAGTAATAATATTATATGTTGTAACGGGCGCCGATATAAGTTACGAGAATCACGTATACTGCATTGCGAGATTTGAATCTCACGCGCTTGCACGTATCGTGATCGACAGAGCGCCACGCGGAACAAGCCAGAAGCAGATGGAGAAGAAGACGAAGCCGACGCGCCGCTGCGAACGTGAGCGCGCGGCCATGTTGTTGACCACCGTGACACGCGAAAAGTCGTCGTTGTTGAGCTCCGCGCATCTAGAGAGTTTTTGGTGTGTGCGCCGCGCCTCCACGACTGCAACTGTGACCATCACCGCGCCACCATCCATCGCAAGCGAGCAAGACGAAGAGAGAGAAAGAGACAGCGACAGCATAGGCCGGGGACAGTGAGACATGATCCATCCTCCGCCCCGATAGCAGCGAGAGCGAGAGAGATAGCTGCAATGGCTGGCCAGCCGAGAGTAAGTCGCGCTTGATATATGCGTTTTTATTGTCGCGGAGTAACCTGTTGCCATCGCGCATCGGCGGCCGCGAGCGTGCGTGCGAAGTAGAGTCTCGGCCTGCGCGTTTGATTGTTGATTATTGTTCGGGTTCGCGCCCCTTAGCGCGATCAACTGGGTGCAATAAACCCCTTTCATTTTTACCTTAACAGTCGAGTCACGAGTATTTATTGAGCACGCCTAACCTATGCATGTTTCCCGAATACCGCCCTCTACCCTTTTCAGCAGCTGGGGCCTGATTCTAAATTTGTCTCGACGTCGAGACACACCAAATCCGGAGCTGTAGACCAATGAGGGAGCTCCTTTAAAAGGAAAAGCAGTTGTCTCGAGGCCGAGACACATTTAGAATCAGGCCCCTGCAGCTAGTCGCAGGTATTGCCTCCTAGAGGAACATCGGTAGCGGGAGTAAGTATTTCATAAGCCGCTTGGAGGTTACACCGAGCGGCGTTGGGCGGGAAAGACCGGCTGCGCTGGTAACGCTAGGTCATAGCGAGCAGCCGGTAGTTCGCGGGCAGCGCCGGTTCTAGTAGAAAGCGGCCTAGGCTTTCTACAATAGAAGCCGGGCTCGCATGTTCAGAACCTGTGTCGAGGCGCTTCTGCCGGACTACAGGTAATTCTACAACGATGAGTCACCGGAGCGTAGAATACACCCGTATATTAATTACCCCGCGAACCCCTGAGAGGGATTAATACCCTCTCCATAACTGAACCCCGTTACAACTGGCGCCCAACGTGGGACGCCATGTAACGGGATGGATACGGAGAAGAGTAAAAAATACGAGCCGGCACGGCTCCCTAGCCCTCTATTTGGTGTGCTAACAGCAGGGGCGGGTAACACAGGGTCCTTCTCTTGCGCCGGCTAGCGCTGTATCACACCTCGTTATATGGTGGATCCCAGCTCCTCCACCATATAACGAGGTGTGATACAGCGCTAGTCGGCGCAAGAGTAGAGCCCTGTGTTACCGGCACCTGCGGTTAGCACACCAGATAGAGGGCCAGGGAGCAGTGCATTGGTAGTCTCGCGGTAGAGACACTCGCCTGCGGTCCGGATCGCTCAGGTTCAATTTCCGATGCCGGCGCGTATTTTTTACTCTTCTCCTCCATATCCACCCCGTTACAATGTAAAAAAGAATAATGAAGAACTAGTAAATAAATTCACCCTATCAGACATTAAGTGGGTCGGATACCTTTAAAATGACGAAAAATCAAGTTTTTTTATTACATATTTTACTAAAAAAATACTTTTAGAATATGTTCAAATTAGTTTTAAAGCATTATCTATTTTTGTTTTAAGAATATACACAAAACACTGATAAAGCTTTTCATTTGTTTTTTGTTCAAATTACATTTATCCCCTTGTATACGTATTTATATAATCGTATATTATTTCAACTAATTTTTTTCTTATTTCTCTGTTCTTAATATATTTAAAATTCTCACTAAACATATCTATATATACTTTAAAAAATCCAAAAATAATATTTTAAACATTAATATAAAGACAAAAAATGAATAATATAATTTATGGACGGTATTTTTGACAAAAATAAAAATTGGAATTTAAAACTTATAGTAGTTAAGTTGGCTCCGTAACAACCTGACTTATCACTGACAACTTCTCACAGCTCACTTCTTTATTGTAGCAGAGCTGATTTTAACCTATGAAAAAGTCCTCAAGCAATGTATCCGTGCACCGCTGTTATTTCATATAAACACTGTGATATCAGCATCAGCACCTTTTTTTATACAAAGTGTTATTCTTAGTTTTCATTGTTTCAAACGGATTTGGGAGTAAAAATTTAGTGTATTATGTAATACGTAAAGGTATTTTAAATAAGTTTTTAAAAGTGTTTGAATAATACGAGTGACAGTTGAATTAAAGTTTTAGAAATAGCTTTTTAGTACTTGAACTTTTATTGGACACTATATATTTGAAATAGCAGGGATTGATACTAAAGGAAAATTAAGTCTATACTGACTATTACAAAGACCATTTAGAGTACAGATTTAAATCAACTTTTAAAGGAAGCGAAAGATATGCTATTGTGCAGAAAAACATAATGGAACCTTCACTTCAATCAGAAAGCTACCATTATCAACCATCGCCTGAATCTCACTATGATATAATTGACATTTTATTTTCTGAAGTCAAAACAGTTATGCACTGAAATAAATATATATCAGTCATATTCTCTTTATTAAGTAATAATATTACATGTGAAAAAGAATAATGAAGGCCAAGTAAAGAAGTTCGCCCTATCAGACATTAAAAGAAGACCAATATAGGAGTGTTGCTGCTATAAACATTTTTTTTAAGCATTTGGCTATGGCGATACATGAAGGATTTTGGATTTCTCAACACATTCTTTATTTACCTCAGTATATAAGAATCTAATATATGTAATAAAGATTATTAAAAACGTACGGATTTAAGGCACCAAAGGATCTACATGTTAAACCATTTATCAAACTTGACTGACTGATGTGGATATGACTGTTACGCGTGCTTATAGCTTACAAGTCTGATGGACCGTATATCGAGGTACCAGAATATTTGCTCTAAATGTAAAATATTTTGAGCTAAAAACAATACTTTTTTGTATTTCAGGGCAGAGATGGGAGTTAAGAAATAATGAAGAAGAAATAAAGAAGTATTTTAGTAATTTTATCTTTAAAGCTGTTTTCTACATAATGTAAAATTTTGGGCTCTGCCGTCGACTCCAGATTCAACAACTGCATATATTTTAATGGGAGAGGTCCTAAAATTTTGGTATTTTATATGTCTATTGAATAAAGAGTTGTATGTATCCAATTTTTACTTGATTAAATAACTTTTTACGGTTTTTTAAGATTTTTTTAGCAATTTTTGACCGTAAAAAATTATTTTATGAAATAAATTGGATACATACAACTCTTCAGTTAATAGTCATATAAAATACCAAAATTTTAGGACCTCTCCCATTAAAACATATGCAGTTTCTGAATCTGGAGTGGACGGCGGAGTACAAATTTTGAAATGGCCATATATTTGGATAAAATCGATCAAAATTTTTTTTTTTGGGTCTAATTTGATCACAAATTGAAAATATTATTAGGATATTACTTTTACATATTTCTAATTATGAAAATTTATTTCAGGTCATTTTATGAAGAAAATTTTAAAGGTGTCTAACCCCTCAATTAACTTATGTATACAAATTTAATATTTATTAAAAAAGTTAATTTGATCTAAGAATGCGCTATTATGTCAACGAATAAAGTGAAAATCATATTATATATTCCTTTTTGTCCGGGTGTGCGTAAAGTGGGTGTGTAAAGGGCCAATTTCTGAGCGTAAAGTTTACTTTTTCGCATACGGAAAATGTATTATAAGAAAGTGTATAGAAATGTAAATAAATGTAGGTCGCAATCGGAACATTTTTTACATTAATATGAGTGATTCTGCCATAACTTCCCTAGATTAGGTCTAACTTCTTTTTTTTCAAAACCAACTCTTTATAGGCGGTTTGAGGTTTCATCTACTCATTATAACATTTAAAATAAGTACCCAGAACTAATCCACTACAAAATATTCCGGCTATAGTTTACGTATCCTTTTATGATCTTGGTAGGGCACGGAACTGACCATTATTGTAAAAAATTCTCGAAATTAATTATAAAATATATAATACGATAAAAAAATTCGGTAAAACAATTTCAAACAAGAGCTTGAAAAATAATATTTTATATAACCAACTTAATTAATAATATCAAATTCCGTAATAATAGTAAGAGTAACCCTGGTGGAAAAAATTTTTCTGCCGTAGAGTGCTGAAGTGTGTGAAACTGCAACTATGTGCCAAAGTATGTCTAACTATACGAAACTGTGCAAAAGTGTGCTCAAGCAGGTAGATTTCGGACATTTTACACAGGTTTAGCACAGATTGGCACACTTTTGCACATTTTAGCACACTTTGGCACAGTTTAGCACACTTTGGCACAGTTTAGCACAAAAAGCTTTTAGCTGTTAAAAATAAATTTAGCTTGATTATTTGGCACAGTTTAACACACTTTGACATACTTCAGAACAGTTGAGCACAGTTGTGCACAGTTTGGCACAACTTTAGCACGCCTTAACACAAATTATTGTTAAATTTTTAAATTAACAACCATCATTTATTATTAACAATATCAAATCTTTTATTCAACCACTTATAGTCACTAGACTCAAGAATTATTAATTTTTGAAAATCAATTGAGTTTAGTTATAGTCAAGTGTGTCCATTTATTTCGAATTGAGATTACCTATAATTAAATATTCAAAATTATTGTTAATAATAAATTATTTATATTTTTACTTATATTGTTTTAATAAGTGAACAATATTTTGTGTGCTTAATTGTGCAAAATTGTGTGAATCTGTGCAAAAACTGTGCAAAACTGTGCCACAATGTGTCAAACTATTGTGCCTAATAATAAAACTAATTTTATTTTTAGTAACTGAAAATTCTTTGTGCCAAAATATGTCAAAACGCTCTAAAGTGTGCCAAAGTGTGCTAAAATATGCACAACTGTATCGAAAATCAAATTATATTTATTTTCAACAGCTGAAAGTGATTTATGCCAAACTGTGCAAAAGTGTGCCACATTATTCCAAACTGTGCCAATATGTGATAAATCTGTGTAAAATATCGGAAACCTACCTACTTGGGCACAGTTTTGCACAGTTTTGCACAGTTAAGCACACTTATGCACGATTAAGCACGAAAATTATTTTCATTAAGGAATCAAAATGATAATTTATGGTAATTTATGCAAATTATTTTTCATACAATATTTTGATTTACATTTTTATTTAAAATATTAAAATAATATTACAATTAATATTTTCTGTTTACATTTAAAATTAGTTTAATAAAATATAATATTTAATAATTTTTTAATGCGGTCTTACACCTATAGGCCTTTATGGCCAAAATTATCTAAAAGAAATGATTAAAAATATTATTATAATAAAATAATGAAAATATGTTGTAAATATAACTTATCTTGAATAAAATGAGCCTAGGCAGAGATCCTTAAACTCATTTTATCTTCAGTCACAGCATTTTCAAGAAAAAAAGTTTGTTGTAAGTTTTCTTTGAAACTGCATGATGGATTTTCATGGGACAAACTGCAAATTCACTGAATTACGAGCCCATACATCAACGGCTTTCTCAGCATTTTGAAATTTTACTTTTACTGATTTTCTTTGTTTAACTTGATGCTTTTTCTTCAGAATATTTGCGTTTTTCGTGGTCGGAGCTATTTTTCAAAATTTATCTTATAAAAGCAGATAAATAGAAATTTTAAAGATTTCACAATTATGTAAATCATTCATTATTTATATGAATTTACTCTTATATATAATTTATGATTTGAAACCGTATGGAATATCAGTTTTATTATAAGAAATAAAAAAAGTTCGGACACCAAAGATTTCAGTTCAATTAAAAAAGTTTTTAACATTTAATAATGAATTTTAATCTTTTATGGGACGGAACTGACATTTTTAAACTTAAAAACTCGCAGGTCGCGTATACTCAATATTACCTATTCTCCGCGTAGGTAGTTCTTATATCCACCAAATACTATAAAAAATGCATTTTACTTACCATTAAACATAATCTAAACAGCGGATTACACTGGGGACGGAACTGACTAAAATATTTGTACGCTGTGAAATTAGAAAAAGAAGTAGTTCGCGTTCGCGGATTTTCTAATTTTTAACGGCTTTTCTGCTTCCATCATTCGTCCGTGTGCTCGCGCTGGAGGAATCGACCGCTAGATGGCGTTGTGGAGCCAAGTAGTGTGGAGTTTCAAGCCCCACGTTCTCCTTATTCCAGGAAGGAAGGGTAGGAGAGAGAAATCAGAAAGTCGGAGAGATAACTTAACAAAAGGTTAATTGTACTGGAGGTGTACAGCTGAGGCACGTCCGCACGCTCGAGACTCTGAGCAACGACTACCGCTCGCAGGCGGCTTCTCGCCGCACGCAACATGGCCGCTTCCCCCACTCTCGCAGAGGGAGCGAGAGGGAAGATCGGATTCCCTACACACTCCCCCCCGAGTGCCAACGAAGTATATAGATATGGAAATATAAATGTAAATTATTGCTGTGCTCGACGATAGCACTTACAAACTAGGCAAATCACAGTTACATTACGATTTAGTCGTAGGAGCAAAAGCTACAGTTTTTCTTGCGTAGGTTTTTAATACTGGTTGATCTACAGTGGTGGGCTGATTGCCTTTTACATCACCACCGGAAGGCACATCGGGAAGATTATCGGAGATCATATACGCAGGTTTGAGAAGCTCTACAGATACGCTGCGTGTGGTACCATTTATATTAATGTCAAAAACGCGATCGAATTGGCACTTGATTATCTTATATGGGCCAGAATAAGGCCTCTCTAATCACTTTTTGGCCATGTTATGCATAAATACATGAGAGCAAGAGTATAAATCTTTAAAACAAAATGCGCGTTTTCTGTAATGGTGCGTGACAGGGACTGGACGGATTTGACGCATCAACTCGCGAAATTCTTCAATGAAAAAATTTGGATCGGGAGTTAAGTCCTCAGGGAGGAAAAATTCGCCTGGAAGACGCAAGGTCGTACCGAACAAAAATTCCGCAGGAGACGCATTCATGTCCTGACGAAGGTGACAGCGTAAACCTAATAGTACTGTGATTAAGGTACGGGTCCAGTCCTTGTCCACGTGACACATAATCGCTGACTTAAAACTACGATGCCAACGCTCGATTAAGCCGTTGGCCGCAGGGTCATACACGGTAGTGCGAATGCGCTCGCAACCTATTAGGGACAAAAGAGCCGAAAATAGACGCGATTCGAATTGCGAACCTTGCTCAGACGTAATGACCTTGGGAGCACCATATCGCGAGATCCAGGTATCATAGAATACCCTGGTAACCGTCTGCGCCGCCATGTCACGCAGCTGAACAGCCTCAACCCAACGCGAGAAGCGGTCAATCATGGCGAGAATGTACTCAAAGCCGTTGATTTTGGGGAGAGGGCCAACTATATCAATGTGCACATGGTCAAATCTACTATCGTGTGCAACGAATTTTTCTGGGACTAGCTTGACGTGACGAGAAATTTTTGATTGCTGACAGTCTAAACAATTTTTGCACATGCGCGGAATATCACGGTGCATATTGGGTCAGACATACCTTTGTCTTATGAGTCTGTCAGTGACCTTGGGGCCAGGGTGGGCAGATTTATGGAACATGCTGAACACCGTTTCACGGAGAGACTCAGGAATGTAAGGACGAATAGCCTCTCCAGTGATTTCGCAATAGATTGTTGTGTGAGCAGGACCGCACTGTATGCGTTTCAGCGATAACGGAAAATCAGGCGATTCTCTGATGGATTTCAGCTGCTCGTCAGCTTCCTGTTTTGCAGCTAGATCGGAAAGATCGATTTCAACAGGGAGCCTGATTGACTCTATCCGAGACAGAGAATCAGCCACTGTGTTGTCCACACCTTTGATATATTCAATTTGGGTGGTGTACTGTACAATCAGAGAAAGCTGACGCGTTTGGCGCGGTGACGCTTTGTCTGATTTCTGCATAAGTGCATAAATAAGAGGTTTGTGATCAGTTAGGATCTTGAAGTCTCTGCCTTCAACGAAAAATGAAAAATATTTTACAGCTTCATATATGGCCGTGAGCTCGCGGTCATAAGCTCTGTATTTTTGTTCGGCAGGAGAAAACTTCTTTGAGAAGAACGCAAGGTGTTCCCAAATTCCAACTAATGATAGTTGTTCTAAGGCAGCACCCATGCCTACATCCGAGGCGTCTGACACTAGACGTAGTTCTGCACCAAAGCGAGGGTATAATAGCAGGGCTGCTGTGGCAAGTTCGTTTTTGACACGAACAAAGGCATCCTCCGCCTCAGGTGTCCAAATCACCGGGCATTTATCATTCTTCCGAGAATCAGTGAAGAGAGCGTTAAGAGGAGCCTGAGAGGTTGCAGCGCGAGGCATATTACGGCGGTAAAAATTTACGGTACCGATAAACCTGCGAAGTTCTGCAATTGTCTGAGGTTTTAGGAAATTCAAAATGGCCTCAACTCTGCTTGGAATGGGGCGAATGCCTTCACCATTCACAAGGTAGCCTAAAAATTCCAACTCCTCAGCAGCAAAAGTACATTTGTCAACATTTAGGCGAAGATGAAACTTCTTAAGCCTTTCAAAGGCTATTCGAAGATGAGCATGGTGCTCTTCTAACGAGGATGAAGCGACCAAGATATCGTCTATGTACAGGTACACAAAATCGAGATCACCTAACGCGCTGTTTATGTAACGTTGGAAGGTCTGACTCGCATTGCGAAGACCGAATGTCATGTACATAAATTCAAAAAGGCCAAATGGCGTAATTATCACCGTTTTGAGAATGTCTTCAGGAGCCACTGGGATCTGGTTAAACGCTTTATGAAGATCCAGTGCTGAGAAGACTTTTTTACCGTGAAGATTATTCGTGCAGTCATGAATGTAAGCAGTCGGATATTTATCCGGGACTGTCACAGCATTTAAACGCCTGTAATCACCACATGGTCTCCAAGAATTATCCTTTTTTAACTCCATATGGAGTGGGCTCGTCCACGGACTGCTGGAGGGGGGACATATGCCCGCCTCCATCCAAGCGTTAAATTCAGCTTTTGCTGCTTTAAGCTTATCAGGAGCGAGTCTGCGAGGGCGTTCAGAAACAGGAGGGCCTGAGGTCACAATATGGTGGAACACGCTATTGCTGTCAGCAATCAGAAACACCCGTGATCTCAGGAAATTCCGCAAGCAGTTCTGCACATTTGGAGCCAGGACTTACTGTGAAAACAGAGTCGACTGAAACTTCTTTTGTGATGGCAAGATCGTAAATAGATGTAAGCGGGTCGACGAGGCGACTTCTTTTGAGATCAACTAAAAGACCATAATGCGATAAGAGATCAGCACCTATGATCGGATGAGATACGTCTGCTATGCAAAAATTCCAACGAATGGGACGCTTAAGACCTAAATTGAGAATAATCAAAGATTCGCCGTAAGTGTTAATGATAGAATTATTCGCGGTAAAAAGTTTATACGTACTAGATTTGCCGTGAATCTTTGGATTCGACGGGATGAGAGAAATATCTGCGCCAGTGTCAATCAAAAACATTCTACCAGATATGCGATCGCGTACATGGAGACGTTTAGAAGTTAGATTACCCTCTGCAGCTGTCTTAGAAACATAAGGCTGAGCTAGTTTTTTTGAGGGTTTTGTTTAATCCATTCGCTGTATTTAGAACACCACTCTCTGCAAGAGAGAGGGTTGTCCGCATATTTGCGGTGGGCTAAACATAGGCCCGAAGAATCCCGACTAGAAGAACGACTGCGTCGAGGTTTGCCTTTTGGCTGGGGCGTAGAGGAGTTAGCTGATGAGCCCTCAATCGCCTTTAATCTCTTATCAAACGAATCGAATTTACGCTCAAGGCGCTTAACGGCAGCCTCGAGATTGAAGGAATTGGATTGGTTTGCGGAAACTACGTGAGCTTGCGGACCGGAAGCACTACCGATCTGTATTTGACTCGAATCGATAGCTTCTACAATTTTATCAGCCATCTGAGCAAGTTTATGAAGATCCGTTACTTCCGAAATCGCGAGGGTGGCTTTGCAATGCGATGGTAACTGATCTAAAAAGACAGAGCGTATAATGTCATCACCCGCGCCTGTATTGAGGCCTCGCAGACGGTTCAATATGAGCGACGGTTTACCGATTGTCGAGACCTGACCTTTGATGAGCTGACGCAGGCGCGTCTCAGCAGAGGCACCGAACGTATCGAACAGGCGGTTTTTAACTTATTCAAAAACATCCGCGGGACGAGGGTCAGCGGTAACAATGTCTTTGATAGCTTCGAACGCTTCCATATCTAGCTTTTCGGAAATGAAATCCGCTTTGGTCGCGCCCAACGTAATGCCTGCGTTCCTGAGGGTGATCTCTGCTTGCGCGAAACATTCCGCCGGGTTGTCTATATAAATAAATTCACTGGAATTGAGAAAAAAAATCAAATACACGTGACTCAAGAAGTGCCACAGTAACTTTCCGAGTAGCCTTGCACAACAACGTGTCCAAAAGAAGGGGCGTGAAAAGTTTAAAATGACTGCCAAGATGGCCGCCAAGTTCTCGGAACGCGAGACCTTTGCGCGCGGATTCGCGGAATTCAAAATCTCAGAAGAGTATAAACACGCGCCGAATGACGACAATTCTCGGAAGGCCGGGAGAAGGCAAACACTTCCCGGAAGTTGTGTTTAATAAAATGAAATTTTTGACGCGCAGTAATTACGTTGCGCCGCACAATGCGCACATTTATTGTTCACTCGCTTTTACCGCACGCATACCTTAACGCAAAAATCTTGAAGATTATGTGTTGGTGAGTGCTGGGCGGCCTCGGAAAACGCTCGACGATTTTTTTGATTTTTTAATTTGTTTCAGCCAGCAATACTAAATAAACTAAATTTTTATTAAAAGGTCTTTAAATTACCTACAATTTCTTTTTTTTTAATTTAAATTATCTCTAGCCTCTTATTTGTTATCAATGAAAATATGGTTTATATTTCTTTAATTAATATCTCAAAAATTTTTTCATTTTTCCACTCAAAATTTTTACCACTTATTGCACTTATCGAGTAAACATTTTGTTAAAATTTCAAGAGGTTATGTTGATTTGTTTCCGAGAAAAAAATTATTTTTAAAAACAAGTGCGTTTTCTTTCGTTAACGATAACAGGAGTAACAGTCAATGAATCGTTTTGAAATTTGGCAAAGAATTAGCTTTTTTATATCTAAGAATTCAGTTCTTTGCGGAAAAAAATCTGACCGTTGTGACCAAAGATATGAGTTTAAAATTTTTTTATAAATTTCTTATATTTGCATTTTTTAAAAGAATATTCGATTGATTGACTCAAACTTTTTACCACTTATTACACTTATCGAGTACAAAATTGTGTTAAAATTTCAAGAGGTTATGTTGATTTGTTTCCGAGAAAAAAATTATTTTTAAAAACAAGTGCGTTTTCTTTCGTTAACGGTATCAGGAGTAAAAGTCAATGAATTGTTTTGAAATTTGGCAAAGAATTAGCTTTTTTATATCTAAGAATTCAGTTCTTTGCGGAAAAAAATCTGACCGTTGTGACCAAAGATATGAGTTTAAAATTTTTTTATAAATTTCTTATATTTGCATTTTTTAAAAGAATATTCGATTGATTGACAAACTTTTTACCACTTATTACACTTATCGAGTACAACATTGTGTTAAAATTTCAAGAGGTTATGTTGGTCGAAATTTTTTTACTCATTCAAAATTAGCCCCAAAACACAAATATAAAGTTTTAGAGTAAAATATGCATTAGTTCTATTCAATTTGTATATCATATATAAATAAAATAATTATTGTGTACTACGGCATATCCCCGAGAAAGTAATTTCAGATTGAGTTCCGCGGCAATGTGTAGTACTAGGGCAACGATAATAATTGACTTTCAAAATATGAATTTCGTAAAAATTTCATAAAAATATTTCATAAAAATATCGATTCTTAAATATGAAAAAAACTACCTCTCTGTTAAATTTCAAAACGATTCGTTGTCTTTTGTTAAGAAGTATAACTTAGTTATTATATTTGTATGATTGTTACCATGATGGATTAACTTTAAACCACTAAGTCGAGCAGGATAGTAGTTAAATACCTGTTTTAAAACAAATATTTATTAGATTATTGCCAATACATACTTTTCTTTCTCAAACTAATGTATTTCTTTAAAATATTTTATAACAATAATTAATTGTTTGTATAGGATACATAAATGAAAAAACAAAAAAGATATTTTTTATATTCAGTCAAATTGTTTAACAAACAACAAATATCGACAAAGAAAACAGTTTTATTTATTAATAAAGTTTTGTTGTGAAAAATTTATTTTTGTTTTTTAAATTTAAAAAATGGAATCGATAAATTAGTTTGAGGAAGCATCTTGTTATTATTTAATTAGTTCACGCTAATTTTCATTCACAGAAAAGAGAGCTATGGCCGTGGTCACTTATGGACATGATCATAACTGGTTTTTAGGTGGCCAGAACCGGTGAAAGAAAATCCTTAATGTGGCCAGAACCGGTACGTTTACCTTACATTTATATATACATTTTTAAGCACGACCCTGCTCGAGAGAGCCTTATAATTTCACCAGAGCGAAATTCGTTAACTCTATTATACCTCAAATTTGAGGTATACAAATGATTTTCCCCCCATCCAGAGTCGATTTTAGGCACTTTCCATAATGTATGTATATCTGTATGTTCGTATGTAATCAAGTTACCTGATTATCTCAATGAATTTTCGACCGATTTCATCGTGATTGCGGGAAAATACTCCTCTAATTATACCTAACCGGTGGTCCCCTAACGAGAAAGATCGATGAAAAACTTTCCAAATGCGAACACAAAGAAACATTTCAAAAAATCGATTTTTCAGCCTAATGTCTAGTAAAATTAATTTTAAGCTAATATCTACAAGCATATCTGCTAAAACTAATTAAAATACATCTTTTCCCTGTTGAACATTTTTTGTTACAAGCAATATTTGTCGAGATAACGGCGAAAAACGACAAAAAAGCTCAAAAATGGACGATTTTCTGCTATAACTTGACAGGATTTGATTTTACACAAAAATATTAAATGTAAAAGTTGTAGATAATATTAAAATAAAACTTTTTCCTATTTAACATTTTCATGTACAATCAACTCCTGATGAGTTAGACTTACAAAAACGATTTTAAACGCCAAAATATACATAAAATGGACGATTTTCGGCTACAACTTGACAGGATCTTACTTCACACAAATTATAAATGTAAAAGTTGTAGATTATTACAAAACAAAACGTTTTCCCGTTTAAAATTTTCATGTAAAATCAATTCCTAATGAGGTAATCCGATAAAATCGATTTTAAACGCCTAAATATACATAAAATGGACGATTTACGGCTATAAC
This sequence comes from Torymus aiolomorphi, assembly GCA_036365515.1. Lineage (NCBI taxonomy): Eukaryota > Metazoa > Arthropoda > Insecta > Hymenoptera > Torymidae > Torymus > Torymus aiolomorphi. The sequence continues at coordinate 254,161,025 of CM070874.1, forward strand.
TTGACAGGATCTAACTTCACACAAATTACAAATGTAAAAGTTATAGATTATAATAAAACAAAACATTTACAGATTTGACATTTCGATGTACAATCAATTCCTAATGAGCTAATCCGATAAAACCGATTTTAAACGCCTAAATATAATACATAAAATAATATAACATAATACATATAATATAATACATAAAATGGACGATTTTCGGCTATAACTTGACAAGATTTAATTTTACACAAATATGTTAAATGTAAAGTTGTAGATTATAATAAAACAAAACTTTTTCCTGTTTAACATTTTCATGTACAATCAATTCCTGTTGAGTGAAGCAATACGCCTTATATAGTCAATTTTCGCTTATTACTTAACAAAATTTGATTTTACGGAGAAGTATTAAATACAATAACTATAAATAAGATCAATAAAACATCCAAAGATCGTATAATTATAAAAATATAATAATAATACATCAAATATCAATTGATGTTGATCAAAAAGAATCAAAATTACGTAATATTAAATAAATACATGTTAAAGTATTATTATATTTACAAAAAAAAAATTTGTGTAATGTATGTACTGAATATTTAATATAGATTTTGTAACATGGCAAACTGACGTATACAAAGAATGTAATGTACTAGTTGACTGTCAGTGTCACAGTATCGTAAGAAAACATTAGATAGTCAAGTATCACTGGGTAGTCTGCAAAATACATAATGATGTATTTTAATGTCATTATGCATTTTGCAGAAAATCCAGCGAGACTTATACCTATCTAATTGTTTTCTACCACACTGTAAGACTGACAGAGTCAGCTAGTATATACATTACAATCTTTGTATATGAGAATTTGCCATGTTACAATATCTATATTAAATACAGCACATACATTAATCAAAAGTTTCTTTTTGTAAATATTAATAAGTACTAAAATACAACAAACACCCTAAGTCGAGTTCTTATGTCCCAGCTAAACTTATAAATTAACCTGACTAATCTACCCTGTAATAAAAACCTATCCGTAGCACACCTAAACACACGCACACACACTGCACATTTAAAATTTTTCCCTACTCCCTCACATTCTGAAGCAGTGACACTCTTAAATGAACTGTTGGAGCTGCAGGGGCAACAAAGTAGAGCTGGCCGGTCCAGGTTGGCGGTTCTTCAAAGCCACACCATGTGCTAGAAGAGAAAGACTGGTGGAGACCTTCACTTCTTTCACTGCGGAGGACAGCCTCAGCCTGGGTTCGGCCAAGGTACAAGCAGCAGATTAACTATACCTATACACAGTCACTAGTATGGGAGCCAAGCTGGGAGAGTTGATCACCTAAAAACCACATTTGACTAGTAAATAGATTATACAAATAAACAATACGAATGATATAGTCAACAACGTAAAAACTGATAAAAGACTTAATTAAATTAAAATTTCAAATTCCATTATAAATTGAAAATCTTCTATGTGAAGCTACTATAAAGCGTTTGTATATGTTTGTGTAATTTTCTAAAATCTTGTGATTTAAAAATATAATTAATTGTAATCACTGAAAAACAACATTGTAAAATTAAGACATAATTACTTTGAGCATACTAATTAATTTGATGCTAATGATATTTTGTAATATAACATTTATAATATATAAACATTAAAATATAACTCATAAAATCCTGTAAAAGGCTTAGAAGTTTTAATAAATAAAAGAAAAAATATATGATGCAGACAATATTACCATACTCAAGAGACAGTCTGCAGCAATGCACGTAGTTTGCTCCTGTCAATCCTGTCGCTGCTACAGACACCTGCAACAAGAGATAAGTACCCTCAGCCCACCCATCAGAGGTGTTAGAAACGAGAAAGAGCTTACCAAACCTGCTTCCGTTATCGATCCCGCTGCCTTGCTGTCTCCGACAAGTCACCACCACCCGATGAACATGACGAGAGGGACGACATCCACTAGGACGCCGTACTATAGCAGCCGCTGTCATCGCTGGGAAATGAGCAGACGCCGGGAACCGGACGATGCGATTGTTTCACAGGCACGCGCCGACGCACGCGTAAGTAGTGCGCACTGCGCACCAGCCGTCGTACTCGCAGACGCACACACACACTCGCATCGCTGCGTCCGAGAGTGCGTGCGGCCAGCGGCATGCCGGCAATAGTATTTCGCGCGCCCACGGCGCTTATGCACGCGGCGCCAAAGCAAAGCGCGAAGGCAGAAAAGAAGAGTCAGATAACCAAATTGCCGTTGTCGACTGCTCTAGTGTTGAGCCTTTTATTTCTTCTCTCTGATCTCTCCCTTTCGGCTTATTAGTATAGGTATGCGTGTGCGACGTCAGTATTTTTTCGTAAATGAGTTTGTATATAATATATACATATTATATAATTATAGGAATACCCGCAACCTATTGCGTGAACGGCTGCTGGAGCTCACTTTCGTTAACTCTGTATAAAGTGTACCTTTATATTTTTTTTTATTAATCAGGAGTGTTGAAGTTTTCATTTCGCCCACCATAGTTAATGACTAAACTAGAGTGACTACGGGAGCGCAATGAGTTACTATAGAATTTCACGTATATAGAGTCGCCTTCTCATTGGGGCAGTAACTATACGCAACTGTGGCGTAGTAACTACTGTGGCGTAGTAACTATACGCAATTTTTTTCCGTGTACTATTCAAGAAGATTTCATGCAAAATCAATTCCTGAAGAGCTAGGCCTGTAAAAAACGATTTTTTTTTATTATGATAAAAATTATGAAAATAATAGTACGTTATGTAACAAGGGACTAAAGTCGCTGATTATTCCCGCGGGTGTGTTCACCACCCGAGCGAGCGTAGCGAAGCGAGGGCAGTGATCACCCAAGGGAATGATCGACTTTAGTCCTGTGTTATATATAATACTTTATTCCTATCTCCATTGTGGCCACTTCATAGATTTAAAAAGTTATTTTGTATTTACATGTTATAATTTTGTTAATTTTAACCAAATTCACTGGAAACGTAGACAATTAGACGATGTTATATTAGCGGGAGCTAAACATTTTTATCTCCCGCATTTGCGGGAGCTAAACATTTTTATCTCCCGCATTTGCGGGATCTAAAGTACTTTAGCTCTCGCAAACGCGATTTTTGTCCCGCTTTTCAGGCTATAAAAGTGGCCATTATAGTGGAGATGGGAATAAAGTATTATAAATTTTACAATAACAAAATTGTTAAGATTCTTCTGAGTATTGCAGTCGTCCTTATTATGTAAAAACTTCGTTTTTACATAGGGAGGGGGGGGGGGGACGAGCGAAGCGAGGAGCAGGTGTGTGTGGGGCGCGGGGGTTTGGCGTATTGAGCGCAGCGAGACACGCAAGGGGCACAGCCCCCCAAGTTTTATCTTTTTTTACATTTATATACATTTTTTTACTTTTTTTACATTTTTTACATTTATATACATTTATATACACTTAAATACATCTTTTAATATTTTCTTATATTTGCGCTATATACGACCTATAATTTACAAGTTTAACGAAAATGTATATAAATCCAAAAAAATGTATTTACATTTGTTAAATTCCATCATTTATGATATCAAAATAAAATATATATTTTGATAAATAAACATAAATTTGAAACGTTTTCTTTGTTTTATCTATGTTGTATTACATCATATTTTTTAATTCTAAATTACGAAAGAAAATGTCATTTAAAATATATAAGTAGAGGGACAGGTTTTGGTGATAGGCGAAATAAACAAGAGTGCAAGTGTATGATTGAATGACTGTTTATTATATACTGGCCATGCTGGTGCATGATCCAGTATATTGAAAATATATATTTTACAAATGTATTAATATTCCATTAATACTTTATCTTAACTTTTAAATTATTTTCAATAAATCAGATTCTATGTCAGTCGTGATCGCACACGATCTGACGATTACAAAAGAAAATTACAAAGCAATCCCCTAAGCTATTATCCCTTATAGAGATGGTTTTACAACGAGTAGCTTTAAGTATAAAGTATGTGGGTGAACCGTTTTGGCGAGCTATAGTTTTTTCAGCCAGAGTCTCCTATGCTTGACTAAAGAAATAATATCCTTCTCTGGGGCTGAGGTATTAATAAAACTCGCCAAAAATGGTCTCCGGTATCTTTACTGTTATGACGAGCTCGTCAAAAGCGTCACAAACTCGCCAAAAGGGAGATTTCTTTTATTATATAATCGCCAAAAGCGGCATTTCATATAAATATAAATATATGTACATCAATATATTTATATGATCCAAAATTAATGCATGACTCTACTATCAGTCGTGATAGCACACGGTCAGATAAAAAAATAAAGCAACGCTACCATCCCATGAACTATTATGCTTCAGATGATTGTTGTCGCGCAATGAACGTTAAACCTATGAATATATATGCACACACATGTATATCTATCTATATGTAACGCAAAAAAATATCCTTTCTAACTCCTATATTAATAACTACGTAACGGTAAATATTACTCCGCGATGACTGTGCAAAGTATCCGGAAAGAAAAGCGCGCATGTAATTACGCGCGTCTGAAAACACTATCCCAATTTAACTATGTGCAACGGATAAGTCTTATGTTAGTGCAGGGGCATCCCCTATCCCTTTGATGAGTGTCACTAAAAGTTCCACTCAGGTTTCGGGGTAAGGCGAGCCTTTTTCAGCACCTCATTAAGATGTCTTTTATTGGTGAAAGCAGCTAATGGTAGTGGTCTAATAATCTTGTTAATTGTAGCTAGTGGCCAAAATTACTACCAAAGTTTGTCGTGAGAAGGTGGCAAATAACAACAATAGTTTTTTTACGACGTTTCGGACATCCTTTATTGATTATGTCCCTCTTCAGGCAGCTAGTAACAAAGTACAACTTTTAACAACAACGTATATTAACTTAATTATGAACACATAATTTCACAAGTAACAATTAACGCTATTTTTTCCTGAGTATTACGGAGAACTATCCGTTCGTCAATGTAACGAGCATGACAAAATTTTCCTATTTATACACACAAGATACAACCTTCCATAACATACTCTCCTGATATCTGTTTCACTATTGTATGTGATATTTTTTGATACTAGGAAGGAGATAGAAATTCAAAATTATTAATCATAGTGTTATATTCTTTTGGAAGTTTATTAATTTCAAATTGCTTGTTCATAAATTTCTTTTGTGTGTGTATATATAATGCTTTGGAAAATAGTCTTTTTTCTTTATTTCTTTCATGATCTAATATATTAACAGTGTTGAAATTTATAGTATGATTATTTTCTATCCTATGTATGTGTAGTGACGAATTTTCAGCTTCTTCCATGTATTTTTTATGGTGTTCTTTGATTCTCACACCTAGTTGTACTTTGTTACTAGCTGCCTGAAGAGGGACATAATCAATAAAGGATGTCCGAAACGTCGTAAAAAAACTATTGTTGTTATTTGCCACCTTCTCACGACAAACTTTGGTAGTAATTTTGGCCACTAGCTACAATTAACAAGATTAAGATGTCTTTTATTCACACGAGTATAAAGAAAATAAATCGCCAACCTAGGTTAACTCTAGGTGACTCGGCCTGGTTTATCCTTGCGGAGTAATTCCAGACCTTCTTTTTATTCTACCTTATTACTGGAAGACGACACGTATTACTGCTTAACTTCGGATGATGAGGCGAACACACGGCTGCGCGATAATTCAATAAACTATTCACTACACAAGTAAGAATATAGAGAGTTCCCGAAAGCTGGAAAAAAATTGAGCAGAAACTGCTGAAAAACTGAGAGTGAGCGTCCTGCGACCGCTGGTTTTATGTTCCCTTCGATAGATAATTTAATAATTCAACTATTGAGGTATCTATCTTGCGCACAAGCCCTTCTGTGATACTTTATATGATGAGCTTGCGCACGTATGATCAGGTGTCGAGCTTTGATTCGCTCGTTACCTCAAATTATCTCAACCGTAATTATCGCGTGCTTTTATACTTATATGGCTCCCCCATAATATGCCCTTTTATGCTTCAATCCTCTTCCTTTTTATATTAAATTACTTTCAAATTTCGCGAATCATCATTTCCCTTCTCTCTCCTTCTCATGTAATTACCTAGCCCTTATTTATCGTGCGCGCACAGACAACTATTTCGTCGTTGGTCACGCTCCTATCCGCGCGCGGGAGTGCGCCAATTTTAAATTGAGTCGACCCGGCAACACCACGCGAAGCATAATCATTCATAGGATGATGTATCGAAATATTTTCTTAATCTATTAACAATATAATAATGATGCTTTTTTATGATAATACGCGAACAAACATTTCTCTAACTGCGGTTCTTGAATTTTGAATCTCGCGCCGTTGATAACGTCAGGACCTAGGCACCGCCCATCATACTGCTGTGCTGGTTGTTGGGGGCGGTGCTATGATGACTACGTCGGTAACAGTGTGTTCTTTTTTAACTCCGCCTTACTTTGGCGCGGGACTTATGAAATAGTAGATGAAAAAAATGCTTTATCTCGTACCCCTAAATGGAAATGGGATGGCATAAGTGTCTCCATTTTTTGCAACAGTGACACGTTGCTTTTTCTGTAATAAAACATATATACATGTAAATAAATGTAAATAAATGTAAATAATTGTAAATTCATGTTCCAATTACGATCTTTACATACACTTATTTACTTATATGAGGAAATTCAGAATGTATTTCAACTTTTCGCGTCGCCAAAACCGGTCAAAATTTGTTTTGAAGGCACACCTTCTGGACGCAGGTTTTCTTCCTTCTTATGTCACAAAATATACGGAGAAAAACGTGTACAATTGAAAACCCAAGCGCACTTTTTGCAAATCGCCGAATTGTATTTTCGTGTTACAAATCGTGCTTTCGACAGTTACACGATATTCTAATTATTCTTTGATTAAAAATGTTTTTTAAATTGTATTGCAACGTAAAATATTTGGAAAGTCTGCTCTTACTGTTGAGATATTTGTTGATAACCATTTAATGAATAATATTAATAGAAACGACTCACTTTTATAACAAATAATGTATGTTTTAGGGATTAAAGAATGGGAATGAGAATATGTATTTTGGAAATTGAGCTTGCGTGCTCAACAATAATTGTTGATCCTTCCTCATCATTAAAAAAGTCAATGTTGACTGTCATTGATTACATTTTACATATAAATTGAATAGAGATTCTTTTGCATATAAAATAAATATAACCATGTATTTAATTAATTTACTCTCGGTGAATTAATTTACTCAGGATAAAAAATATTCTTGACTAAACAAATATGATCCAAAATATCATAGTACTTCAATAAAATTAACCCATTCAATAAAATAATTTTCAAAAATGAAAATTCTACTTGCAATGAGCTCTGGATAAAAATAGCTCAATTACAAGTGAAATTTCAATTCTATTGGAGAAGTGGTATAAGTAATATAATATAAGAAATTTTACACGTATTATAGAAAAAAAAAGAAAAAAAGTTGCGAGTCGGGATCGAACTCTGTTCCAAAAGATTGGCACTTAAGTAGCTGCGCTCCTTAGCCGCAGCTGCTATAGCTACAATATCAATATGTTACAGTGATATATTGATACATCTGCAAGCTTTGTCGCGACAATTCTCCTATCCGCATTAATGCGGTGGAGAAGAAAAAGAAATTTATTTTTCTATTCAAAATTATGACACCTGCGTAATAGAAAAATACTGTAAAAAACTCGTGTGTCAATAATATATTAAATAATACTTTTAAATAAGTAAAATCTTTTCAGTCTTATGATGAGAGAGACGTCGTTCGCCAAAATATTGGGCAGTAAAAGAGGCTTGTTACAGCTACGTTTCCATTAAACGCTTTCTGGACATGGGACAACCAATGTTTTCATCTCTAAATAAACTCATCACGGAGGGATACGTTGACAACAAATACACACTCTAATGTTATTGAATCAATATATTAAAAAATGTTAAGACATGGGATATTGAAAAGCAAATACTATAGTAATATAATAGACAATAAATCAATGTTTTACATACCGCATACGAAGAAAAAAGCCATTCTGGAAGAAATGCTTCGCGATGGAATAACATTTTAGCCACACCTTTATGTAGTTTGCTTTCGCTATCTTTTTCATTTGATAATGTTAAATATTCTAGTAATTTCCAGCAAATACTAGTAGGATTTGTTGTAGATATATTTAAATCTAAAAAGTTTATAAATATTATAACATATATGAATAACGTTGAATAAAATTGATAATAAATATCCAAGGTATAGTAAAGGTGTAGTTAGAACATCAAACATATTTATATTTTAGGGTATTTCGGATCAGAGCGACCATTTGGCGACCTTCTATCTATCTATCAGTGTTGCTAGGTTGGGCGACTTGTCGCCGACTGGGCGATTTTGAAAGGCTGGCGGCGACTTAATATTGCTGCCAGGCAACTAGTCGCCGATTGGGCGATTTTTGAAGAATGAAGAATCATAGGATTTCTTTCTATGTAAGGGAGTCAATAATTTAAAATATTCTTTAACCCAAGTAGGTGGGAGCACGAGGTCCATGCATATAAGGGAGTCGCATGGACATGCAATAGTAAGCAAGACAATTATTTAAATAATTTAAGTAGCTGGGGGGCGCGAGGTCCACGCATGTAAGGGTTTGTAGACGTGCGACAGTAAGGAAGACTATTATTTAGATAATTCTTAAACTCTGTAACTCGACTCCCTTATATCCGCGGACCTCGCGTCCCTCGACAACTTGGATTTAAAAATTATTTAAATAACCGTGTTGCACGTCTACGGTATTCCCTTATATGCGTAAATCTTGCATCCCTCGGCTACTTGGATTTAAACATTATTTAAATAATCGTCTTGCTTACTGTTGCATGTCTACGTGACTGCCTTATATACGTGGGCCTCGTGTCCCCCGCCTACGTAGGTTAAAAAATTATTTAAATAATCGTCTTGCTTACTGTTGCATGTCTACGTGACACCTTGTTATGCGTGGACCTCGTGTCCCTTGCCTACTTGGGTTTAAATATTGAATTGTAGAAAAATGTTATTAGTTTCTAATTATTTGAATTTTAGGCGATTAAATCTTGGGCGATTTTTCTTTATTGCATCGGCGACAAACGGCGACTTTTACACGCTCTTGGGGCGACTTCGTATACTTTCATCTGGCAACATTCCCTTCTATTATTTTCACTCACATGTAAGTGATGTCACGTTCTTTGAGAGTAAGTAAGACAGAGAATCGGATGTATTTAAGTAACAAGATTTATTAAAAATATTAAAAAAAAAAACGTGTGCATATATAATTGTGTGTAGGTAGATTAGTGAGTGGGTTTGTATAGAGCGGCGTTTCGCTCAGTTGGTAAGCCGCTTGCCTTCCGAAACAAACGGCACTTAGGGGAGAGGGTTTGAATCCCCGTCGGTCTGAGTTTATCAGGAGCACTTTCAAAAAGGTATCTTCGAGATTTTTCGGCGACGAAGATTCGAAACTATTCTCTGGATTGTACTTGAGATTCTTAATATGACCTGTGATAGGCTGGTAAGCTAGATGCGCTGAGTGCACTAATCAATAGTCTATCGCGGGCAGTGAGGCCAGATAGTTTTTTTCTCACTTCCATATAAATGACGTCATATTGTGTGAGAATGAGAAAGACAAAAGAACCCTATCTAGCCACACTGACAGAATTGCCAGATGGCGATATTTTGGCTCACACTCAAAAAATGTGACGTCACTGCCACGTGAGTAAAAAGGAAATTGCCATCTGGTAATCCTGCACACTGATCGGTGCGATTTATCGGTAAGGAAGGATACGATCCGGATGTAGGCTGAATCTGAGAATCCCAGAACGAATAATTTATCAATGAGTATGTACGTCCATATTCATAATATCGAAGACTGTTGAAAAATCGATGGTAACAAGAAGAGTGATGGATCTGGCCTCCAACTGCCTTCACCATTTTAACGAGGGCAATGTGCGTGCTAAGTCATTTTCTTTGTCGCACGACTACTAGAGTAAAATTGGTTTAATAACGTTGACATTGACATTTTATGGAGATGTAAAGTTTATATATTTTAGGTTAAAATTTTTTTATATTTTTTTTCAAAATTGTAATTCCTCAATCACGGCTTCATGTATCAGCTTCAAATTTATAGACTACTTCCTAAGCGATATTGGCAGTACCTGTGACAAATTTCATCCAGATCATATTGTTACTGTTTGAGATATTTGATATTTTTGTATTTCTAAAAATAATTTTCTGTGTTGCACAATAACTGGAGTAAAACTGCTATAATTACTTTGGAATTCGGCGAAGATCTAGAGTTCGTATATTATTTATTGTATGAGTTCATTGATTTCATGTTCTTGACGTATTTTATATTTGAACTATATACTATTCTAATGTGGTTCCAGGTTCATAAAGTATGAAGAAAATAAGAATCTTGGTTCTCTGTATTCTATCGAACTAGTTCGGCTCCCGTTCCCAATAGCTACGCGCGGGGACAGTGCGAATTTCGCCGTTGCAAAGTCACGCTCGATTCAATTTCGAATCAGATTCTCTCGGGCCTTCGAACCGCGCATACGCGAATTAAATTGTTCGAAGAAAACGGTATCGAGCGCCTGCACTGGTGCAGCGTAGCGCCCGTCTACATGCATCATCTACGGAGAGCAGCGTTCGTGAACAATCCGACCGACTTCTGGGGTCCGAAGCGTTTGTGGGTGAACGCTCGATGTTAGAACTCAACCTCATCATTCCGAAGTCGACTGGAGGATAAGGTCTGATGCAGGAGCGGAATAGCGAGCGAGCCACGAGAGGAGTGCACACCTCTCTCGGTAAGACTCTTCGTGCTTTCTTCCACGCAACGGTTTCTTTATATTTTCATCTCGCAGCGGCGAGTGACCGGTGTTGCGTTCATGGGCCCAATCAAATATACGGATAGTGATCCGCCTACACCGAGCGATAGATCTCGTCTCCTTGTCTGCGCACAACGTGACGCGTTTTTGTGCGTTTTAGAAAAGACCTTGTTATTGTTCTGATATGTAACTGAGGCTACTCCTCATTTCTTGGCCTTAACCTATACTTCTCCCAGATACAGCCGTCACCGCGGGATCGTCGCTTCGAGACGACGATCATTCTGAGTGGCCGCGCCTCGCGCCTAGCTAGCCTGAGTATTTGCCCTTTCTGGCATACGAAAAAGTCGAGTTCAACTGAGAACTTTGTAGCTGGGAATCCGAGACGCATCAACCCCAGGTGCTCGTCGTAGAAGCAACACCCGACGGCAATGAGTTCTAGGGTTCGGATAGCAGAATTAACAAAACTATTCCAAAGTTTATCCCGTTAACCTATACATATAGGAACAATAAATTAATTTGGAGAAAGTTATGTGCCAATGAATGGCAGCGGTTTTTTCGTTATTAAGAATGAAGCATACTAATATGATAAATTTTTCGGTTTTTCTTTCATTTATTTTTGCAGAAAAAAAAACCGCTGCCAATTCACTGGCCCGCGGCTTCCTCAAACTTAATTTGCTTATTCCCTTAATGAAGTTTTAATAACAAAATTTATAATTTTTGAAATAATTTATGACATAATTATAATTAAAATCATTCATGAAGATTAAAAAGTTTTAATTTTTAAATTACGTATAAAATATGAATAAAATAATAGGTATGATTTTGTTACGTGTGAGCCTATCTAGGTTCATGTAAGTATGAAGGATTTGAGGTATTCGTGTCGTTCCAAGCCGAGACTCGAAACGATGCAATGAAATACAACGAGAGTTAAAGTATACGTGCGTTATTTATTAAAATACTTTACGCGAGAGAGAGAAATAACCTATCGCGCGTTCGCGATGCGACCGATCGACGTCCTATCGTGTCAACTCGAACTCTTCGCTCTTGTCTCCGTCTGCGTCTGATCCTTTCTCTCTTCTTCGACCTGACTTTCGTTCTCTCCCTTCCTGTCTGTCCGCCCCCACTTTCGTTCTCTTTCTTTCTGTCCACCGGATGCGTTTTCTTCCGCTTTTATGGTATCGCCCTGGGTTCGTTAGTGGGGAATCATTGCTCATTGGCCGTCCGTTTCTTCCCCCTAATTTGATGTCGAGATCTCATGCCGGTGATTCAGTGCCTCGTGGATTATCGGTTCTGCTGACTCGCATTGGTTGAAGTCATGCGCCATCGACATTCGACGTCCTCTATCAACGCTCGGCATATTGCTGACCTGAAGTTTGTGTTGGGCTACATGTCTTCGTTCTTCGAGCGTCTGCATGAATCGGTAGCGCGTGGTTTTCGAGTTCATGGTAGCACGCGCTTGCTCTCTGGAAGCTACCACTCGTAACACGTCTGATGGCCGCGACATCGACCTCCGGGGCGATGAAAGAAGTGATGGGGCGGGAAATTTTTTTTTTTTTTCGATGTTAGGGTTAGCTGAGATAGGTTCGTAGAATTGCTGCTAGGGTCGGTTAAAGTTAATTCGAAACTAAAATTGATATAATGTTAGGGTTTGCTAAGGTTGACGTCGAGCAGTCGGGAGCGTTAACAAAATTATTCCTCTTTCTAGGGTATGATGTGTGTATGTCACAGTCTTAATACTCGTTGTGTGGTGTTGTGTCTGCGTGAGTGTACCTAACAATACAATTTTAGCCCTACGATTTCTCTCTCTTTTACTTCTTATTTTTCACACGTAATGTCTTTCAATAATTAGATACATGACATAATAATATAGTGACAGATATGTGAATATATATTTATTTTCTCTTATTTATTTAATTAAAACTGATCGGGTTGGTGGATTCGCTCTTTCCTTGCGGACTGTGATCGGTTCTAGCGGTTTGGAAGGGCGATGACTCTCCCTGTTGTAGTCGAATAATGTACTGCCGGGGGTAGTAGCACTTGAGATGGCGTGCCTGGAAAAAGTTCTTTACTGATTAGTAGCGAGGGAGCCCTTCCCCTTGGCCAGAGCTTCCATACCAGCATGAGGATCCAAAGATATCGTTATCATTGTACAAGAACCGTAAATCATACGATCTATTTCCTGATTGAATATATATGATTTTTCTATAAAAACGTGTGCTTTTTATAAGTGCCATGAAAAGTTGATTCATCTCATCGTTATTAAAAATTCAACGCGATGTACTCAATCAAAACTAATGTAGTTGAATACTTGTAAGTGGAACTTTTTTTTTATTTGAATTTAAGCAAAACTAATATTTTTACAATTTATCACCCAAATCAGACATATTACTAACGATTAGAAATTCAAAGTTAAGTATCTTTTAATTGAAATCGAAATAGAGGTAAATAATTGATAAAGTTAAATTTGTAATTTCATTTTTGATTTAAGTTATTAAACTTATTTATTGAACATAAATCAAAACACATTTACATACATGTTAATATACGAACTAACTAGTAATATTGAAAAAACAATTAAGATAGAAGGCTTTAATACTCGTGCATGGAATTTCTAAATACAATAATGAATTTAGTCATCTCAACGAGTCATTTTTCTTATAGAACTTTATTGTCCTACGTTTCGGAAACGTCAAGTTTCCCTTATTCAAGGACTCTAAAACCCGTACAGAAATTTACAATTATTTACAAAAATATTAAAATTATTTACATGTTAATAACAATAAAACTATTACTTTTTACTTACAAGTTGTGACAAGAACAAAACAAGAACGTAACCCGAGGAAGCTAACTAATGTCCACACTAAAAAATTAATATACAACAATAAATTAAAATTTTATTTCTTTACAAACACTTGTCTAAAAAGGGACAACTTACTGGTACTACAAGAGTTCCCTCGCTTCAGATGTAAGAGGAGGATCGCGGAGTGTTAATGCGTCCTCACTTTAATGTCAGGTGGATGTGATTAAATTTCAAAATTTTCGCGAAGCCGAGAATAATGCCCTAACGACGTATGTATGTGTGTCTCGAACCTACGGAGGAGGGGGAAGGCCTATCGGATATCGGGAAAGACAGAAGCGACGAAAGAGCAAAAGCCATCAAGGTGGGATAGTAAATGGGTAATCAACAGGGAGGGGACATACCTATGTGACTATACAAGATTGGTAGAATATAATTGTTATATTGTTAATTTAAGAAAATTTAAATATTTAAGAAGAGACAGGGCATGATTTCAATTTTGAAAATATAGAAATAATTGACAATGTTAAAAACAATTATACAAGAAGATTTTCAGAAATGCTACACATACATTATTTCGACAATACGTTAATAGAACAGAAGACACTAATTTTTTAAAACAATCCTATAAAGACTCAATCAATCTACTAAAACCTCCCAAGGGAAAAACTCGTTCCAAATCGATCAGTTAATTTTCTAGCAATAATATTCTACCAATCTTGTATAGTCACATAGGTATGTCCCCTCCCTGTTCATTACACATTTACTATCCCACCTTGATGGCTTTTGCTCCTTCGTCGCATCTGTCTTTCCCGATATCCGCTAGGCCTTTCCCCTCCTCCGTAAGTTCGAGACACACATACATACGTCGTTAGGGCATTATTCTCGGCTTCGCGAATATTTTGAAATTTAGTCACATCCACCTGACATTAGAGTGAGGACGCATTAACACTCCGCGATCCTCCTCTTACATCTGAAGCGAGGGAACTCTTGTAGTACCAGTAAGTTGTCCTTCTTTAGACAAGTGTTTGTAAAGAAATAAAATTTTAATTTATTGTTGTATAATTCGTCAAGATGGCGTCGGAAGGCGGGCTGCCTTCCGGAGAGCCTCCTGATAAAAATTTAGAATTAGTGTATAAATGCCACCCAAAAAGGAAAGTGTCACTTGTAGTTCGCATAGTGTGCGAAAACGTGTACCATAAAAGTGATTATGAAAAGTGTAAAGTCAAAAAATATATAAGTAATCTATTAGTGATATGTCCAGACCACGTGGAGCTTAATATAACCTTAAAAAATCAAGAAACTAAACTCTGTGAAGCAGCTAAAATATTAATTGCGCAAATTAAAAGTGAAAAGGAGGAACAAATAAAACATAAAATATTAAATGAAATATCTATTATCTCTGATAGTGTACATAAATCAGTAGATAATGAAAAACTACTAAACGTTACGATGCTAACTGAAAATGCTGAACTGGAAAATCAACATCAAATTGAAATTCAACTACTAAGACAATTAAATCAAGAACTAATGGAAAAAACGACATATTGAAGCAATTAATAAAAAAGGATAAAAATGACCAGGAGATGGAAATAAAGCAACATAACCAAAAAACATATGCAGAAGTAGCAACTAACAAACTAGCAATTAAAAACAAAAGAATACCGAAAATAATTGTGAAAAATCTTAAAAAGGACATTAAAAATCCACATGACTTTAAGAAAAAGGTATGTGACGTTATAATAAAAGAAAAAGATATACAGATGAAACAACTAAAAGTAGTGAACGACAATGAAACTGAGATTAAAAGTATGAATGAAAAAAGTGCTAAAGTAACAATTGAATTACTCTCAAAAAAACTATCTAACAATTATAAAACATTTATTGAAAAAATTGAATCCCCGAAGATGAAAATAGTTGGTGTAGACAACTATACTAATATGAATATAGAAGAGCTGGAAGAGGACTTAAATAAAAGAAATTTTATTGGATATCAAGATAAGTGTAAGATACTAAATATAGACAAAAATAAGATTACAAACAAGACAACCATAATAATTGAAGTTCCAAGAGAGCTATATAAACATATTAGTGACAATCAAAATAGAATCTTCATTGGATATCAAGGTTGTAAGGTATGGGATTTAATAAACATCAAGCCCTGCTTAAACTGTGGAAGATTTGGACATAACACATTGAAATGCAAAAACACTCTATGCTGCTTAAAATGTGCAGATCCGCATAAGACTTTGCAATGTGATAATAACCCATCCAACATTACATGTGTCAATTGTTTTTACAGCAACACGAAATATAACACAAATTTCGAGGTTAAACATATGACCAATGACACAGAGAAATGTACAATATTTAAGAATAAGCTTAATAGATATATAGATATGACTGATTATCCGATAAGACCTACTATACCAAGATACTTAGGTAAAGTAGGAAACAGCAATCAAGCCACTTCGATGACCAGCTCGACTAGCGCAACTATGCTGACTTCGCCGTCTAGAGACAACTGGACTAGCGCAACTTTGCTGACTTCGCCGTTTAGAGCCAGCACCGTATCTCTAACACATACGACACCAAGGAAACAGCAAACTACATAATGGAGCTACACGTCGATCTCATTGAAGAATTGCAAAAAGAAGTAATACAAGAAGAAACGTCATTTCTTGATCTTAAAACTCTCAATAAAAATATAAATAAAAAAGATAGTTTGATATTACAGGTCAATATTAGAAGTCTAAATCACAATTATACGAAATTGAATATTCTTATTAAGAGCTTGAAGATCAAACCATATATAATTGTATGTACAGAAACATGGAATTTACCCAATCCTCACTTTTTTGCAATACAGGGATATAAAGTGTACTAAAATAACGGTAACTTAAATCAAAATGATGGTGTCGTTGTATATATAAAAGATTGTGTATCAGAAATTACTGAAATAATCGAAATTGGTAGACTCAAAGTATTAATCTCACGAATAAGTCTAAATAACAACAGTAATCTTGAAATTTCCGCATTATATCGATGCCATGATTTACCGCGCCTTGAATTTATTTTGAATGTAAAATCATTTATCAATAGCAAAAGAAATATAAAAACCACCTGATTATTGGTGATTTTAACATCGATATTATGAAAGATGATGAATATAGCTTAGAATTATTAGACAATATGATGGAAAAGGGTTTCTTCCCGGGTTTTATACATACAACTAGACCAAATGATAGCAGCGGAAGCGGTACATGCATTGACATGTATATAAAAGCTACATCTATAGACACTAAAACTTTTAAACTCTCGATTCCTTTTACTGATCATTATCCACTTTTCTTGAAACTGAATAAGCCACCAAAATTAAAACAAGAAAATATCCAGTATCACTATAATTACTATAAACTTTCAAGTATAGCCATTACAAAAAATTGGAATGTTATAGAGGCAATGCATGATCCCGATGAAGCTACCGCATTCTTGATAACTGAAATACAAGACTGTTTAGAAAAGTCTAAAGAAGCGCATAAAAACAAAAAATAACAAGAGATATCCAAGGAAGGATTGGATATTTAAAGCAATAATGATCTCGTGTGAAAAGAAAGAACAACTATATATTAAAATGCGCAATGAACCAAATAATAATCTAATAAAATTAGAATATAAGAATTACACAAAGAGGCTAGACAAAGTTATTAAAGAGACAAAAATAAAACATGAAAGAAATTTAATTAAGAACAATATCAATAATACCAAGCAACTTTGGAAATACATAAACAAAAAAATGGGAACCAACTTGAAAAAGAATAACACAATAAATAAGATCATTTTAAATAACAATTGCACAATAGAGGATCAGACACAAATTGCCAATCATATGAATTCGTACTTTTGTAGAATTGGAAAAGATCTAACTAACACCATTGTAAAACCCCAGGGTAAGCATTTACAATTACCAGCAATGAACATGAATACAATTTACATTAAACCGACTAATAACGAGGAAATTCTTCAAATAATTGATAATATGAAAATAAAAAATGGTGGGGTAGATAACTTACTACCAAAACACTAAAAATACTATCATATCAAATTGTTAATGCACTAACACATATCTTTAATCTTTGTATTGAAAAATCAACATGGCCTCAAGCGCTTAAAACAGCTGAGGTAGTTCCTATTTTTAAATCGGGTAGTAAAATGGATACATCAAACTATAGACCGATATCTCTAATTTCTAACGTAGCAAAGATATTTGAAAAAATTGTATATGTTCGTTTACAATCATTTTTGAACAATAATAATTTGTTAGCGCAGAATCAATTTGGATTTATAAAAAAGAAAGGTACCAAAGATGCTCTTAGTTACTTAATGAACATAATCTATAAGAAATTAGACAAAAGTAAACCAATACCTATTGCATTTTTAGATCTAGCAAAAGCTTTTGATACTGTCAACCATGCTATTCTTTTAGACAAATTATATAATTATGGAATAAGAGGTAAAGCGCATGCACTTATATCTAACTATCTTAGTAACAGAAAACAAAAAGTAAGAATAGGAACAACTGAAAGCTATTATGAAACGATAACTACAGGTGTGCCGCAAGGTACTATACTAGGGCCACTCTTATTCATACTTTACGTAAACGATTTACTAACAAACAGAACAGATAGTACCATCTCATATGCGGATGACACAGCTATTATTTCAACAGATGATAACTGGGAGAAAGTTGAAAATAAAATGAACAAGTACTTAGAAGATATAAATATCTGGCTAGCACTTAACAAACTATCACTAAATATAAAGAAAACTGTGTACATAACTTTTGGTAACTATTGTGATAGTGTTCCCGAAGATATGAACATACGCATACAGGGTACTAAATTGAGCAGGGTTGAATACTGTAAATATCTAGGTATAATTATTGATTATTGGCTAAAGTGGGATAAACATATTGAATATATAATAAAAAAAACTAAATAGATAATATATATACTCTACAAGTTATCAACATATATGCAATCTGACACACTTAAGATAATATATTATGCATTTTTTCATAGTGTCATTAGCTATGGAAACATTGCATGGGGTGGTGCATATAAAAACAACTTAAAATTACTACAAAACATCCAAAATAGGATTTTAAAAATTATAAACAAAAATATTTTCAATCGAGAGAACCCCTTGAATCTAAAACAAATTTTTGCTTACGAATATGTAACGTATCATTATAATGAACTTAGAAATTTATACTTAACATCGACTAGCAAAACTAGAAATAAACTTATAATACCGCCAAAGTGTTCGAAAACTGTTAGTGATAAAGATAACTATGTCAGAGCGATACAAGTATTTAATTGTCTTCCGAAATCTAATCCAAATCTTAAAGTTCTAGATATCGCAAAAAATTATAATAAGAAAAAGTTAAAAATTTGGATTGGTACTAATATATTCTAGAATTTAAAAAAAAAAAAATAAAAAAATAAATTAAATAAATAAATAAATAAAAATTTAACCTTCCAGTATGGGTGAGATAATCAATGTGGACAAAATATATTATTTATAGTGGAATCTTTGATTCCATGCCTAGTTTATAAGTTACTTAAGTTTTTTTAGTTTTAAGTACACCGGACCTATGTACAGGTAGCTATGTCTACCTCTATAGGATGTTTGCTGCTTCACACATGTAACTATGTCCTGAAGTAAGCAATAACATGTAATACAACATGTACTACTCTGGTTTAAATAAATAAATAAATAAATAAATAAATAATAATTTTTTAGTGTGGACATTAGTTAGCTTCCTCGGGTTACGTTCTTATTTTGTTCTTGTCACAACTTGTAAGTAAAAAGTAATAGTTTTATTGTTATTAACATGTAAATAATTTTAATAGTTTTGTAAATAATTGTAAATTTCTGTACGGGTTTTAGAGTCCTTGAATAAGGGAAACTTGATGTTACCGAAACGTAGGACAATAAAGTTCTATAAGAAAAATGACTCGTTGAGATGACTAAATTCATTATTGTATTTTGGAAAAACAATAACTGAATTATAATTAATCGAAAATTTATAAAAATAATCTATTTCGATATATCATAAGTATTTAAAATGTATTCTGCATGTAGTAATTAGGCGTAGTGCGGTGCTGTATTCCTATGCCTCAGCTCACTTGCCTTCGGCTACCGTGTATATTTTCATGAATTGCTACGCTGCTCTACTTTGTATGTAGTTACCGTAGCGCTTGTGTATGTATATGCGCTCGGAGCTATTCCCACTGTATTTGGCTGCGTATGTAGTTAGCGTAGCCCCGAGCTGCGAGTTTTTAAAGTGCCTCCTTCGTGCAGTGCCAGTTTTTTCTCTTTACTCTTTTCTGTGGCGTGTTCTTTTGTATTTTGTTCAAAAACGTTAATATGACAACTACTACGTCAATTTGCGGTGTGATTCAGCATGATTGATTATTAATAACAATTTATTACAATTGCAATTACTAGTGACTTCCAGATAGCCACTAATTAACTTTTTAATTGTTCGGCAACGACGGGTTGTAGCCGAATCCGGATAACGGCACTAGTTTTGTTAAGGGCTAAATTTTCTAATTGTTAATTTTTAATTTTATTGTTTATAATTTTTAACAATAATTAATTTATAACATTGAAGGTTATTTGGTTTTTCGAGTTTTGGCATTATCAAACTAATCTGAGGATACATTAGTGCCCACATACCAAATTTTATCCAAATCGCTTAATAAATTACAATCTCGCTATTAATTAATTAATTAACGTTTTACAACTTATTACGACTTTTCTCAGTCAATACATATCGTATCGGGGAGTTCGTAGTATAGGTAGAATAGACAGTCCGTTCAACATTATTTCGCGCCTGACCCTTAACAAATTAATTGTACGAAGGCTATGCGGTGTAGCCCAACGCGGATAACGACATCGGGCTGGTTGTCCCTTAGATTTTCTTTCCGGCTTACTTACAATCTTCATTATTATTATATTATATCTGACTACTCCTTTTTCACGGTTAAGATCAGGTATCTCGCATAATTTTTTTTTTATTTCGCGATGTAGCCGTCCTAGGGCTCAGAATTCGCCCGGCCAGTCGGGTTCTTTATTTTCTTTTTCGTAATGTGAAATTGTCTTATTTTTTTCATTTATTCTTTAGTTGCGCGGCGGTCAATGTGCACTTTACATTCGTGCTGACGTTCGATTTAACTTGATACGCGGCCTTCTGCAGTTTAGTTTATGTTACATAATACGCGCTTTGCTGAACCTCTGAGTATGACTCATTTGTCATGAGCCCGACATGCTTGATTGTTGTCTCTGAAATCTGTCGTGTGTGCCTGCTTACAATTTTCTAAGGATTCTGGTGATAGATTTTAAGCAAATCATACAAATGATTATTGTTATATTCATTATATTATTGATCAATGTTTCCTTTTTTTTCTTTTTGACTATACCCCTGCTGGTTATGAATATCTAGCGTATATACCCCCAGCGCGGGCCTATGATTTCCGTACATGACAAGTTAGTAACTTTAAATATATATATTATATATATTATGCAAAAGCGACCACACCCCTGCCCAAAATTGTAATAAACCTAGAATATTCTGTGAGGGCTTAAAATTTAGCTTAACATCTCTACTTTTCCATCCCGTTGGGCCTTTTTCGATATCTCAAAATGGTGAACCCAATGTGGCGGCTAAAAGAGACAAAAACGGAGGAAAAAATCGCAAGAAAAATTCTAATTTAGCCGTTTTTGAGATTTCCATGAATTTTATTGTTGGAATACAATTTCTAGCATGCAGGCTAGCTAGAAAAAATTTGACAACACTGCAAGTACCGCGAAACACCCCCAACCACCCCCTTTCACACCAAAAAATCACAAGAAAAATTCTAATTCTGTCGTTTTTGACATTTTTACGAATTTTATTATTGGAATACAATTTCTAGCATGCAGGCTGGCTAGAAAAAATTTGGCAGCACTGCAAGTACCACGAAACACCCCCAACCACCCCCTTTTACACCAAAAATTCGCAAGAAAAATTCTAATTCTGCCGTTTTTGACATTTTTACGAACTTTATTGTTGGAATATAATTTCTAGCATTCAGACTAGCTAAAAAAAAATTTGGCAACACTGCAAGTACCGCGGAACACCCCCAACCACCCCCTTTTACACCAAAAAATCGAGAAAAAATTCTAATTTAGCCGTCTTTGAGATAGCCAAGAATTTTAATGTTGGAATACAATTTCTAGCATACAGGCTAGCTACAAAAATTTGGCACCACAGCAAGTACCGCGGAACATCCCTTAAATTACCGTTATTTGAGGCATATTCTACGCAACATTCCAAATGGAAATGCTCTCTTATAATTTTTGTCTAAAATATAAACTTTCTGTGAAAAGAATTCTATTTCGCCGCTACGAGCCGAAAATACAAAAAGGCGGCTGCGTAGAAAGTACAATGAGTCTTACCGAGAGAGGTGTACACTCCTCTCGTTGCTCGCTCGCTAATCTGATCCTGGGGCCTGATTGAATCAAACGATATCACGAAAGTCAATAGAAAAGTCGACAATAATATAGACAAAAATGGCGACTTGAGTGTTCTCCTGACAGTCATTGTTGTCACGAATTGACGCGAAATGAAGCGCTAGAGGCGCGAAATTCAAATTCATAAGAGTTTTGGTCAGGTGTCGAAATGTGTAAAAAGGATGATCTAGGTGTTCGGGGTGGGCGATGATGGAGTCTAGGTAATGCTCTCCGTAGGTTTTTGTGCCTATGTGCCGGAACGCATCGAATGCGTGCTCTACGTGTTTGGTGTAGTCGATGATGGAATCTAGATAGAGCGCTCCGTAGCTGTTTGCGTCTAGCAGTCGGAACAAAATTCCGAAAGTGGAAGACGTTGAAAACTACAGAGCGCACCAGCTAGACTTCATCATCGACTACCCCAAACACCTAGACCACGCATTCGATGCGTTCCGGCACCTAGACACTAAAACTTACAGAACGCACAACCTAGACTTCATAATCGCCCACCACGAACACCAAGACCACGCATTCGATGCGTTCCGGCAAAGAGAGGGGTGCACACCTCTCTCGGTACGATTCATTGTACTTTCTACGCAGCCGCCTCTTTGTATTTTCGAATCGTAGCGGCGAAATTGAATTCTTTTCACAGAAAGTTTATATTTTAGAGAAAAATTATAAGAGACCATTTCCATTTGGAATGTTGCGTAGAATATGCCTCAAATAACGGTAGTTTAAGGGATGGTCCACGGTACATGCGGCGTTGCCAAATTTTTGTAGATAGCCTGCATGCTAGAAATTGTATTTGAACAACTATGTTCATGGCAATCTCAAAAACGGCTAAATTAGAATTTTTTCGCGATTTTTTGGCGTAAAAGGGGTTGGTTAGGGGTGTTCCGCGGTACTTGCAGTGTCGCCCAATTTTTTTTTAGCTAGCCTGCATGCTAGAAATTGTATTCCAACAATAAAATTCATGGAACTCTCAAAAACGGCAAATTAGAATTTCATTCGCAATTTTTTGATCTAAAAGGGGGTGGTTGGGGGTGTTCCGCGGTACTTGCAGTGATGCGAAATTTTCTCTAGATATCTTGAATGCTAGAAATTGTATTCCAACAATAAAATTCATGGCAATCGCAAAAACGGCTAAATTAGAATTTTTTTTCCCGATTTTTTGGTGCGAAAGGGGGTCGCAGGGGGTATTTCGCGGTACTTGCAGTGTTGCCAATTCTTTTCTAGCTAGCCTGCATGCTAGAAATTGTATTCCAACAATAAAATTCATCGAAATCTCAAAAACGGCTAATTTAGAATTTTTTCCGCGATTTTTTAGTGTAAAAGGGGGTGGTTGGGGGTGTTGCTCGGTACTTGCAGTGTTTCCAAATTTGCTCTAGCTAGCCTGCATGCTAGAAATTGTATTCCAACAATAAAATTCATGGCAATCTCAAAAACGGCTAAATTAGAATTTTTATACCCGATTTTTTGGTGCGACAGGAGGTAGTTCGGGGTGTTTTGCCGTACGCGCAGTGTTGGCAAATTTTTTCTAGCTAGTCTGATGCTAGAAATTGTATTCCAACAATAAAATTCATGGAAGTCACAAAAACGGCTAAATTAGGATTTTTTTCGCGATTTAATGGTGTAAAAGGGGGTGGGGGGGGGGTGTTCCGCGCTACTTGCAGGGTTGCCGAATTTTTTCTAGCTAGCCTGATGCTAGAAATTGTATTCCAACAACAAAATTAATGGAAATCTCAAGAACATCTAAATTAGGATTTTTTTCGCGATTTTATGGTGTAAAAGGGGGTAGTTGGGGGTGTTCCGCGCTACTTGCAGTGACGCCAAATTTTCTCTAACTAGCCTCCATGCTAAACATTGTATTCCAACAATAAAATTCATGGCAATCTCAAAAACGGCTAAATTAGAATTTTTATACCCGATTTTTTGGTGCGGAAGGCGGTGGTAGGGGGTGTTCCGCGGTACTTACAGTGTTGCCAATTTTTTTCTAGCTTGCCTGCATGCTAGAAATTGTATTCCAACAATAAAATTCATCGAAATCTCAAAAACGGCTAATTTAGAATTTTTTCCGCGATTTTTTGGTGGGAAAGAGGGTGGTTGGGGGTGTTGTGCGGTACTTGCAGTGATGCCAAATAATCTCTAGCTAGCCTCCATGCTATATATTATATTCCAACAATAAAATTCATGGCAATCTCAAAAACGACTAAAATAATTTTTTTCCCGATTTTTTTGTGCGAAAGGGGTGGTAGGCGGTTTTTCGCGGTACTTGCAGTGATGCCAAATTTTCTCTAGCTATCTTGAATGCTAGAAATTATATTCCAACAATAAAATTCATGGCAATCTCAAAAACGGCTAAATTAGAATTTTTTTCCCGATTTTTTGGTGCGAAAGGGGGTCGCAGGGAGTATTTCGTGGTACTTGCAGTGTTGCCAATTCTTTTCTAGCTAGCCTGCATGCTAGAAATTGTATTCCAACAATAAAATTCATCGAAATCTCAAAAACGGCTAATTTAGAATTTTTTCCGCGATTTTTTGGTGCGAAAGAGGGTGGTCGGGGGTGTTGTGCGGTACTTGCAGTGATGCCAAATTATCTCTAGCTAGCCTCCATGCTATATATTGTATTCCAACAATAAAATTCATGGCAATCTCAAAAACGGCTAAATTAATTTTTTTCCCGATTTTTTGGTGCGAAAGGGGTGGTAGGCGGTTTTTCGCGGTACTTCCAGTGATGCGAAATTTTCTCTAGATATCTTGAATGCTAGAAATTGTATTCCAACAATAAAATTCATGGCAATCGCAAAAACGGCTAAATTAGAATTTTTTTTCCCGATTTTTTGGTGCGAAAGGGGGTCGCAGGGGGTATTTCGCGGTACTTGCAGTGTTGCCAATTCTTTTCTAGCTAGCCTGCATGCTAGAAATTGTATTCCAACAATATAATTCATCGAAATCTCAAAAACGGCTATATTAGGATTTTTTTCGCGATTTTTGGGTGTAAAAGGAGGTGTTTGGGGGTGTTCCGCGGTACTTGCAGTGCTGCTAAATTTTTTCTAGCTAGCCTGCATGCTAGAAATTGTATTCCAACAATAAAATTCATCGAAATCTCAAAAACGGCTAAATTAGAATTTTTTTCGCGATTTTTGGGTGTAAAAGGAGGTGGTAGGGGGTGTTCGCGGTATTTGCAGTGTTGCAAAAATATTTCTGTCTAGCCTGCATGCTAGAAATTGTATTCCAGCAATAAAATTCATGGAAATCTAAAAATGGCTAAATTACAATTTTTTTTGCGATTTTTTGGTGTAAAAGGGGGTGGTTGGGGATTTTACGCGGTACTTGCAGCTTGCCAAATTGTTTCTAGCTAGCCTGCATGCTAGAAATTGTATCCCAGCAACAAAATTCATGGCAATCTTAAAAACGGCTAAATTAGAAATTTTTTCCCTTTTTTTTGGTGCGAAAGGGGGTGGTAGGGGGTGTTCGCGGTACTTTCAGTGCTGCTAAATTTTTTCTAGCTAGCCTGCAGGCTAGAAATTGTATTCCAACAATCAAATTCATGGCAGTCTCAAAAACGGCTAAATTAGAATTTTTTTCCCGTTTTTTTGGTGCGAAAGTGTGTGGTAGGGGGTGTTTCGCAGTACTTGCAGTGTTGCCAAAATTTTTCTCGCTAGCCTGCATGCTAGAAATTGTATTCCAGCAATAAAATTCATGGAAATCTAAAATCGGCTAAATTAGAATTTTTTTCGCGGTTTTTTGGTGTAAAAGGGGGTGGTTGGGGATTTTACGCGGTACTTGCAGTTTGCCAAATTTTTTCTAGCTAGCCTGCATGCTAGAAATTGTATTCCAGCAACAAAATTCATGGCAATCTTAGAAACGGCTAAATTAGAATTTTTTTCGCGATTTTTGGGTGTAAAAAGAGGTGGTTGGGGCTCTTTTGCGAAGGCCGGGAGAAGGTAAACACTCCTCGGAAATCGTGCTTTAGAAAAAGTCGATTATTTTCGCACGATAAGCCACTATTTCGCAAAGTACGTAATTTTTGCACCGAAACTTATGTCGCACGCATACCTTGGCGCAAAAATGATCTTGAGGACGACGTCGCTGTTGACTGCTGGGGCGGCCTCGGAGAGTACTCGACAAGGTGCAATAATTGTAGACCAGCTCCTCACTCGTTGCTCGACGGGTGCGTTAATAAGGCGCCGGTGACGGTGGCTTCAGGCAAGGATGCAATCGGAGATTTACCTTAAAGACGCTGTCCTTACGTTACTCCACGAGTGCGTTGAAAGACGCCGGTGACGGTGGCTTCATGCGTCAACGCACTCGGAGATCTGTTGATGTGCGCAGAAGGGCGCGCAGATGATTCGGCGAAATGTAGAATTCACGCGTGTGCGCCGGCGTGCCAGCACGCACACGACGTGAGTTGCCAGGGGTCGAGAATTCCTGTATGCGCTGGCGTGCCAGCGCGCATACGGAAATTGCGAGGAAGACGTCTTCCTGACGGTGCAGTCGTCGTGGTTGAGCGGTTTCGATAATTACGCGTGTGCGCCGGCGTGCCAGCACACACACGACGTAAATCGACTGCCAGAGGCGAAGCGGGTGCCGACACGGCTACCCGCTGATGAAGAATTACCCCTACGGAACTCGAGAGTACACGTAGAGGGTAAGGAAGAGGCTATGGCGACAAGGAAACATCGCGACAGGCCCACGCCTGTGAAACCTCATTGGCGACTTTCGCCGGGGTCACCAGTGTGGGAATGTGAGCCCCACTTTCTCCACGTTCCAGGAAATAGGAAGGGAGAGAGGAATGAAGACAGTCGGGTTAAACAGCAACAAGAGGTTTATTGAGGTGTGGATAAAGCGGACCACGTCCGCACGCTGCCGCCTCTGAGCTAAGGCTGTCGCTCGCAGGCGGCTTCTCGCCTTACGCAACATGGCCGCTTCCCCCACTCTCGCAGAGAGAGCGAGAGGGAAGATCGCAGTCCCTACACTAAGTGCTAGAACCATCTAGTGGTCAGAATTTGAAGGAGGATAAGAGCCCCACCTCGCTCCTATCCTGTGAGGTTCTACGTGTCTATTAACCTCTCCCTTATCCTTCAAATATTTTCTTTATTCGTCATTCTCTTCCATGTAGTACAGACCACACTCAGTTCTATACACTCTATCATGGTTAGTACCATTGCAAATATTTAAAAGTTTTTATGAAAAAAAATCGCCGGAGGGTGGATTCGAACTCACGATCTCTAGATTACTGAGCTATCACCTTACCACTCGGCTATCGAGACATATGTAGACTCATAGCTTAACTTGTATTCTTATAGCGCGATGCCTTCACGGTGGTGCCGTCGGTAAGGTAGAACACCGTAGATAAATTAATATACTTTACCGATAAACATTAATATTTAATATAAAGAATTGTTAAGAAACAAAAAAAAATTGCCGGATGTTGGATTTGAACCCATGATCTTTAGATTACTAAGCAGCAACTTTACCACTCGGCTATCGAGACGTATGTATACTCATAGCTGAAATTGTATCTTATAGCGCGCGAGACCTCAATGTTCAGGGTGGTACGGTAGAACACTGTATTAATATACTTTACCGATACACATTAATATATAATATAAGAAAAAACTTAAGAAAAAAAAGAAAATCGTCGGAGGCCACCCCCCCCCGCCCCCAAATTTCGTCCGTTTTTCGATCCGAGCGCTCCTTCTCGAGATATAAGTGAAAAACCACAATTTCTACCCCCACCGCCGATTTTTGGAAATTTCGTCACTGTCGTCGGATAGTATATTAAAAGTATGACCCCCCTCAAGTGACTCCCAAAAATTTTGTCCGTTTTTCGATCCGAGCGCAACTTCTCGAGATATAAGCGAAAAAGCAAAATTTCTACCCCCACCACCGATTTTTGGAAATTCTGTAAATGTCATCGGATAGTGTGTGAAAAGTATGTCCCCCCCTCCGGTTACACCCCTCAAAATTTCGTCCGTTTTTCGATCGGAGCGCTCCTTCTTGAGACATAAGCGAAAAACCAAAATTTGGGGGGGCTCTAGAGTTTCGACGATCCACTATAAAATTGAAGTCAACTATAGACGTTTTTCAGTTGGACATATGATAATGCAGATTGTTCTTAATTTCGAAATTCTAAATTACGAAAATCATATTTTCGAATGTAACAGTTCACCTACTGTCCAAAACATCGAATTTCATCAATACGATGTCAAAGCAAATATAACCTGATTCTAATGATTTATTTCGAAACGTCTATATTGTACCCCTATTAAATTTCTATTAATGAAATTCGATGTTTTGGACAGTAGGTGAAGTGTTAAATTCGTATATGAGGCGGTTCACGTCAGCTCTCCAGGCACGGCGCGCGAGCGCGAAATCATGCTGTTTTCAGCTTGTGTTTGAAGGGCTAAGATGTATCTAAAAAAAATAATCCCCAAGTGATTTCGATGTTTTTGTTCCTCAGCTTTCCGATGGTGCTATTATTTTCTCAAAATTTTTTAATTCTAACCTCAAAAAAACATAAAACGTGTTATATCTCAAAAACTATATTATTAATATTTTTTTTGACCTGCTAGATCGAAAGAGGAGGAAATTTTACATGGATATAGCCTTTTTCTACATAGGAGTTTTTTGATTTTTTCGAGATATTATTCAAGAAATACAAGGCGCTGGGCCAGCCGCCGCGCGCAGCGTGCGTCACTGCAGAGTCGCTGTGCGATCGAACTTAACATCATAACAATTTTTGTTCATAAGCTTTTAAATATTCAAATCTTTTTAACATTTTTAATCTTTTTTAATTTAGGAAATAAATCATAGTTAGATGCTAAAGAAGTTTTTTTAAGTTGCAGAGTCTTTTCATCTATTGGAATAAAAGCGTGGTATTTCAAAGTACCTGGAATGGCTTTTGCTTTATCGAATCTAACTTTTAATTCCAAAGAATTTTTTTCATAAACTTCTTTGCTACTGTAGAAAATCTTTGTTTCTTTAATATAATTTTGTGCCCAATTATAAAGATCGTAGGCTGTAAGGATTTTGTGAGCTCCTGTAAGCTGTAAGCTAGCTCTACGGGCTCCTCTTTTTAAATTAGCACCTATGCCATCGCAATCACTTTTGCCATGTGCAGTGGCAAAAAAATACCATTCAGCTTTTATTTTAAAATCCTCTTCATGATGAAGAAGATTCTGAAAACTATTTTTATTTTTAAAATGCTGTGCTGCACCATCGGTTATATAATAAATTTTTTTTTAGTTGATGATGACCTTTCAAATAGTTTAGAATAATTTTTTGATATTCATATACGGAAACGGTATCATGATTTAAATTGTCAGAAATAATAGCTACACTTTCGTGTTTGAGATCATCGTTTTCTCTATAATACACTATCATTGTAAATATAGTGGTTTGATTATTATTCCAATGAAACGATTGAGCTGAATTTTGAACAACAAAAGCGTAATTTTCAGCAAAATCAAAACTAATTACTATCTCTCCATCTTCAAGATTTTCTTTTAAATTCCTGATGAACAGTGCTTGTTGTTTAGCAAAAAAATCGTGCGTTTTTAATTTAATCAATTTGTCTTTCAATATTTCAAGAAAGCTAGAAACTTTTATCATTTCAAATATTATTGAGCAGCGATCCGTTGCCTTCCATGATTCATATTTAATTTCTTGAATGCCATGATTTTTAAAACTTTTCATCATAATTTCTTGAAGATTGGAAAAATTAGCTACGCAATCGAAACAGTCACCCAAGAAACATTTATCCGATGGTTGACTACAAATAATTTTATTTATACAATCTTTATAATTTTCTAAAGGTGAATCACTATCCTTTGTCAAATGTTTCAAATTAATTGTATCTAGCATAAGTTTGACATTTTCATGATGTACGCATACGCATACGTTATGTGTGCCACTTGTTCCAGCCAACACACAATGTTTTGGTTTTAATTGTGTGAACTTTGTATAGCCTATCTTAACATCCGGATATTCATTTTTAAATAAAATATAAATTTCATTCAAATTACCTAGAAGTAATCTTTTTTGAACGTGTAAGCGTTCACCAGTAATTTGTTTTATTGAAATAAAATCTTTCATTCCAGACAATAATTTACTGATATCGTCACGATCATAAAAGTTTTTTACCGTATTTTTGGTTTCATTAGAAAGCTCTTTTCCTTTATTTTTCAACGGTACCGTCAAAATATTTCCATCAGTAGCTTCAGTTAGTATTGTTCTTGCTTCCCATTCCGTACAACCTAATCTTTCTATTAAATTTTTACGAGACCAAAATCTAGGGGCAAGGGAAAGTAATAACATTCTTTCATCTTTTGACTTTGTCTCAGAAAGTTTACTTCTTAAATTTTCAAATATTGCCATGGCAGCTTTGTGGTCATCATCATCACAATCCGATTTAATTCTTTTTGGTATCGGAGAAGATTCACTCGATTTGCGTTTATTATAAATCAAAAATTTGCACGTAAGACAAACTTTCGCTACATCTGGTATTGATGGAAATGATTGTGCTAATGATTTTGGGAAATTTGTTAACTCATTAGAGTGTTCATTCCTTCCTAAAGGATTCACATATTTTAATGAAAATCTCATGTTTGTTTAAAAAAAAAGATAAATCAATTGAAGGGGGATAGCAGTAAGTTTGTCATGAAAGACAGATAAATCGCAGTATAGCACAATACAGTATAGATATTGAACGGTTTTCCAAAAAACCAATACTTCAACGCTACACATCACTCGTATATAAGCCCTACGTGCTGCATAATTACTTACGGGTATCTAAATGCAATTACTAGCCCTCTAGCGGTGGTTAAATAATTAATGAATGAATGAATAAATGCCGCCGCGCGCCGATGCTGCAGTGACGCATGTCGCGCGCGGCGGCTGGCCGAGCGCCTTGTATTTCTTGAATAATATCTCGAAAAAATCAAAAAACCCCTATGCAGAAAAAGGCTATATCCATGTAAAATTTCCTCCTCTTTCGATCTACCAGGTCAAAAAAAATATTAAAAATATAGTTTTTGAGATATAACACGTTTTATGTTTTTTTGAGGTTAGAATTGAAAAATTTTGAGAAATTAATAGCACCATCGGAAAGCTGAGGAAAAAATACATCGAAATCACTTGGGGATTATTTTTTTTAGATACATCTTAGCCCTTCAAACACAAGCTGAAAACAGCATGATTTCGCGCTCGCGCGCCGCGCCTGGAGAGCTGACGTGAAACGCCTCATATATGATTTTCGTAATTTAGAATTTCGAAATTAAGAACAATCTGCAGTATCATATGTCGAACTGGAAAACGTCTATAGTTGACTTCAATTTTATAGTGAATCGTCGAAACTCTGAACGCCCCCCCAAAATTTCTACCACCACCACTGATTTTTGGAAATTCCGTCACTGTCGTCGGATAGTATATTAAAAGTATGTCCCCCCTCCAGTTAGACCCCCAAAATTTCCTCCGTTTTTCGATCCGAGCGCTACTTCTCGAGATATAAGCGAAAAACCAAAATTTCTACCCCTACCACCGATTTTTGGAAATTCCGTCAACGTCGTCGGATAATATATTAAAGGTATGTCCCCCCTATTGCTACGCTCCCAGAATTTCGTCCGTTTTTCGATCCGAGCACTCCTTCTCGAGTTATAAGCAAAAAACCAAAATTTCTACCCCCCACCACAGGTTTTCAAAAATTCTGTCAACGTCGTCGGATAGTGTATGAAAAATATAACCCGCCTATTGTTACGCCCTCAAAATTTCGTCCGCTTTTCGATCCGAGTACTCCTTCTCGAGTTATAAGCAAAAAACCAAAATTTCTACCCCCACCACCGGTTTTCGAAAATTCTTTCAATGGACAAATATGAGATCATGCGCACGTACCCCTCAAAGGTAGATAAAACGACCCGGTCCTGTGAGGATGCGTACGGCAGACCTTGAACAGGTTACCTTAAAATGTTGGTGCTTGTCAATACTTATCTAAACCTAGGCATATGCCCTATTTTTCGAAGTATCATACAAATAACACTTCCGAATTTGATAGTCCTATATACAGACAGTGGAAATATGCATGGGAAAATTATAAAAAATGGACTGGCACCCGCTTGGCAACATGTTATGAACAAGCCGGATGATTTAATTGATGTGGTTAGGCGCGAAAATTTAAAATATTTAACTCACAAACTAGAAAATAGTTTGAGACCTTTATATTATAAAAATAATGCTGATATTGTTTTACGATTACTCCAACCTTTTTTGCATCTTAGCATTCACAGAAGTTTAAATTAATACTTTTTAATATTTAGAAAAGAAATGTAATGTATTAAAATACATACAGAGTGCACTTGACTACAGCTAGTTCCCTCTCTTTTGAAAAATAATACCTATGTTTGAATGCAAACTATTCAGGTCACATATGATTTATTTGTAGTGTTTCCTTCTCAAAGTGAAATAAAAATTGCAGCAAACAGTTTATTAATTGATTTCACAAACAATATTACTAACATATTACACAAGTAAAAAAAAAATACATAGGTGGTCCCTTTACTGGGACAGGATTTTTTAGCAAACGTGAGACAAGCAGCCGGTAGTAGGATAATTTGAGGTTCTGCTAATATTAGATTTTAGTTAAGTTTTTAACACTCTACAAATACCAAAAATAATGTTTTTTGCTCGCAAATAATTATTGCAAAATTATAGTAAAAAAAAAACATCATTGAACCATCTCTATTCAGAGTATAAAATGTATTTAGTGACTCATTTATATTATCCTATCATAAACAATTTATACATGTAATAAGTCTTATAAAATAATAAATGCTCAAATTTATTGTAGAAAATGGCAATACTGTCCGTAAAATAAATAGTACTCAATTATAGATACCCTACATACTTAAAATTTAGCGAGACACTTAATTTTCGTATCTTGAATAATAGTTGAACGATTATAAACGTACTGAAAGTATAAACATTATTTAAAGAAAGAAAAATACGTAGTTTTTCAGATGATTTTTAATCGTTTTAAAATTGAAATGAATGAGGTGGTTGAAAAAGGAATTTTTACTTTTATGATTTTATTTATTGAATAATCAATTTAATACTGTCACGGACACCCACCTGTTTTACAGATTAGGGCTTATAACGTATAACTCGGAAAACTCATGTACGCAAAACGTGGACTGCTACGCAGTTGAAAATTTGAGTTCGTGATCTAAGCTCGACAGTCACTGTAGTTTTTCCGCGACTCTGAATCCTTTATGTCATTCACCTTAAATAATCGGTAATTCCAGGCTCTCCATTTATCAACAGAACATGGCGGGAAATAGAAAAAAAATGACAGGGCATTTATAACTTGAAAATGTTTGTTTACCAAAATAATTTTCTCTATTCCTCGGGCGACAGTACGCGTTTTCGCTGTCTGTTTACAATAGAAGAAGAAGCACTTTTGCCCACTGCGTGCGTCACTTGTTTCAAGCGCGACCGAAAGCTCTGTGAGCAATGTTTTGAATAGCCTAACCCCATATACGATACAGCGGATTGTGACCAGCGGAACTGTCTCGCATAGGGACCGTGGTGTTCTCAAGAAGGGTGGTCTACTATGAATTCATGTTTATTTATTTGGATATATCCTCTCTCTCTCTCTCTCTCTCTCTCTCTCTCTCTC
Source organism: Torymus aiolomorphi (assembly GCA_036365515.1). Taxonomy (NCBI): domain Eukaryota; kingdom Metazoa; phylum Arthropoda; class Insecta; order Hymenoptera; family Torymidae; genus Torymus; species Torymus aiolomorphi. The sequence continues at coordinate 254,194,930 of CM070874.1, forward strand.
TCTCTCTCTCTCTCTCTCTCTCTCTCTCTCTCTCTCTCTCTCTCTCTCTCTCTCTCTCTCTCTCTCTCTCTCTCTCTCTCTCTCTCTCTCTCTCTCTCTCTCTCTCTCTCTCCCCCTATTTACCACATGTTCTCTTATTTATTATTTCAAAGATTATGTTTCTAGATTTCTTTTGCATTCTTATGTTTTTGATAAATCTTTTATATCTCTTATGTATTTTACAACATAATGAAATAAATTGTTATTATATTCTATTGTAATTGACTGAAATTTATAATTTTGTACCTTTTAATGTATTTTCTAATTTTTGCCGAAAAGGTAGAATAAAGATTCATCTATTTATCTATCTATCTCTCTATACCTCTTTCTCTTGACTCACACGAGTATGTAACAATCTGCTTGTTCATGTATTTTCGATGCCCGCGCCAACCAGCAGCACTCGCTACGCTCGTGCTGCAAATATTGGGCGGGCATCGAACACACATTAACGCGCGCATCGGAAAAAATCAATTGCGACAGGTAAAATAAAATTGAAAAATATAACCTGCAAACTACAAGAACGACGTGAAGTCGCCAACGCTATCAAAGCATAGGGCGAAAGTGAAAACATGGTTGCGCAGAGTTGATGTCATCAGGGAAGACGATGATTTTCGATTTTTCTAGACTGATTAATTAACGTACTTTCGCCCGGGAATAGAGAAAAATACTATTTCTTATACGGGGATTAAATGGAACTCCTGCATGCACGTGCCTGCGAAAGATCCATTTTTCCCCCTTGTAAGAAAATCTACTATTTATTGAAAATTAACATTTGGCTTAGCCAATATCACAGTTTTTAGATAATCTAGTACAATATAACTTTGAAAGATTAATTTATGATACTAGCATTGCGAAGTTCACTAAGAATAAAACGGATTTCACCATAGTTAGTTCTTATTCCCATGTTTTGCTCAGCAACGAGTACTTGTAAGCGATCAACTAATTTCTTAGGATCATCCCAGACGACGAGTTCGTATGCAGTTGTAACATCTACTCGCGAGATTTTGGCAACAACTTCTTTCTCTTCATCATCACTAGTCCACTGTCTCTTTATACTTTCACGTTGATATCTCCAATTAATAAAGTTACAATTCTTACGAATTCTTCTAGGTAAATATTCATTGGTTGAGAAATCTGATGCATCTTCACTAGAATGATCAGCTTCATAATAATTATCGGTCTCGTTAGAAGTTGGAAGATGCGTGTTAACTCGTGTATCAACAGTTATGAGCTTCTTTAGAGGATTGACTATTGGTTGAAGTATCTTTTCGCTGCCACTGGATTAGTTTGCTCAACCCTTTCACTTTTCTCTCTTCCGTTAGCATTATCTTCTCGAGATAATGGCGAGATACTTTTTACAGACGACTTTTCGAACATTGGAGCAATAAAATTATAAAATTTGTTACTCTTTAGTTTTCAAATCGACTCATTCACGCAATAGTGCTTTTTGTGAACGCTCGAAACTTCAATAATCATACGGTAATTGTCCAAATCATCTGAATTGATAAGACTTTCATCTGGAAGTTTTTTGAATAGTAATTGCAGTAATCCTACGGACAAACAATAGTTTCGTTCGTTTATCTGGACAAAGTCGCCTTCAAACTTTCTTGGAGAATTTCCGATCATAAGTAAATTTCCTCGCTTGTAAACACCATAAATATTATCCAGATATCTCCTAGAATTTCCTTTTAATTTCGGTACATATTTCTTGACTAGTTTGGCAAATTTACGATTACTCGAGCTAGCTATTTTATTATGGTCAGGGCTCATACTGGATAGTTTGATTTCAGAAGTTTCCATTTCATCAGCTGTATCCAGAGATTCAGCCCTTTTTGTCAAACCTAATAAAGACTGTGATTTTTGTACTACTGCATCCTGAAATTTGTTAATAACATCCTGTGTGTTTGCCATGTTTATGCTTCAATAGTTTAACATCAACTGAATAAATATACCGCCAACATCCTTTTTATACTTTTATGCTATTATAGAGTAACACCTTCTATGTCATACAATCAAAACTTTTTGACGCCTTTTTTATATCATAGAGTGTACATGTTTTTTATTTGATAGAGTAACATCTTCTTAATGTCATAGAGTAACACCGTTTTTATGTTATAGAGCAACACCTTCTATGTCATACAATCAAAACTTTTTAAACTTTGTGACATAGAGTAACACCTTTTTATGTCGTAGAGTAACACCTTTTTTATGTCATAGCGAAACCCCTTTCTTATGTCATAGTGTAACACCTTTTTTATGTCATAGAGTGACATGTTTTTTATGTCATAGGATTACACCTTCTTTATGTCATAGAGTAACATCTTCTTTATATCAGAGCGATTTTTTTTATGCTATAGAGTAACACCTTTGTTATATTATAGAGTAACACCTTTTTTATATCATAGAGTGACACCTTCTTTATGTAATAGAGTGACACCTTCTTTATGTCATAGAGTGATACCTTTTTTATGTCATAGTGTTACACCTTTTCCATGTCATAGAGTAACACCTTCTTTGTCATAAAGTAACACCTTTTTAATGTCTGTGACGAGGAGCACGCTTAACAGCGGTGCCCTCGTCGCCTCGCATTCCTCGTTGCCCGCGCTGGCCAAAGCCCGTGTACATACGAAGTATTTGTGTGTACACTTACATGGGCTTTTCTCTGTTACGAGGATTCGGCAACGACGCAAGGGGCGAAGTACGCACATACATGGACACACACGCAGGCAGAGGAACCAGCGGAGAGTGGAGCGATGCTGGAGAGCGCGAGAGAGCGCGTCTAATTGCTGCGGCAGTCAGTCACGGCTGAATAGCCAACGCGCGCGCGCAATTGTTTTGGGGCAAGAAGCCACGCAGCTCCAGACAAGAGAGAGAGAGAGAGCAAGAGAGAGAGAGAGAGATAGATACGATTTATTTGCCTTCGCGGCAAAATAATTAATACAGAATTTATACAGTGTATAACTTAAAATAAAATACAGTAAAATAAGATATAATAAAAATATATAAAAATAAAAGTAATACAACCTGATACAAATATATAAATTATACATAAAAATATGTTTGTCTACGAGGACCTTCAATTACGATAAAAAAATAATAAAAAAGAACCATATGATAAAATAAAAATAAAATACATAAAAATCATTAAAAATCACGAGGACCCTTCATTAAGACAAAATAAATAAATAAAACTAGAGAAAATATCACAGCTGGTACTATACGCTAAAAGGAAAATATTACAGTTATACATTAACCATTTCATAAAATATCACAGTAAGGTATCACAGCCGCTTAGTCAAAAAATCACAGATCAAAGTTAATCCGCAGTCTAATACTAAACTAGATAAAGGTCCCCGCACTGGCAGCTCTAAGCATCCTTATAGAGAGGCTAGGCGTCGAGATCAAGCAGGTGTTGGCGCACAGCCCTCTTGAATGATGAAAGTGATGGAAGGTAGCGCAGGGAGGGGGGAGGGAGTTCCAAAAGCGGGCACCCTGAGCCAGAAACGCTCTATCACCCGTCTTATAGTTCAAGGCAGGAAAGCAAGCTCCGGCTGCACTCCCCTGCTTGTTGGCCTAGGCTTGTGCACCGTAAAAAAGGCAGCCAAGTAACTGGGCTCACGCATCCGAATTATTTTATATAGTAGCAGGGCTGCGAAGTAGAATCTGCGTGAGTCCATACGGAGCCAGCCCAGACGTCTCAAGTAGGGGGTGATATGCTCATCCCTCCTAGCCCCAGTAACGTACCTCACACATGAATTGCTCAATCTTTGCACTCTCGCTCGCTGTTCGTCAGACGCGTCCAAGTAGACCACCGTACAGTAGTCAAGGTGGGGTTGAACTAGGGACTCGACTAATCTTTTGCGGAGAATCTCGGTGGTACACGCCCTAATAAACCGCAAACTGTATAGGGCTTTATTGACTTTCTTTGTGAGTTGATCAATGTGCGGTTTTCATGTTAATTTACTATCCAGTGTAACACCGAGACTCGCAACTTCGCTACTGAACGGGATGCGTTCTCCAGGCCGCACACCAATACCTGGCAGATCTAATGAGTTTATATGATTAACTCCTACCCTGGAGCCGAATACAATGGCTTTGGTCTTACCAGCATTGAGGTGCAGGCCCGAGTTCGCCGCCCATTCAGCCACCATTTGCGCCGCATGGAACAGCCAACCAATACCCTCCAGAATTTCGTCTTTTGTCGTGTGTAAGTAAAAAGAGAGAGAGAGAGACACAGGATTGACGTCGCCCTGCCAGCTCTGCTGGCCCCTCTCGTCCAACAGCTCCAGCAGCGCAGAGGCCGTCTCCTCCCTCAGCGCAGAGAACATCCTCTCCGTCAGCGGCGAACCGTAGCTGACGGCAGGACGAGCGGCGCCGGAGCAGCGGCGAGTCTAAGTCCAGCAAGCATCACTCTCTCCCAGAAGGCGAGTACAGTTAACTCTGGGCCTCGTGTTGGCCAGCGCGTGTGTGGTAGCGAGTGCGAGAGCTTGTATCGCCGCTGAGCGCCGATAATCGGCTGCGCACGGCGATCGCTCTCGGGTTAGAGTACGGGGGCGGAAATCCCGGTTGTGAGGCCGCGTTCGATGCGCATGCACTAGAGTTCATGTAGAATCTCCGTTGTTGTCGGCGCGGTTAAAGCAAGTAATTTAGAATCACGTGATTATTGTCGGGTTAATAGTGTGTAGAATCATCAATAAATGAAAGTGTTCTTCTATGCTGGTGTTATTTACGAGTGCCTTCTCCAAATAACTTTCCTCTCTCAATACAGGAGTCGGAATCCCACCGACTCCGCGACGCTTGGAGCGTCAGCCTCCAGATCTGGCTCAAATAAATAAGTTGTTGCGTATGCACAGGGAAAATTAAGGTGCAACGTTACAAATGGCGATCCTGCCAGGATTGTCGTCGTATTGAGAGGGTGAATTTTGGAGAGTTGGCTGGGTGACAGCAACGGTGAAAGCGCGGAGAAACTTTCGGGAGTTCGCGACTCGCGGCGAAAATTGCGTTAGAAAATGGCCGATTTTTGAAATTGGACTCGTCCAAATTTGAATTCAGCCGTGACAAAATTTTCTTTCGCGAGCGTTGAGATTCGAAAATTTTTCGGACGCGGAATAGGTTTAGAGAGGCGAGCAAAGTCGAGACTTTGCTTCGCATAGAGCGAAGGTCACGCGAACGTTCGGTGCCTTTGTTTTCGTTGTGCGCGCGTACTTGGCTGCCGGTGAGTTTACTCGAGGGGATTATCGCCGTGTTGTTGTCTAACGAGCGAAATTTCGGGGCGAAATTGTAGCCTTTAGGCAACTTAAAATTTTAACACGGGGAATATTATTTCAGAGTTATTTTAAAATCAGCCGTGAACATAGAATTTTCCCTCGAGTGATATTAAACGGAGTATAAATTGCGCGTGAGAGTAAGCGTGATACGGTGATCACGTTAGTAGATTTTTAACTAATAATTTGGAGCCCAAATAATTTTTGGGGATGAGTGTATTAATTTAGAAAATTTTTTTATTTTTGGAAGTGATTAGAGTTTGGAATGTTAAATGAATTGAATGGTTCGAATTCTAGTATCGTCGAATTTTATTTGTTTTAGATTGTGTTTTGGGAATTGAATTTGAGATTTTTGGTTTTTTAGTTTTACCGTGTATTTTGGTTGCTCCGAATTAAATATTTTGGTAACTCGCACGCAGGTGAAATAAATAGCGTTGAGGTAGCAAGTTGCATGGCCGCGCTGTGCGTTTGATTGCACGCGTGCGCACTAGAGAGCGACAGCGCGTAAGCGTACCGACTGCGTATGCAGGGTGCAGTGCACCCGCGAATGAAGTTTTAGTCCGGTTTAGTAAGCGGTGGCGCTGCTGAACGGAGAGTTGACTTGTAGGTGAATTTTCTTTTCAATTTCGACAATTACTGTACGCGTTCGGAAGTTTGCGTCATTGAATGATTAGATTTTAAATTTGACACATCGTGTTTGTGCTGTGCTAGCTAAAGCTAGTGTGTGTGTTTATAATATTGATTGTGTTGTGCTAGCTAAAGCTAGTATTTGTGTAATAAATTATTTGAATATATCATTGATTGTGTTGTGCTAGCTAAAGTTAGTATTTATGTGACTCGCGCCGTGCGTTCAATTGCACGCGCGAGTTTAGAGAGCGGCAGCGCGCAAGCGTGCCGGTGGAGAGGTTGGCTGTGCGTTGCGTACGCACGCCGATATAAAGTATTGGCCGAGCGAGGTGATATCGCTCCTCGGTCATAGGTTCTGTCATTCCGTGCGGGGGGCCCTGATATCCCGTTAGGTTTTGGTTAGAGTCCCTGCGGCAACCTACGTGTAGAGCGGGTGGCTGAGTAAAGTAAAATAAAAGCCTGGCTCTGTTTTCGGAGTATAGCATTCATTTTGCATTTAGTTGTTGGGGAGAATCTTCCGCGACGTCAGCTTCAGTCCATGCACGGAAAATGCGTCGGCTTCGCCGGGTTGCGGGTGTGCGCGTGTTGGAGGAAATAGTGATTAAATTAACACCGAGTCTATTACTGGCATTGCTCGACCAGAACGGGCTCAGCGCCGAGGGTACGCTCGAGGAATTACGCGATCGGAGATTGCGATTCGACGTAATGAAGGTGGACTCGAGGTTAGATGTGTCGGTGTATGAAAATGATTTTCGGAAAGAAGGACTGCCAGTAACTACGTCGGAGTTACTAATGCAGTCTTCTCGCGAAGAGTTTATGCCAGCAGGGCCGGGTGGAAGGACACCCGCGGGCCCAGTGGATAACACTCAAGCGGCAGGACCCGTAGCTTCGGGAGGGAATTTGCGAGCATCATCGCCGAGTGCTCCGAAGCCAGAATCTTCGGATGCACCGGCGGAGGTGGTAGAGGAACGTCCATCGTCACCACCGCCGTCACGCATGTGGAATGCGCTGACGGCTCTGCCATGCCTATTTTTCCGACGCGAGTACAGGGAGGAACTGTCGCGCAGCGGTAATCACAGGATAGGCGAGGAGCGTATACGTGTAGGGGAGTGTCGGCGCGAGGAGCGCGTCGTTGAGACGGCGGACGATCGTGCACACGTACAAGGACCGGTCGACGACGTAGCCGCGGAGCAACCAGTGAGCACCCGCGTGACGAGCGAAAGTACGCCGATCGTGGAAGGCGGCGCGGAATTAACAAATTGGGAGGAGGTAGTGAGGCGTGCGCTGTTCCGAGTGAGTCGGGAAGAGCCGACGCGCCCGTCGAACGGCACGTATAGTGAGCCGATCCTCTCGCGCCCTTCCCGGCGTGATCGAGAGTCGGGTAGAGTGTGGTCTGTGATACGATCACAGGACCATAGTGAGCCGGAATCCTCGAGCTCCGATAGTGAGGACGGCCGAGAAGTTGCAGCTACCGTTCCGAGCGCCACTTTTTCTGGCACCGGCGGACGGGATAGACATGGAGCGCGTCGATCAGCCGCATTTCGGCCGGGAAATGCGGTCAAAGCTTTCAAGGATTGGCACATTTCCTTCTCGGGGACGTCCTCGGACGGCGCCGAGGAGTTTTTGGAGCGAATCCGTGAAATGCAACGATATTATCGGCTGCGCGATATGGATATCCTCGAAGCGGTCCCTTGCGCTTTGACGGAGCGGGCGCTGCAGTGGTTTCGGTCCGTCGGCCGAGACGCGAGGTCGCTGATCGAGTTTGAGCAGCACTTTCGGGAGCGGTTCGTGCGGAAATTAGATCGCGAGGACGTGTATGACGAGTTATGGAATCGGACGCAAGCCCCAGAAGAAAAAGTTGCGAATTACTTAGCAGATGTGCGGTGCATCATCGCGCGATTCGAGCGGCCTCCGTCGCTGGCAAAGCAGATTAGAATAGTGTTTAGGAATTTACACCCGAAGTTTCGTCATTTTCTGGAGGGGAAAACAATAGGAAATTTCGAGGATCTGTGGAAGTTTGGAGTAGAGTATGAGAGGAGACGCGAGTTAGATGCACGTTATTTGCCGCCCTCCAAGGGGGAAGTCGCGTATACCGGAAGCGGCTTTCCGCCGTGAGGAAAGTGTTGTAAACGCGGCTTCGTTGGAAGATAAATCGGACGGGCACGCGAGACGTCGGCCGTCGAAATCTGACCGGAAAAAGCGAAGAGCGGAAAGTGTAGGCGTGGCTTCAGGTGGTGGCGGAAAGACCGCGGTGGATATGCGAGTGGACGCATTCGTTCCTGTGAATGCGCCAACTAGCGAGGTGCCGCAGCAGTCGCACACTGGGATGGACCTTGGCCGCCCCGATAGTAGTGCACTGCCGGCCGCACATTCCGTACCTCCCGGGGGAACAGTACCTCCAAGGAGAAACACGGGTAGTCGCGAGGGCACAGGATTTAAGGGTCGGTATTTTTTGTGTAAAAATGTCGAACACAAGCAGAGAGAGTGTTCGCTCCCCGTTTGTTACGCATGTGGACAGCCGGGACATTATGCGAATGCGTGTACGCAGGGTCGAAGAGCGCTGGGAAATTCACCGCCAATAAACGCGCCGAGCAATAGTCAGGGAGTTTCGCGTAGTGTTCTTACAAATTCGGAGGTAGGAACGCTAGGATGTATAGGAGAGGGGGCAGTGGAAAGGCGTTCACAGCATTCGGCGTGTAGTGATTATGATCGGCGTGAGAAACGCGACTTGCTTCGAGAGTTACAGCTAAGTCTGGACTTGGAAACAAACGCGTCTTTGCCGAATCCCGATCATGACGCTACAAGGTCGACTGGGATAAATAATAGCGCTGAGCTGACGGCATCCGAGGACTGGCTAAGGTAGGAGCGAGAGAGATTAGCGGCGCTCAGGAGCGCGGTGAATAGTGAGGCTGTGTGCCCTGTGGATGACGCGGAGCGGACAGCATTGTGCGAGGGGCAGAGTGCCCCGAGTATAGAGCCTGTGCGAGTGCCACTGAACAATCAGACGAGCACCGGACAGGGTAGCGAGCTGGTTGCGGAGATGGCAATAGAAAACCGCAACCTGATTTCTGTGCGTCTGGGCGGGCGTAATTTCAAAGCGTTACTGGATTCAGGAGCGATGGTGTCGTTAGCAGGCACGGAGATTGCGCGATTATGTAGGGAGCGAGTTGTACCATCGTCTATGATCGTGCGTGGTGTAAACGGAGGAGCGTTGCGAGTAATAGGGAAGATGATGTTGATGGTAGAAATAGACGGGCAAGCGAAACCGCTAGAAGTACGCGCGATCGAGGGTATTGATCATGAAATGATTTTAGGGATTGATTTCTGTAGGTTGTGGCGGTTGGAAATTAAATTCGCGGAACGACTGTGGTGCGTAAATGGGGGGGAGTTTAGAGAGTTCGCTGACAGGGATGTTGACAGCGCACCTATCACAATTGAGTGCGCGGGCATCTCTCGGACCAGCGACTTAGAGAGAGAGCGCGTGATGCGACTAGTAGAGAGCATCGTGCCGCCGCCCGATGCGACGCTCGGACACACCTCTTTGATCACGCATCACATAGAGGTAGACAGCTCGCGTTCGGTGAGATGTGCGCCGCGGCGCATGTCTCCCAAGATGCTAGAAATCGCACAGGAAGAAATACGAAGGATGCTGGCAGAGAGGGTGATCGAGCCGTCGGCAAGTGAGTGGCGTAGCGCGCCGGTGATAGTGAACAAAGCTAACGGCGGGCACCGATTCTGTGTTGACTTTCGCGAGTTAAATAAGGTCACGCAACCGGACGCGTATCCGATGCCGAGTGCCGATGCAATCCTGGATAGGCTGCGCGATGCACACTATATTAGTAAGATTGATTTGCGCCAAGCCTATTTCCAGGTATTGCTCGACGAGGCAAGTAAAAAATACACGGCAGTCGCGGTACAGGGCTCGGAACTTTGGCAGTTTCGGCGCATGGCATTTGGTTTGATTAACGGCCCCGCGACCTTCTCGAGATTGATTGACGCACTTTTCGGGTATTCGGGTATTTAGATGATGTAATTATTATAACAAAGAATTTTGAGGAACATTTGTATTGGTTAGAATTAGTTTTAAGACACATTGTGGACGCGGGACTTGCGATTAGCTTTGAAAAGTCGGAATTTTGCTGTCAGCAGGTTGCTTATTTAGGATATTTATTAGATTCGGAGGGGCTCCGTCCGAATCCAGAACGTGTCGCGCCATTACTTAACTATCCTGTGCCCAATAATGTTAAGCAGTTGAGAAGGTTTCTGGGGATGGTGGGGTGGTATTCGCGCTTTATTAGGGGGGAGAGCGAAATAAAATTGCCACTAACAAAATTACTCCGGAAGGAGCAGGAGTGGATATGGGGAGAGAGCGAACAGGGAGCATTCAAAAAATTAAAAGAAGCTCTTGCCTCTGCGTCAGTCCTCGCCAGACCCGATTTTAACCGCACATTTTGTGTACAGGCAGACGCGAGTTCTCACGCAATAGGGGCGGTGTTGACACAACAATTTGATGACGGGGAACTTCCGATAACGTACATGAATCGTGTGCTGAGCCCGGCAGAGGTCAATTATACCGTGACGGAGAAGGAATGCTTAGCGTTGTTGTTCGCGATAAAGAAGTTTCGGCCGTACTTAGAAGGGTAAAAGTTTGTCGCGATTACGAACCATAGCGCGCTTACGTGACTACGAAATAAAAAAGAGCCGACGGGAAGACTCGCGCGATGGGTGCTAGAGATGCAGCAGTGGGATTTTGAAATCATTCACAAAAAGGGGGCGCTCAACCATATCCCAGACGCACTGTCGCACGATGTACAGGAGAATGAAATGGCGAGCTTTTCCGTCACGGTTGACGCATGGTATGCGAAACGATTGGCAGAGGTGCGGGCGCGGCCGGAGAAATTCCCTCAATGGCGAGTTGATGATGAGATGCTGTATAAATTTACGAGCGATCGTCTCCTCGATCCAATAACAAATAGCGAGGAGTGCTGGCGCCTAGTGGTGCCAGCGGATCATAGAGAGCGGGTTTTGAGGGATGACCATAGAGAGGCGTCTTCGGGGCACTTCGGTGTCACGAAAACGTATGATAGAGTCGCGCGCGAGTATTATTGGCCCGGCGTGTGGCATGATGTGCACGACTTTGTGCGACGCTGTGAGGAGTGCCAGCATTATAAGTCTGTGCAATCTGCACCGCAAGGACTAATGGGAAAGCGCGTGGTAGAGATGCCATGGGCGGTCGTCGCCGCGGATATGATGGAGCTCCCACGCAGTAAGAATCAATTTAAGTATCTTTTGGTTTTTCAAGATCTTTTTACGCGCTGGGTAGAACTAACACCGCTACGATCAGCCGACGCGAAGGCCGTCTCGAGTGCTATGGAGGAGTTGATTTTGTTTAGGTGGGAAACTCCAGACTATTTTCTTACCGATAATGGAAAAGAGTTTGTGAATAAATATCTGGACAAAGTCCTCATTGAGTATGGGATTAAACACATCACCACGCCCCCGTATCACCCGCAAAGCGATCCAGTTGAACGTACAAATAGGACCCTAAAACCAATGATAGCGACTTTTGTGGATTCGGACCACAAAAGTTGGGATAAAAATTTGCACGCGTTTAGATACGCGATTAATACCGCAACACAAGCGACAACGAAGGTTTCTCCCGCGTTTTTAAATTTTGGAAGGCAGCTAAAACCGGTGAAAAGTTTGAGAAGAGAAGTTGAATCGAAAGAGGGAGTAGTGCGAATAGACCCCCCGGAATGGCAGGACCGATTAAAAAGTTTAGATGCACTCCGAGATCTAGTGGCTAGGCACATTGACGCCGAGCAAAAGCGGCAGAAACAAAATTCTGATAAAGGCAGGAAGCATGTGGAATTTTTTGTGGGCGATTTGGTGCTGCGGAAGCAACACTCGCTTTCAAATGCTGCATGTGCTTTCTCGGCAAAACTAGATGTGAAAAATGCCGGGCCGCATAGGATTTTGGATGTGCTCTCGCCGGAGGTTTATGTGTTAGAAACATGCTCTAAGAAACAGACTGCAAAGGCGCATGTTTCGAAGCTGAAAAAGTGGATACCACCGAGAAATGTAAAGTAGTTAGAAATATTTTTTCGTTTTGTGTGTATTGTCTGTAACGGTGTTGGTGACATAGGTGTTGGAGTTGGTGGATAGGTGTAGTAAAAATACTTTGGGTTATACTTAAAGAAATGACTAGTTTATTAGGTAGTGTGAATATAAAGAGGCGCTTGCCTACGCCATGCGCGAGATGCTACATGCTGGGCGTCCGAGACTAGAGAGAGAATAGCGCGTCGCTCGCTGTCGCTCGACGCACCTTCATAGTCGCAGACACACTAGGGAGGGGAGACACATGTGTGTATACGTGTGTCGCGCTGTTTATGTCTCATAGCTACGCTCATATACAGAAGGCGAAATATTCACAATATTCAACAATAGGTGTTAAAGAATTATGAGGGAAATGACGTGAAGATGTTTTTGGTCCCTTTGTTACAGGTGTCGGTCACCTGCGACCGAGACGGGGGAGAGGAAGGCGTCATGGACGCTAATAGAGAGCCGGAGGGGCCCCGGGAAGCCCCGACGGGTAGCGAGGCAGGGGAGCGCCGCGAAGGTGTGGCGGCTGGCAGTGCCGCCGCACAGTGGGCTAAAACCCGATTTTTTTTTTCAAAATAAAATAACTCCACACAGAAGCCACCAATTTGGATGATTTTTGTTTCTACTTATAGCAAATTAAATGTAGATTAGAGGAAAAATAAAGAAAATTGTTAAATAAATTTTTATAACCTCCAAATTCAACAAGAAACATAGGTATTTTTCAAAATTTTGTAGGAAACCGTATTTAAGTTTCAGAAAAATGTTTCTTTTTGGGAAATATGTTGCCTCCTGAGTTCATCCATGTATAATATATAACCCCTACACCTGTGAACCATAACCTAAACACCTTGCAGATGAATACTTCGCCGCAAAGTCAGGTTAATACGATAATCTGTAATGAACTATGACTTTGTAAGGTATTTATGACAAAATAAGTGATCTGTAACATTAAAAACTTATAATGACCATAACCTAAACCATTTTACAAATTAGCTTATTATTTTTATATAGAAAAAAAGTAATCCCACACAGAAACCACCGATTCGGATGATTTTTGTTTGTACTTACAGCTAATTGAATGTAGATTAGGGGAAAAATAAAGAGTATTGTCAAATCAATTATTATAACCTCCAAACTCTACAAGAAACATAGGTATTTTTCAAAATTTTATAGGAAACCGTATTTAAGTTTTAGAAAAATGATTCTTTTTTGAAAAAATGTTGCCCCCTGAGTTCCTCCATGTATAATATATAACCCCTACACCTTTGTACCATAACCTAACAACTACGTTGAATACTTCGCCGCAAAGACATGTTAATATGATAATCTATAATGCACTATGACTTTGTAAGTTAGTTATGAAAAATTAAGTGATCTGTAATATTAAAAACTTTTAATGATCATATCGCAATACTTTTTACCGATTAGCTTATTAATTCGATTTAGAAAAAAGTTATTCCAGACAGGAACCACCGATTCGGATGATTTTTGTTTTTACTTACAGCTAATTGAATGTAAATTAGGGGAAAAATAAAGAGTATTGTCAAATCAATTATTATAACCTCCAAACTCTACAAGAAACATACGTATTTATCAAAATTTTGTAGGAAACCGCATTTAAGTTTTAGAAAAATGATTCATTTTGGGAATAATGTCGCCTCCTGCGTTCATCTATGTATAATATATAACCTCTACACCTAAGAAACACAACCTAACAGCTCTACGTGGAATACTTCGCCGCAAAGACATGTTAATATGATAATCTGTCATGCACTATGACTTTGTGAGGTAGTTATGAAAAATTAAGTGATCTGTAACATTAATAACTTCTAATTACCATAACCTAATACTTTTTACCGATTAGCTTATTAATTCGATTTAGAAAAAAGTTATTCCAGACAGGAACCACCGATTCAGATGATTTTTGTTTTTACTTACAGCTAATTGAATGTAGATTAGGGGAAAAATAAAGAGTATTGTCAAATCAATTATTATAACCTCCAAACTCTACAAGAAACATACGTATTTATCAAAATTTTGTAAGAAACCGTATTTAAGTCTTAGAAAAATGATTCATTTTGGGAATAATGTTGCCTCCTGCGTTCATCTATGTATAATATATAACCTCTATACCTAAGAAACATAACTTAACAACTCTACGTGGAATACTTCGCCGCAAAGTCAGGTTAATACGATAATCTGTAATGCACTATAACTTTGTAAGGTATTTATGACAAAGTAAGTGATCTGTAACATTAAAAACTTTTAATGACCATAACCTAAAACTTTTTACGGATTAGCTTATTATTTGGATTTAGAAAAAAAGTTACTCCAGACAGAAACCACCGATTCGGATGATTTTTGTTTGTACTTACATTTAATTGAATGTAGATTAGGGGAAAAATGAAGAGTATTGTCAAATCAATTTTTATAACCTCCAAACTGTACGAGAAACATTTTTTCTAAATTTTTCTAAATTTGGTTGAAAACTGTATTTATGTTTTAGAAAAATGATTCTTAGTGGTAAAAATGTTTACTTCTGAGTTCGTCCATATATAATATATTACCATTAGACCTGTGAACATCAAGAAGCGCGGGCGCGCTCCGAAGGCAAGTATAGAAGGAGCCTGAAGGAACGACCCGCACTACATATACATTGAAAGTTATAGTGCATTACAGATTATCGTATTAACCTCACTTTGCGGTGAAGTATTCATCTTCAAGTTGTTAGGCTATGTTTCATAGGTGTAGAGATTATATATTATACATAGATGAACGCAGGAGGCAACATTATTCCTAAAAAGAATCATTTTTCTAAAACTTAAATACGGTTTCCTACCAAATTTTAATAAATACGTATGTTTCTTGCAGAGTTTGGAGGTTATAATAATTAATTTGACAATACTCTTTATTTTTCCCCTAATCCACATTCAATTAGCTGTAAGTACAAACAAAAATCATCCGAATCAGTGGTTCCTGTCTGGAATAACTTTTTTCTAAATCGAAATAATAAGCTAATCGGTAAAAATTATTAGGATATGATCATTAAAAGTTTTTAATATTACAGATCACTTAATTTTTCATAACTACCTCACAAAGTTACAGTGCACTAGAGTTCATGTAGAATCTCCGTTGTTGTCGGCGCGGTTAAAGCAAGTAATTTAGAATCACGTCATTATTGTCGGGTTAACAGTGTCAGGAATTATCAATAAATGAAATTGTTCTTATATGCTGGTGTTATTTACGAGTGCCTTCTCCAAATAACTTTCCTCTCTCAATACAGGAGTCGGCATACCACCGACTCCGCGACGATTGGAGCGTCAGCCTCCAGATCCGGCTCAAATAAATAAGTTGCTGCGTATGCACAGGGAAAATTAAGGTGCAACGTTACATGTCATAGAGTGACATGTTTTTTGTGTCATAGAGTTACACCTTCTTTATGTCATAGAGTGAAGCCTTCTTTGTATCATAGAGCGATCTTTTTTATGATATAGAGTAACACGTTTTTTATATTATAAACACCTTTTTTGTCATAGCGCATCACCTTTTTTATATCATAGAGTAACACCTTCTTTATGCCATAGAGTCACAACTATTTGATGTTATGGTGTAACACATTTTTGTCATAGAGTTACATGTTTTTTATGTCACAGAATAACACCTTTTCGACTTTATGTCATGGAGTAACACCTTTTTGAATTATTATGCTATAGAATAACACCTTTTTGAACGTTTATGCTACAGAGTAACACCTTCTTTATGTCATAGAGTGACACCTTCATTATTTCATGGAGTAACACCTTATAGAGTGACAACTTTTTTATGTCATAAAGTTACACCTTTTTCATGTTATAGAGTAACAACGTTTTATATCCTAGAGTGACACCTTTTCTGATGGCATCTCTCTATCCATAAGCTTTGCGTATACTAGCTGACGATGGTGATGGCGTCTCCCTACCCTTGAACTTTTCCTATACTTAAGTGCTGACGATGGCGGTGATGGTGATAGTGGTGATGGTGAGATCTCCTGTGGGGATACGACGGGGATGAAAGCCAATCCTCTAAGCGAACGCTTGTCTTAGCAGGTGCTCTGCCCAACTTGGCTTCAAAGGTGTTACTGTATTGGTTAGAAAGGTGCTATAACAAGAAAGGAAAAAAAATATGTTACTCTGTGTTATAAAAGTTCAAAAATGTATTTCTCTATCATAAAAAGTCAAAAATATGTTACTCTATAGCATAAAAGTTCAAAAGGTCTTACGTCTGATATATAAGGTATAACTCTATGACATAAAAGTTCAAAAGAAGTTTTGCTCTATGACATAAAAGGACTATAACATAAAAAATGTCACACTATAACATGAAAGGTCCAACTCTATGACATAAAAAAGGTGTTACGCTATCACATAAAAAACAAAGATGTTATACTATACCACAAAAATGTGTTACTCCATAATGAGAAATAGTTTTGACTCTATGACATAAAAAGGTGTTACTCTATAGCATAAAGACGGTGTTACTCTATATTATAAAAAGGTGATACTCTATGACATAAAAAAAAGGTGTTACTCTATAATACAAAAAGGTGTCACTTTATGACATAAAAAACATGTCACTCTATGACATTAAGAAGGTACTCTATGACATAAAAAATGTGTTACTCTGTGACACGAAAAAGGTGTAACACTATGACATTAAAAGGCGTTAATCTATGACATAAAAAAGGTGTAATTCTATAACATAAAAAAGGTGTCACTCTATGACATAAAGAATGTGTCACTCTATGGCATAAAGAAGATGTCACTCTATGATATAAAAAAGGTATTACTCTATGAAAGAAAGATTAAGAAGTTTTAACTGTATCACATAACAGGTGTTACTCCATCACATGAAGTAGTTGTGATACTATGACATAAAGAAGGTGTTACTCTATAATATAAAAATGGTGATACACTATGAGATAAAAAAGGTGTCACTCTATAATATAAAAAAGGTGTTACTCTATGACATAAAAACGGTGTTACTCTATGACATTAAAAAGACGTTACTCTATGACATAAGAAACATGCCACTCTGTGATATAAAAAAGGCGTTACTCTATGACATAAGAAAGGTGTTCCTCTATGACATAAAAAAGGGTGTTACTCTACGACATAGAATGGTGTTACTCTATGACACAAAGTTTAAAAAGTTTTGATTGTATGACATAGAAGGTGTTACTCTATAACTTAAAAATGTGTTACTCTATAATATAATAAAAGTTCAAAAAGGTGTTACTCTATAACAATGAAGGTATCACTCTGTAACATAAAAAAGGCGTTACTCTATGACATTAAAAGGTCTTACTCTATAGTATAAAAGTATAAAAATGAGTTTGGCCATGTATTTATTCAGATGATGCTAAATAATATCAAACGTGTTACTCTATGACATAAAAGATGTGTTACTCTATAGTAATGAAGGTGTCACTCTATGACATGAAAAGGGGTTACTCTACAATATAAAGAAGTTGTCACTCTATGATATAAAAAAGTGTTACTCTATAGGATAAAAAAGGGTGTTACTCTACAAAACATGTCACTCTGTAATATAAAAAAGGCGTTACTCTATGACATAAGAAAGGTTTTACTCTATGATATAAAGAAGGTGTTACTCTACGACATAAAAAGGTGTTACACTATGACACAAAGTTTAAAAAGTTTGCATTGTATGACATAGAAGGTGTTACGCTATAATAGCATAGGTTTGACAAAAAGTGCTCAATCTCTGGATACAGCTGATGATATGGAAACTTCTGAAATGAAACTATCTAATATGAGCCCTGATCATAATAAAATAGCTAACTCGAGTAATCGTAAATTTCCAAAACTAGTCAAGAAATATGTAACGAAATCGAACGGAAATTCTAGGAGATATCTCAATGATATTTTGGTGTTTACAAGCGAGGAAATTTACTTATAATCGAAAATTTTTCAATAAAGTTTGAAGGCGACTTTGTCCAGATAATCGAACGAAACTATCGTTTGTCCGTAGGATTACTGCAACTACTATTCAAAAAACTTCCGGATGAAAGTCTTATCAATTCAGATGATTTGGATAATTATCGTATAATTATTGAAGTTTCGAGCGTTCACAAAAAGCACCACTGCGTGAATGAGTCGAATCGAAAACTAAAGAGTAACAAATTTTATAATTTTATTGCTCCAATGTTCGAACAGTCGTCTGTAAAAAGTATATCGCCATTATCTCGAGAAGATAATGTTAACGAAATAGAGAAAAGTGAAAGGGCTGAGCAAACTAATCGAGTGGCAGCCAAAAAGATACTTGAACCAATAGTCAATCCTCTAAAGAAGCTCATAACTGTTGATACACGAGTTAACTCCCATCTTCCAACTTCTAACGAGACCGATAATTATTATGAAGCTAATCACTCTAGTGAAAATGCATCAGATTTCTCAACCAATAATTATTTACGTAGAAGACTTCGTAAGAAATATAACTTTATTAATTGGAGATATCAACATGAAAGTAAAAAGAGACATTGGACTAGTGATCATGAAGAGAAAGCAGTTGTTCCCAAAATCTCGCGAATAGATGTTACAACTGCATACGAATTCGACGTCTGGGATGATCCTAAGAAATTAGATGATCGCTTACAAATTAATCTTTCAAAGTTATATTGTACTAGATTGTCTAAAAACTGAGATATTGGCTAAGCCAAATGTTAATTTTCAATAAAATTATATTAGTAAACAAACATTTTCAAGTTATAAATACCCTATCATTTTTTTTTCTATTTCCCACCATGCTCGGTTGACAAATGAAGAGCCTGGAATTACCGATTACACAGGCCCACAAAAAAAATATGTTTCTTGTTCTGGAATGGACACTATATTTATTTATGTATTTTTTTCCGCTGAATCCAAATTCATCATTAAAAATAGGGGTTCGACCGTAAGTTTTTAAGATAACCTCAAAAAACTGTCAAAAAGCAGTCTTTCTGTGGTAAGAACTTGAGAAGAACAAAAACATTATTTCCTTCACATCAAAAACACTTTGTTTTTATGTACTTTGGCCTACTGAATCCGAATTTGCTATGGAAAAAGAGATTTGACCGACGGGTTTCGGAGATAACCTCAAAAAACTGCTCAAAAATCTCATGCACTAGAACTAAATTGGCTTACGCTTGCGTGTACGTTTGTCATCGAACGACCCATGCAAAGGATTTCTACGCCGATTTTTGTTAGTAGATTGTACATCTCTTTTTGGCATCCAGCAATAGTCTGCCATCATGTTCACGCTCAATTTTCCTTGCCACCTACGTTCAAATTCCTTCATGTCGTGATGAAATCTTTCACCTTGCTCTTCACTGAAGTCTCCAAGGTTTGGTGAAAATTCATCAATGTGCGAATCGACAAAGTGAAGTTTCAAATTCATTGAGCAACCAAAACTTTTGAAGTTTTCTATCATAGTTTCTACGATGCTCTTATAGTTCTCATCTTTATTATTACCAAGAAATTTGGTTGCAACATCTTTGAAGCTCAACCAGGCTGTCTTCTCGATATCATTCATACTTTTAACAAACTCTTCGTCCCTGAATATTTTGCGAATTTGAGGACCATCAAAGATACCTTTCTTCAATTTAACCAGAGTTACATTCTTAAAGAAGCAGCGCCCTTCTTTATCGAGAGCTTTAACAAATTGTTTCATCAGTCCTAATTTGATATGTAGAGGAGGTAAAAGAATTTTGCTAGGATCCACAAGAGGATGCTTGATGACATTGCTGGAACCTGGAGTGAGTGATGGCCTCGCTGGCCATACTTTTACATTATAGTGTTTTGCTCTACCTGTCAAACATACATAAATAGCATGGGTACTTAGTAAAACCTGATTGTTGATCTAGTATCATGGTCAATATTTTCAGGTCTCCGCAAATTAACCATTTGTGCTCACTATACTCTATTTTATTTAAAACCTTTTCGATGTTACAGTATTCTTCTTTGAGTTCAGTTGAATGGGCCAATGGCAACGGAGCAAGCACGTTCGTATTGTGAAGAAGAACTGCCTTTAGGCTTCGGTTGGAGGAATCGATGAATAACCTCCATTCTTCTGGATTGTATAAATTTGGTTGGAACTCATCAATGAGTCCTTGTACATCCGTACAGTACACTAGATCAGATTCGCCAGTGAAGTATTTCCGAAACGCTTCTTCTCGGTTGATAAAATATGACGCCCTATTCTAATATGTTATAAGACTTCAATTGTGAAGCCATTAATTCAGCTGCATCTTTCGCTAATCCTGTATTCCTAAACATATCATTCAGTTGAGCTTGAGAGATCTTTTTCCGGTTTTTCTCTTTACCGACGAGAATGTGCTACTCATCACTGTCCGACGACAGTTCTTCTTCACTGTCGTCGGTTTCACTTTCTACTTTCGTCAATGATTCACTTTTGTCAGTATCATTTTCTCTGTGGACATTGAGATTTTCTACTTCTTCTTCTGTACCACCATCAACTTGCATACCATTCATTCCTTGTATAAAACTGTATCGTGAAGCCTCATCTATCAAACTTTCGACTAAATGCTTCTGTGGACGAACGACACTAGATACTGTTGCATACAATATTTTTTCTGTACGCACCTTACTTATCCCACTTACATTTGTCACGCAAAAGTAACAGTCACTTTTGCCCAATGGTTTTTTCCAAATAGCTGGTTTTACAAATTTTAATTTACTTTTACCTTCAGTTTTTTCCAATTTATCTAACATTTTGTAACAATTAGCATATACAATGTGCGGGAACCCAAGTCAAATTTTGCTGCGATATTTCTACTCCAAAGCATGATTTGAATAAATCTTTAACTCTTTCAGTAATATGCGTTTTTTTCACACGTATTCCGTACAAATGTAGCAATAACTGTCGGAATCACCTTCACTGTCGTGATCAATCTGTTGGTTAGATCACGAAGGTATGTCAACCTTGGGGACTTCAGTGAAGAGCAAGGTGAAAGATTTCATCAGGATATGAGGGAATTTGAACGTAGGTGGCAAGGAAAATGGAGCGTGAACACGATAGCCGACTATTGCTGGATGCTAAAAAGAGATGTACAATCTAATAACAAAAAGCGGCGTAGAAATCCTTTGCATAGGTCGTTCGATGACAAACGTATACGCAAGCTTAAGCCAATTTAGTTCTTGCGCATGAGATTTTGAGCAGTTTTTTAAAGTTATCTCCGAAATCCGTCAGTCAAACCTCTTTTTCCATAGCAAACTCGAATTCAGCAGGCCAAAGTACATAAAAACAAAGTGTTTTTGATGTGAAGGAAAAAATGTTTTTTTTCTTCTCAAGTTCTTGCCACAGAACAAGCACCAAAATTTTAAGGCAACCTGTTCAAGGTCTGCCGTACGCATCCTGACAGGACCGGGAGGTTTTATCTACCTTTGAGACATGCGCATGATCTCATATTTGTCCATTGAAAGAATTTTCGGAAGCCGGTGGTGGGGGTAGAAATTTTGGTTTTTTGCTAATAACTTGAGAAGGAGTGCTCGGATTGAAAAACGGACGAAATTTTGGAGATAAAACAATAGGGGGGTCATATTTTTCATACACTATCCGACGACGTTGACGAAATTTCCAAAAATCGGTGGTGGGGGTAGATATTTTGGTTTTTCGCTTATATCTCGAGAAGTAGCGCTTGGATCGAAAAACGGACGAAATTTTGGGGGTGTACCTGGAGAAGGAACATGCTATTAATATACTATCCGACGACAGTGACGGAATTTCCAAAAATCAGTGGTGGGGGTAGAAATTTTGTGGGGGGTCCAGAGTTTCGACGATTCACTATAAAATTGAAGTCAACCATAGACGTTTT
Source organism: Torymus aiolomorphi (assembly GCA_036365515.1). NCBI lineage: Eukaryota > Metazoa > Arthropoda > Insecta > Hymenoptera > Torymidae > Torymus > Torymus aiolomorphi. The sequence goes on from CM070874.1 coordinate 254,216,833, forward strand.
TCAGTTCGAAATATGATAATGCAGATTGTTCTTAATTTCGAAATGCTAAATTACGAAAAGCATATATACGAATCTAACACTTCATCTACTGTCCAAAACATCGAATTTCATTAAAAGAATTTTAATTGGGGTACAATATAGACATTTTGAAATAAATTATTAGAAACAGGTTATATTTGCTTTGAGATCGTATTGATGAAATTCGATGTTTTGGACAGTAGGTGAACTGTTACATTCGAAAATATGATTTTCGTCATTTAGAATTTCGAAATTAAGAACAATCTGCATTATCATATGTCGAACTGAAAAACGTCTATAGTTGACTTCAATTTTATAGTGGATCGTCGAAACTCTGGACCCCCAAACTTTGGTTTTTCGCTTATATCTCGAGAAGGAGCGCTCGGATCGAAAAACGGACAAAATTTTGAGGGGCGTAACCAGAGGGAGAACATACTTTTCACACACTATTCAATAACATTTACAGACTTTTCAAAAATCGGTGGTGGGGGTAGAAATAAGATACTAATTCAGCTATGAGTATACATACGTTTCGATAGCCGAGTGGTAAAGTTGCTGCTCAGTAATCTAAAGATCGTGAGTTCGAATCCACCCTCCGGCGATTTTTTTTCATAAAAACTTTTAAATATTCGCAATGGTACTAACCATAATGGAGTGTATAAAACTGATTGTGCTCTGTACAACATGGAAGAGAATGACGAATAAAAAAAATATTTGAAGGATAATGAAGAGGTTGATAGACAGGTAGAACCTCACAGGATAAAAGCAAGGTGAGGCTCTTATCCTCCTTTAAATTCTGACCGCTAGGTGACTCTCGCAAGCAGTTAGAGTCAAGGCTTCGGTTATATAAGCATGTTGCAGTCGTTAGAAGCTTTCATTCCTTAATAATGGGTTAAAGCAACTCGACCGTTGCTCCTGAGCAACAACAACTGATACAAAATGACACAAAAAAGTCACAGTGGAAAAGATGTTCGGAAAAAATTTCCACAAACATATATTCTTTGCCTGAGCAAAAGGGTTATAAAAAATTCTAAATGGTTACTAGTAGATAAGAGCCGCGGGATGAGAGCAGCAGTTGACCCGCAGCTGGCCGTCCGCAGCCGACTGCTACCGCTGCCCGTTTGCGGCATGCCGTCGTGCCGCTCGTCGCTGGGCGTTAGCGGTCCTCTCCCAGGGCAGGGCCTGACTTCTTAGACAACGGGCAAGACCTCATCGAGAATCGGTATGCCGGTTCTGGCTCAACTCGCTGGCGTGCGGATGAGTCAGAATCGATATACCGATTCTGCATCATGCGGGTTATTGGCTCCCCGTGCAGGTGACCCAAAACCACTATGCTGGTTCTGGCTCAAACAGGACAAGACCTGTTGTGGGTTATTGACTTCCGTGCAATTACGGGTGAGCCAGAAACCCGATGCTAGTTCTGGGTCAAACAGGTCACGACCTGGTATATGGATTAATGACCATTACGTAATTGCGGGTGAGCCAGAAACCCTAGGTCGGTTCTGGCTCAAACAGGTCACGACCCGTTTGAGCCAGAACCGGCCTAGCTCATCTACTTCACATAAATTCTTTTAGCATCTTTTAACCCTTTGCGGCGCACATTTTTTAAAACGACATCTTTTCTAAAACGCCATCTTGGGTTTGTAGATTTTCAATTTTTGACTTCAGATTCGTAATTAGCGACCCCAAAAACCTCTTAGAAATACATTTTAATGATTCTAAGTATAACAGCAATTCCAAAGCCGATTTTTTTTATGAACAAATTGCCATTTTCTTGCCCTTCTTGTTTATTATAAAAAAAAATGGCAATACAAAAGTATAATTTTGTATTAGTATATGTTCATTGACATCTCAGACAGCTAAAAAAGCAAAAAGCCCCATTTAAAACTTTAATTTTAAGCGCTATATACACAAAATCCCGATTTAATGCATCTTGTAAAATTTTTCCAATTTCAGTATAATCATAATCACTGCCATTCCACGATAGTCCGTCATAGCAAAGTTCTAACCACAAATTTTGGCGTTTGTATTTGTCTGTTAGTGTTCGCCAAGGAAACGGTGGTTTGAAGAGTAGCTCTACAGGCACATCGTCGTCGTTGCCGACGAAAGCGAGTTTCTGTATGTCGCCGCTTACGGGACTATATTGAACTATGGAATCGTGTAAGATCAAGCAGTAGGCTAAAGTTCCAGCAGGAAAATTTTCCTTTGCTTCAAATTCCAGACGAATGTCTACAGGGGCGCTCTTTAAGGACTCGCTTTGTTTTGAACAGTCTATCACTAATAGGAGTATGTAAGTGAGATATTGCGACTTTTTCAACATAGGTTCTGGATCTTTGTCATAGTAAGAAGTTTGACAATTAGCGTACATATCGTAGAGCATAACAAATTGATTACGATTCACATCGAGGTTAAGATTACCATATGAATATGACTGAGAATTGAGAAAGAGTTTAGATTTGTAAGATTCTAGTGATCAAAGCGACTAGCGTTTACTGCCTTCTGATCTGTTCGACTAGTTTGAAAACCTAAGACGACAAAGCGTGGTTTTTTAAGTTGATTTGATGTTTTTATAGTCCATATCTATCTCGATATAATCAGAAGTAGTGGGTACTTGTACAATTCCCACGTGCGAAAGCTCATGAGAATAGGACGGTCTTTTCCTACAAAATCTAGTAGGCGAATTTTGTTAGAATTCGATGTAACTACGTATGGCATAAGCCATTCGATTCTAGTTAATTCAATTTTTAAAGTCCTCATAAACGTCTTCTTCGGCTGCTCGTGTAGCTGTTTGTACAACAGCGTTCAAGTCGTTTCTTGACCTCGTGAGAACGAGTTCATGCTTTGCGTTTACTACAATTTTACGATAGTCCTCTGCGAAGCCAAAAATTATGCTCAATGGAATCAATACATTGAAGTAACCAGCATTATCAACAATATTCCGTGTTTTTTCTACATCGATCCAGCCCGCATTTTCAATGATGAAACTCTCAGTCGGATTGTGCGATACCTAGCCTTTCATGAGAGTAGTTAAACCAATATTTTTACACTTGTCTATCTCAATGGCATTCAACTCAGATTTTGAAAAACTTATGAGCACATACAAAATAAAGTTGTACTCAACCTTTAGCAATCTAAAAGCGTCGATATATGAATGCTTCAGTCGTACGTTTAAAAGTGCAATATGGAAAAAATTCAGTTCGAGAGGCAACTACAAGTGGCTAGATATTTTACCTGATTTACTTATTACGTACAGTAATCGTAAACATCGTACCATCGGTGTGAAACCTAAAGATGTAACAGCCAGCAATGTAGCAGTTATACTACAGAAATTTACCCGGAAAATAACTAAGAAGATTAAGCCGAAATTTAAAATTGGTGATAAAGTTCGAGTGAGCAAGGCTAAATCAGTATTTGATAAAGGATATACTCCCAATTGATCTACAGAGATATTTACAATTATACGTATAGCAGCTACAAATCCCACGACTTACCATCTGAAGGACTGTGAAGATAAGCCCGTCTCAGACGGCTTCTACGAGCAAGAACTACTCAAAGACAAGTATCCGGATATTTATCTTGCAGAAAAAGTAATAAAGAAAAAGGATGTAAAATTTTTGTGAAATTGCTTGGCTTTGATAATTCACATAGTAGTTGGATTGATAAAAAAGATATGTAATCATGCAAATGGAATGTTTAATAAAAACAAAATTTTTAAATCAAGAACAACGTTTTATTCAATAACATATGTCTCTAACTTATTTTTAACTTATTTACAAGAACTAATTTTGAACGCTTATTTATAATGGTTAACTATATATATTTACAACAATTATTCAGTATTAAACGAGTCGAGACAAGAGTTTGAACTTGTTTACAGCATCTGATTTTTAAATCAAGAACAATGTTTTATTTTTAAACTTATTTGCAAGAACTAATTTTTAACTAAATATTAATTTTTATAACTATATTTACAATACTTATTTTCCACTAAATTCAATATTAGTCGCGTTGAGACAAGTCAAAAAGAGTTCGTACTTGTTTGGAGCATCTGCTAACTCATTGAAGAGCTTCTCGTCGTCTATTAAGGTGATTGATACTCTCTTGGACAAAAACATCTCAAAATCGCTGTCCAGCTCGGCTACGACCTTCGTTCCATATTTTGTCGTCACGATTTTCAGTTTTGTAACAATCAATTTGACATTTCGTGGTAGATCAGAGAGTTTTTTCGTCGTTTAACTTTAAAAGATCCATCTGTAACATATATGATTGAGTTGATTAACTTTCTTCTTTTTAATAATGAAACATTCTCAATTTATGATACTAACCTCTCGATTTTTTATTGACTGATTCGCCAAGCATCGTTTCACAAGATCTCTTGAGGAGTGGCTGCTGAGTAACAAAGAGTGACTGCGGAGCTGCTAGGAGTGAGGCGTTCTGATGCTCGAAAGTCTGCTGCTGAGCTGCGAGGATGTCTTGATGCTCGGAAGTCTAACTGTTCCTAGGAGGTTCGACTATTCGAATGAGCTCCTACTCTCGCACCGCCTCATTATATAGCGGTCTCCCCACTGCGGTGTTCAGCAGCTTGATTCCCTCCCCTCGAGGTGTTTCCTCACTAGACGCCCCTTTTTCCACTATGCGGTAGTGGTCCCAGGACAGCGTATCTGCAGTGCCAGGCTGCAGATAGCGTTTGTCGCCATGTGCATTCAAGGCAATATTTTTTTTTTTTCTGTATGCAGATTGTGATGTCGGGATCTAATGTCGCGTCGCGTTCCTCACGAGTGACGATGATGTTTTCACGAAGACATTTGATGTAGTCGTCAAAGGTAATGGTTGCTTTAACCGCAAAACTCTTTACTCCTTTGGCCTTCTTTATTGGTTTTTGGTTCTGGATTTTGTCGCTGTACATTTTGCTTCCCGACAAATTCCAACACGGTCTCACTGTTACTTTCATCTTTCATCAAGCCAACTTTCTTTTTATCGGTACGCGGCATGTTGAACGGGTTGATCTCCGGATAGTCCGATGTGTCGAATTCTTGAATATCTTGTCGCATCACGTTGTACATGTCGACACCTATCACCTCGTATATTAGACTATCCATGTCGGTGTATAACAGCTTGCCCTGCTCTCCTACATGATCACGCATGTAGTCGTAGTGAAATCGGTAGACCAATGTCTTGGACAAATCCAAAACTGGGAATCCGATGTAAATTGGTTTCCGTATGGAGATCTCCGTGCGTAGTAGCTTTCACCGTAACGAGGTTTTCATCAAAAATATTATAGTTGTGGAAATTTGGTTTTGAAATAAGTGCTTCGGCTCCATAGAGGCCTTTCCACTTATGTTAGTAATTAGCTTCACGTCAACTCGTTTCATTTCGTTTCCCATCGTTTTGCCATAAACAGCGTTGTTGAAAAGTTTGAAAAGCATTTTTTCAAACTCGTTTTTAGCTTCCTTTCGTTTTGCACTGTTTAAATCTATATACTGTTTTAGCCAGGACTCTGCTTGAAATGGATGGCTCGATGTATTTGCACGAGAACTAAGCCATGTTTCCAGTGCTTGATAGTGAAGCACATAACGATTTTTGTCATGAAGTGTAGTCATAAGTTTGTGCTGCTTTGAACCAGGAGACGCCATGTGCTCAGCACAGAATGGCAGGTCTTTGTGAGCATCATGGAGTGCTTCGGGGTACTTCAGGTCCAATTCAACAAAGAATCCAAAGTCACAGTCGTCAAGGATGTCGAAGTAGTTTGACTCATTCACATTCTTCATCCATTCAAAGCCGCCATATGGTAAGAACTCAGTCATCGCCCAACCGTATAAATTGACATCGGAATACATTAAATATTTCTCAGCCTCGTTAACATTATAACCTTCGTTGATATACGGGTTGTTCGCTTTGGCATAGCGATTGTAACACTAAACATTAACATATCATTAACATTTACATCCATAAGAACTTCGAGTTTAATATGTAAAGAAAGTTTATTTAAGAATAATGAAGTGTTATTTTTTAATAATTAAATTTATACCTAAGTATTTTTGAGCATAGCATCCCATGTGAGGTCGGGCGTTGTGTAGTAATGTGCGGAATCTAATTCATAAGTCGCAAGACAGTTATTTCTAAAGTTTTCAAAAATTTCAGCCAGCAGTATGACGTCCGTCTTGAGGTATAAGTCAGAATATTGCCCAAGATCTTGAACGTTATAACTCTGCCAAACGTTTTGGGCATGCTCATAATCCCCGTCTTTGACGTGAGCGTTGTATAAACTGCTAAAGAAATCATCCTTCGAAAGAAGATTCGGCTCCTTCAACTTCTCGAATGATGAGACATAGTCATACGTGAAAACTCCTTTTCTTTTTAAAAGTGTAATCTGTTCATCAGTGAATCCATCTTGCTTGAACAGGCACTCTAGAGTATCAAGCTTCTCCAAATACGATGATAACTTATCCAGAGACGAAGCCATGAATTTGAATGAATCGATGAATCTCAAATTTATGTCTGTACCTTCCCCAAATTTTGTAAAAGATATATATTTCTCTTTTGTTTGTGGAAGTAGTGAAACTCGTCCTGGGAAACATGTTGCTATATCTCTAATAAAGAGATGCGAATCGTATCCGCTCAAATTATGAAAAACTATTGGGATCGTTCTCGAATCTTGGAAGCCGAGGTTACATTTGGTATGTGCAAGTCCTCGATATCTGTAATAATTTTAGAAATAATAGAAAATTAATAATACAAGAAAATTAATAATAATAAAAAATACTCACTTTCTCGTAAAGTGACAGCGGTCACGAACTCTCTTGTAAGCGTCAGTGAATGGCATCTCACAAATGTGACATGAACGAGCGCCGTCGAACTTTATTATTTCGAGAGGTGTTAAGTCATTCTTTGGCCGGGGATTTTTGTATGCATTACTTAGTTTCACAGTCAAAGAGTGAAGACGTTATACAAACCATTTAGCCGGAGATTTAGCTTCTTCTCTCTCTTGCCTGTAGCTTTTATATTCAGAAAGACTATTGTTGTAGCTACATCTAACAAAGAAACCCACGCTGAATGGTTTGTGACATTGATAAGTTCGTTCATTATCAGTCACTGACTCCAATATACACTTAAAATCGGCGTATATTACGAATGGCGCTCGATTTTTACAGCCAAAGTTTTTAAATTGCAAAATACTGTCTTTTTTCGATGGGAGTGTAATTTTACATTGATTAACTTGTTCACAGTTAGTCGTATGCTGTAATAACTTCGTCAGTCCGAAAATAATGCAAACATCGGTCATAGATGAAAGTTTTGCATTTGTGTTTAGGTATCTGACTCCGTACGAGCCTTGATAAATCTTTTATCCATACATGGTGACTTTTAAATACTATGTCAAAACTGTCAGGAGTCTCTTCCTCCTCCTCCTCATCCTCATCTTCGTAATGATTTTCGACAAGAAGTAAATTGATATGTTTTTCTTTCTTGCAAAATGTCAAGTGGCGCGGTAAGACGTCAAAAATTTTTAACATTCGTCATCGTTGTTCATTACATTGATACAGGCCTTCTTGTTCTTGATGAATGGAGGTAAATCTACGTAAGAACTCCCCCTCATTGGATTGTAGTTATAAATATTTATAACTAAATTTAAAATAGATCAGAGAGACCAGCCTGATTCTCGCTCTTGAAATTCTTCCACTTCCATGTCGATGGGCTGCTGCACATTCATGACAAGCCACTCATTTAAGTCCGTTATCGAATAGATGGGGGCAGTCTTTGTATTAAAATATTTAATATGAACAGTTACCTCGTCATCCTTCACTATTGTATACTCGGCAACTAAGGCTGTATTAACTTTCAGAGCAGGATGTTCCTCGAGAGCTTCAGTCACTTTCGCAATGAACTGTCTTTTAGCATCTTTCATGAAAGCTAATAGATCAAGATGCCTTCGGTTAGTAATGACTCCCGTTTTTATTCTATTTTCAAAGGCTGACTGCACGTCGTCTCAAACGACTGCAGGATTATTTTCTTCAGGATTATTCTCATTTAGATCCGCACCTACTACGCGACGTTCACTCAACAGATGCAGAACGCTGTTTTTAAGTGCGACCCCAGCTTGAAGTTTCTGCTTATTGAGTACAGACAAGTTTTGCGAGGAATTGTGGATTTTGAGTAGAGCGGCATGTCCCATCTCTAAGTATCTATTGATATTATCATTATCATTATCATTAACAGCGCGGCCACTGATTACGGCTTGGTACGCTCTCCATAACGTAAGAGCTGTATCCTTACAATCTTGAGCTACGTTAGAATGATTTGAGCTACCGGCGACTGCAGGATTATTCGCATTATTTGAGGTACTCGGACATGCGACTGTCGAATTATTTATGTTATTAGCACTTACGCGATGTTCTCTTATCAAATTCATCACGATTTTTATAAACGTGACAGCGACTTCAAGATTCAGCTTTTCGTCCTCTGAAAAGTTTCGCGATGAATTTCGGACTCTGCGTAGAGCGACATCACCCATCCATAACCATCGATCATCTTCATTAGCCTCATCATCATTCCTAGTGTTCATGTGCACTTCTCATAGGTTAAGACCTATATCCATAAACTCTTGCGCCATCCTGATACAACTGCTCTCAACCACTCCGAGCAGAGGACTGACTTTCCGTCGTTAACGCAACGCCTTTTATCTCTGAGCTGTGAAGAGAGGTCGATTGTGATTGATTATGAAGTGCGGGGTAGGGGAAAATAATGTGATTGGTCGAAAAACGAGCAGTGGGGGAAGAAGACGAGCAGTCGCACCAGTCGCAGCAGTCGTAGCAGTCGCAGCATCAGCATGATGAAGTACACTGTCGACGTGCAAGGATTCAACATTACCTTGAACGAATTCGTTTTCAAGGAGGTGGCCGTCGTCCCTCTCGAGGAAGAGCCTACTACGCCGCCCGTCTTCCTCTTCAAACCACCTCATGCATGGGAAAAGCTGTTGGATGAAAATAAGTCCGAAAATAGATGGCTTGAAGAGAATTTGTATGGAATTATGTGAAGAGCGGGCAACATCCCGTACGAAGAGCTTAGCAAGACTCTACGTGGTGTACTCGACGGAGCAGAGACATATGTAAAAGGATTGGAGAAAACAAAATGGTTACAGAGATTTTTCTCTGACCGGTAAGTTATTAAAATTATTTTTCTATATTATTTTCCTAAAAAGAAATTCTTAACAGTAATTTTTTTTTTCGGGTTAGTTTTTAACATCGAGACTATGGGTTGTCCATCCTTAAGAAAGCTTCCAGTGGAACCTCTTCCGTGTAATCATTTTGGTTGCGACTTCTCAGTATGTGCCCTTCGAAACGCAATGGCTATGAAGAAGTGGATGCTCGTACAACACCATAATGAAAAGCCATTTCATTCAATGTATAGTTAAATTATATTCACACAGTAAATAAATAATATTTATTAACATATCTCTGTGTGGTTGTTTATTAAACCAAATGTATATGAATTATTGAAAATAACTGCTATAGATCTAAAAAAAAAACATTATATTGATAGCTTAATAATTAATTTATTATATGCTGTTTAAATGTTATGCTTTTATGTATTACAAATTGAGTTCTAAAAAACTAGCTATTTCTTGTCGAAAAAAAAGACATTAATATAAATGATTATTATTATTATAGACTTAAATAAAGTTATCTTAAGCATAACACAATTACAGTAATTGCCTGCAAAAGCCAGTCCAAATATGAAAAGATTCACGAATATTTACTGACAGTAAGACATATTCATATATGTTTAGCGCGTCATAGACGTTCAAACTTGTCTTATACCTGAAAATCAGATAGCGAGAGGGGCATGTGTGAGAATTACGAGGGACACACGCATCAGTGGTGAGAGGGGTATGCGGACACGAACGACGAGAAGGATACGCACGCGTGAGCGACGAGAGAGGGGCGTCCGCACACGAGGACTATCGCGACCGCCGAGAGAGGCAGGGGCGAAGAAATGTAGACAGCTGGTCGCGTTTGCATACAATCACACACAAATAGTAACACTTTTTTAAGTCATAGAATCACACCTTGAACTAGCTGAAATCAAGCGTACGGTATCAATTTTTAATACATTTCGTTACATTTTCATTCTAAGTATTAAAAAGTATTAATTTAAACTTCTGTGATGCAAATGTTGGAGTAATCGTAAAAGAATATTAGTATTATTTTGATAATATAGCATTTCAAGGTCTCAAAACATTTTCTATATTTTCTATTTTGTGAGTTTGTTACGAGTGGTAGCTTCCAGAGAGCAAGCGCGTACGGTCATGAAACCGAAAAACACGCGCTACCGATTCAGAAGCTCGCAGAACGAAGACACCTAGGCCAACACAAACTCCGGGTCAGCAATATGCCGAGCGTTGATAGAGGACATCGAATGTCGAAGGCGCATGACATCAACCAATGCGAGTCAGCAGAATAGCGAATCCGCGAGGCACTGAATCACCGGCAGGAGATCTGGACGTCGAATTAGGGGGAAGAAACAAACAGACGATGAGCAATGATCCACACTTACGAGCCCCAAGGCAGAGATATAAAAACCGAGGGAACCGCATCCGAGAGGACAGACAGAAAGAGAGAGAACAGAAGTCAGGTACAAGGGACGAGGACGAACGGTACCACTATTTCACGAGAGGACGTCGATCGGTTGCATCGCGAACGCGTGTTACGTTACTCTCTCTTTCTCTCGCGTATAAGTATTTTAATAAATAATGCAAGTATACTTTAACTCTAGTTGTATTTCACTGCATCGTTTCGAGTCTCGGCTTGGAACTACACGAACACCTCAAACCCTTCGTACGTATGTGAACCGAGATAGGCTCACACGTAACAAGTTAAATATTTTTAATTTTCGCGCCTAGTACCAACCACATCAATTAAGTCAGGTGGCCTGTTCATAACATCTATAATTACCAGGCGGGTGCCAGCCCATTTTTTTTATAATTTTCCTATGAATATTGACACTGCCTGTATACGGGACTGCCAAATTTGGAAGTATTATCCGGATAATACTTCGAAAAATAGGGCACATGCCGAGGTTTAGATAAGTATTTAACACGTATCAAAATTTTAGGGCAACCTGTTCAGGGCCTGTCACACGCCTGGTCATTCTGACAGGGCCTGAGATGAATACGGGGCGTTTTATCTACCTCTGAGCGGTACATTTGAATGCGTGTGATCTCATATTTTCGCATACTATCCATTGAAAGAATTTTCGAAAACCGGGTCGTGGGGGTAGAAATTTTGGTTTTTCGCTTATATCTCGAGAAGGAGCGCTCTGATAAAAAAAACGGACGAAATTTTGGGGGTGTATTCTAATAGGGGGGGGGGGTGTTCTCTTTTTTACATAGAATCATATGGCATATCCAAATTTTTATGACCTGAAAATTATGCAAAATATTTTTCGCGTGCAACGGCATCGTAATTCAGCTGTGAGTATACACATGACTGGATAGTCTAGAGGTAAGGTGGCCGCTCAGTAATCTAGAGATCGTGAGTTCAAATCCACCCTCCGGCTTTTTTTTTCATAAAAAACTTTTTTATATTAAAATATTAATGTTTATCGGTAAAGTATATTAATTTACGAACAGTGCTCTACCTTACCACCGTGAACATTGAGGCCTCGCGCGCGCTATTAGATACAAATTCAGTTATGAGTATACATACGTCTCGATAGCCGAATGGTAAAGTTGCTGCTCAATAGTCTGGAAATGGTGGGTTCGAATCCATCCTCCGGTGTTTTTTTCTTTTGTCATGAAAACTTTTTTATTTAAATGTTCGTCTGGATGATACTGCGCTTCTTTACTCCATTTTATTATTTCATTATTGTTCAGCTGCGAACAGCTCGCCGCTGGCCTCCCACCGCAAAGTCGCTGCCCGTTCGTGCCGATTCTAGAATCATGCTGCTTCTCACATCATGATGCTTCTGGAGTCACTACATTTTCTGTAATCAAACAGCTGATCGCAGTTCTGCAGTCAGGCTTGTCTGCAGAAACTATACTGACTCCAGAACCCCCATGGGACAGAATCCCCATAGGCTAGAATCCCCATGGACCAGAACCCCCCCCCCCCAGCTCATCTACTCGCTGGATTACACAATGTCCTACTATTACAGAATATTACGAACTGTGCTGGAAATGTAAAGTAAGAGGACACGATCCGCTTATATGTAGTTATTCGGCAAGAATTAAGGAAGCAGGCGAATTCTGCGGCAAAGCGTCACACACGATTAAAAATTGCCCGACAGTATTATGTAGGAGGTACAACAACCTCGGGCACACGATGAAATACTACACGATAAACAAAAGAACGATATGGTGCGCGATATGTACAAACGAAGGTCACGAAGCCTCGGATTGCGAGAGTAAAAATTTTAATTATGCAAAATAGGCAACAAAGCTGTCAGAATAGAGGTATTTGTTAATTTTCCAACATGCCGGGATATTCAGCGAAAACTTGTAGAAAAATGAGTAACAATCAACAAAGTACGTTCCCAAACAACAATTACAATCCTTCAAATAAACCCTATGAACACCGGGATAAAAATAGAAACGGATTTTTACGAACAAATCATTAAAATTGCCATCATTTCTCAAATAATTCAAACAGTAATTATCGGGGAAATTTTAATACACAAATTATGAAATGCGATTATTGTAAATTCAACGGGCATACACGTTGAAGGATTGTATAAAATTAAAAAGTTTAACATCACAAAATAAATGCTCTTATTACAAGAAAAATGGACATCAAATAGACAATTGCCATAAAATTAAATTGCTCCAAATTAATCAGACAAATTTGGTAAAATATGTAAGAGTACCACTCACACAACCGAAGAATGCGCTCCACGACAAGTATTCACTCAACAAAATTCGGAAAACTAATAAATTCTTCTGAAAATGAGTGGACTAGAAGAATTAACCCATTAAATCCTGAGCCGAATCTGGGCTAGATAGCATCAAACTAACTACTGGATTGGTGTCATAGCCGGAAAAAAACCCTGTGTTTTTTCTTTTATCATTTGCAATTGTTTATAAAAAATTTCTTAAACAAAAAGATACAAAATTTGTAATTTTGGAGAAACTAAAAGCGGCAATCGATTCTACGGGAAAAATCATAACGAAAACCTTACCGACGTTTTTTTGTCAGACTTCAAATTGTTAGTGTAAAAGTGCTATAAACAAATGCTTCCTCATAGACACAGCTAACTTCGTCAAATCCTAAGCTGAATCTAGGCTAGATATCATCAAACTAATTATTAGATTGAAGGTATAGCCGGGCAAAAAAGTACCCTTCATTTTTCTGTGATCATTTGCAATTGTTTATAAAAAATTATTTAAACAAATAGAACAAAATTTGTAATTTTGGAAAACAAAAAGCGGCAATCGATTCTATGGGAAAATCATGAAGAAAATCTTAGTGACGTTTTTTTTGTCAGACTTCAAATTGTTAGTGTAAAAATGGTAAACAAATGCCTTATCAGAGGCATAGGTGAAATTATGAGTGACCATCTTCGTGACTTTTGCACAGATATTTTTTACATTTAGAGCAAAATTTCTGAGTTCTTACAGAACACATCGGTATGCTACACTTCTACGTAGCCCTATCTTCATCTCATGTTCATCCGGTAATGAAGAAGACGTGTGTTGTCGTCTACATTGCTCTATATTGGAAAACTTATTAATATAATATTCACATACATCTTGTACAATATCTTTAGAACCTTTTTTATCACCAGTATGAAGTTTATTATAAATGATTGTAGCATTAGCTAAAGATGCTTGAATAAGTCGTAAAAAAGGACACCATGTCCACATTTTACTTCGAATTGAAGGCATCAAAGCATTGCAATGTTAATCATGAAGATCGACTCCTCCCATATTTTCATTATACATAGAAAACGCATATGGAAAAAGAATGGATTTTTTAGACTTTTCATGCCATCTCTGCATTTCAACGTTTGGCTCATCTCCAAACAAGGCGTTTCACGTGAACTGTCCCAGCGCCGCGCGCGAGCACCAAATCGTGCTATTTCTGACTCATGTTTATGATACTAAAATGTGACCAAAAAAATTGTGTCATAAGCGTTTCCGACGTAATCTTTCCTCAGCTTCCCAATGGTGTAGGCAGTTTTTCCGAAATTTTCCATTTTCACCTTCAAAAAGTACAAAACATCTAATATCTCAAAAAGTGTATTTTTAATATTTTTTTGACCATTTAGATCGAAACCTGAGAATTTTTTACATAGGAATTGATTTTTTTCATAATTTGCTCAGGACGTTTTCTTCGAGAAATAGAACGTGAAAGAGTAGCGCAACGGCTTTCCTGCGCGAGTTATGTTAGTGGGTAAATTGGGGTGTTTTCCGATTCTCGGTGAATGGAATAAATGAACACCACACACTCACTCACAGATTCAATCGAAAGTATTCTTTATTAAAACACGTCTACAAGGCTTGAGGACCCGACAGAGACTGACGAGAGTATGTAATATTAAGTGGCTGCAACCGACTTCTTTCTTCTTCTTATCTCCAGATAGCCAGGAGCTGAGTAGGCAGCACGTGCACATTATGGAAGGTCCGCTCGAAGGGTGTCACATCACTCCTCCATGCTGAAGTTCAATGACATCCTCGTCATTGGCTTGGCGGATAGGTTGGTTTTGAATCACATTGCGATCATTTCTCCTCTTATATATCAAGTATATTACCAAACTTAAAATAATCAATATCCCGATAATGATGCTAGATACTGACAGATGAAACTCAATTCTGGTATAATTACTGTTGGAACTGTTAAAGTTTTCAATGACTCAAAATTTAATTGATCGTCTTTAATAATCATAGGCAAAATTAAATCTGGCTGCTTTATGTCTCCAAAATTTTTGTTGAGTATATGTTCTTCTATTTGTAGATCGTTTCCTTCGATCAAACGGGTTCCTCGATGCATCATTTTGGTATTATTATGCGTAATGGTTGTTTCATAATTACTGGATATCAACGTTAAAGTATCGGACAAAGGATATGCTAGAAGTAAAGGCGTATTTATTTGAAAAGAAGTGGTTTCAATTTCTCTCGTGACGATTTTCTGACACAAATAATTCTGCTTGTATATTTCTTGACATTTTTGAGCTGATAATTTGATTAAGGGTCCGAATAGCTTCCATGGCGTAGTGATGATTTCAGTTTAGTTATTATTATTAATTATAGAAAGTCTTTGGAATAAGGAGAATTCGATGGGGTTTAGGATAGGAATTTTTAGCGTGTAAATAATGAGGTCATGGATACATACGATTGAACCTTGGGTGAAACGAAAATCCAACAGATTATAGTAATGCATTATTAATTCCTTTTTCGAGTAAATTCCTAATAGATGAGAAAGTATATCGACAATTTGTTCATAAGTCAACATTTCTAAATCAAACGTTTGATCTGAGAAAATAAATGAACGCTTTATTTTACCGAGCAAACTTAAGAAATTTTGTTCCTGTATTATGAGAGTAACGGCGGCTTGAAAAACATTTAATTTTTCGTTTTGTTGATCGAGAGCTGTGGAAATATTCCATAAATTTCGGTTAATTATTTCAGTGTTGTTATTTATACTTTTACTAATTTTGTTTATAATAGTGACTCATTTGTTGAGAACTATCATATTTTCCTGTTGTTGATTATCGAGTAGATTTAGATAATTGTTGATTCTGTTTAAATCATTGGCATCCGGGTTTCCAAAAATATACTTAATTGCTGTGCCAAGTCCGTTTATCAAACCTCTTTTTAATCTAGTGTTCGCTGGTGATATTTGCTATAAATTTTGATATGATTCCTCGCAGAGTAATTCGGCCTGTTTTAGTAAATTTGATTCCAATCGGGATGATGATAAATCTGTGACTTGTAACTTCAATTCGGAAGACAGTGTGGTATAGCTATCAAGGATACGATTATAAGTATATTTTAACGTCGTGATATTGATGTGAAAGTGCACATGATGGAAATTTTGAATTATTCTCCCAATTCCATGGTGGTGGTCGTAATGAGTGCTATGCTCGTCTATCTCATTGCTCTTCACTAGTATGGTCAGAAGTATCATGATTAGTTCGGTCTTCATTTTCCTGCAAAAACGAAGAAACTTTTCTTATCCTCTTTGCATCCTTTATGTTATAACGACGCGGTTGCCCGTGTATGTAGCAATCTAAGGAGGGACCCTGTTGTTTTTCTACGAGAAATTTCTGATATCGCGGCGCGGTCTTATCACGTTGTTGTTGTTGTGTTTTGATAAAAATTTCTTTATCTTCTAACGTTTTATCCGAATCAACTGGCAGATTTTGATTTTCGCGTTGTTTTCGATAGAGTTCCTCATAAAACGGTAAAATTTCATTCTTTCGAAGCTCGTTATAACTTTCGATAGTATCTGCATTCGGGTCAATGACATGTTTATGAAGATCTTCGTACGGCCCGTATAACAGTGTAAATGGTGCATAATTTGTGCTCGAGTGTATACTTTGATTGTAGATCAAAATTGCGGTCGTCATGTGATTTTTTGTAGTCTCTCGTGGATTTTGATCGATTAGTATGCCTAATTTTTCCTTCAAGGTTGAATGTAGTCGCTCGATTGGTCCGTTGGAGGTGTGTCTATTGATGGTGGTCTCATGATAGTCGATTTTATGTAATCGACAAAATTCCTTGAATACCGTAGAGTTGAACTCGCTTCCGCTGTCTGTGGTAATTTTATCTGGGAAGTTGTGGTGAGAGCCAAAATGTCTTAATTTGCTTAATACTGTTATTGCATTGCCATCAGGCAAATGATAAGCCTGAGCGTATTTCGAGAATATGTCGATGATCGTCAGAAACTTCTCCTTGTTATAGTGGAATATGTCTAGATGTAAGTGTTGGAGGGGCCTATTCGCTATTATAGGTCCATACGTCTCCGTGATATATGGCCTTCTCTCGTATTTGTGTTCTAGGCAGGTTTCGCATTGGTTGATGTAGTTTTGGATCATCCTCTCCATATTGAGCGTGTATAATTTCTTTTTGAAATGCGCTACTGTTTCTCTGATTCCATTGTGGGTCTTATTGTGATATTTTTCCAATTCTTTTAAGAAATTATTTCGGTTGGTTACAGTAGTGTACGTATTCGTTTTGACTAATTTCAATTTTTCGTTAAAATTTTCTTTCAATATTCTATAACTGATAATTTCTAGATCTTCGCTCTCAAAATAAATTCCATACTGTTTATTTGGTTTTACATTTTCGTAGAAAAATTTAAGTAACTGCGCTTCTGCGTCATTTTTGTTTATTTTTATTAAATATTGAATTTTTAATTTATCTTTTGTTGTTTTGGCTTGGTAATCATTCCCTTTTTTGATTATGATGTTGTAGTTAAATGCATGTATATTTTTATCAGACACAGGTAGTGAGAATACTGGGTTTTCTTCGGCTGTATGAATTGTTGCGTCATCCTCGTCCTCGAACATTTGAGCTAGCTGTCGGTTGGTGAGAGAGGTGATATCGGACGCTTGTGGGAGCATAGAAAGAGAGTCGTCTTCGTCTTCTTCTTGATTGTTTATCTCGATTCTGCTTGAAGCGTCAGCAACTTTATTCTCACATCCTTTCTTGTACTTAATCTTATAATTATATTCTTCCAATTTCAGTCTCCAACGAATTAATCTGGTGTTAGGTGTTTTCAACGACCAGAGCCAAGTGAGTGGCTTATGGTCTGTTTCGATAATAAATTTTCGTCCGTATATATAAGGTCGAAAATATCGACATGCTTCAACAATTCCTAACAGTTCTTTTTCTATAGTAGAATAGTTCTGTTCTGCAGAATTTAGAGTCCTCGAAAAGTTGGATATTGGATGTTGTTCTTGGGATAAAACTGCCCCAATAGCGGTATTTGATGCATCAGAAGTTACGTGGAATACTTTATCGAAATCTGGATATCTTAATACAGGGGCATTAGTAATGAGTTCTTTAAGTTTGTTGAAAGCTTCAATAAATTTTTCATTTTTATAATCTACCTTGCCTTTTTTCTTGAGTGTGTCGGAGAGAGGTTTGGATATTTTAGCATAATTTTGTATGAATTTCCTATAAAAACCAGTAAGCCCTAAATATGTTCTTACTTCTGTTTGCGTTTTTGGTATGGGGTATTTTATTATAGCTTTAATTTTGTCTGGATTAGGCTTAATTCCTTCCGGGGTAATAATGTGCCCTAAGAAAGGCACTTCTTTCCTCAAGAACTCGCTCTTATCTAATTGTATTTTTAATCCATGTTCTCTGAGTTCGTCAAAAATAAGTTTTATGTGTTGAAGATGTTCTTGGAGCGATTTAGAAAAGATAACGATGTTGTCCATGTACACAAAACAAAATTTGTGCAAGTATTTCATTAGAATTTTGTCCATCATTCGTTGGAATGTGGCTGGTGCGTTTTTCAAGCCAAATGGCATCCTGGTATACTCATAGTGGCCATTTTCGACGGTAAAAGCGATCTTTTCTATGGAATTTTTCTCTACCGGTATTTGGTGGAAGCCTTGACCTAGATCTAGTGTCGAAAAATACGCACATTTTCCAAGATTTTCCAAAATTTCGTCCATACGAGGAAGCGGATACTTGTCCTCTATAGTTTTGTCATTCAATTTTCTGTAGTCATTTACCATCCGCCATTTCTTTTTTCCACTAGCATCTTGCTTTTTTGGCACTATCCAGACGGGTGATGAATAAGGAGACTCGCTCGGCCGAATTATTCCATCTTTTAATAATTTTTTTACTTGATTTTGAATTTCTTCTTTCAATGCGTATGGATAACGAAAATTTTTCACGTAGATGGGATCATCGTCTTTTGTTTTATAACGTGAGAAACTGCTGTTGTAGCAGTAAGTTTTTCTTCTTCGTTGTAAAAGCAGTCACTGTACTTGCACCATAGTAATGTAATCTTATCCTTCTCCTCGCTGTTCATATGGATGGTTCTTATCTGAGTAGCCGACTCTTGATGATGATTCATCTTCACGCTTTTGCTCTTGCTTGGGATATTTTTTAAGTAATTAATTTCGAATTTACTCGTACTGAATATTTCATTTTTACAATCGACGTTCGCCTCTAATTTTTGAAGATCTTTGTGGCCAATCAAGCAGTCATACGTTGAATGTCAGGGTGCGAGTAAAAATGTTATTGGCGTGTCGTCGCCTAACTCTTGTAAAACAGGAAAAGTTAATGCACTTGTTCCCTTAGTGACTTTATGTATAGATGAAATTTCAAAATTGTGTGAAAATATGTAAATTACATTCCAAATTGGAAACAGTTTATTTGCTATACTCGGATTCATAATTGAAGATGTTGCTCCGGAATCTATTAAAATTTTTAACGGCGGGTTGAGCGTGATTATATGTGGCAACTCTGGTGAATTTCCTATATTATTAAGATTTACTACGTCTCTTCTGATACTATGGGGTCTATCTGAAAATTTTCAGTATCATCAATTTCAGCCGTCTCATTAACAAGATTTTGAGGCTGTTCTTCTGGGTAATCGCTTTCTTGTGCGACACAATTTTGTTGATCTTCTTGGTGATGAAGTTCTTCTGCTACAAAATTTGGAGGTCCCGTACTTCTGAAGAAATTATTTGTTCTAGGCGCAGAGTTATTTGGCAAACTATTCGGTCTATTAGTTTGATTACCACCCGGTCGATTGGTATTTCTTGTACTTATCGACATCGGCGTCGGTTGATAATTTTGACGTATTGATTGATTATTATTGTTATTATTTTGCCTAAAGCTGTTGCCAAAATTGTTGTTTCCAAAATTGTTATTTCCGAGATTGTTATTTCCAAAATTGTTATTTCCGAGATTGTTGTTTCCGAAATTAGGTAATGCAGGTCCAAATGGGATTTGCGCTACGGCGGGTCGCGATTGATAAGAAATAGCAGCTTCCGAGGTACTCGGCGCGTTAAATAAATTTGCTTTCGGTTTACTTTCGCGTTGCCTCATATACGAAAGAAAATTAGCTTGCTGTTCATGATTATCGTGTCTCCTACATTTATTTAGACAATCTTCAATATCGTTTAATTCGAAGTGTGTTAAAAATGAATGATAGGGTTCCTTTATTCCGTTAATAAAAGTGTTTTTAGCAACGTTTTCATAAAATGAAATTTTCATATTAACTAACTCTCTGTTTTCATTGTTTAACTGAATGTGTTTTTTTAATCTATTTAATCGAAATTTTATTTCGTCAGCATAATTTTCAAACGATTGATTCGCTTTTTGGTAACAAACACTGAGCTTATTAAATAATAGTTCTTCCGAACTCGCATCAATGGATCTGTTCACTAAAAATCTTTTACATTCAGTCCAGTTTGCTGGATTATTTACTACTATTAAATCTAATGCTTCGCCGCGTAATTTCGATTTTATAAGTGCATACAGAGATTCATTGACAAGTGGATCTGCTGTATATAACATTTGGACAAATTTGTCACATTGTTGAATAAAATGCGAGAACAATCTAGTACCGCCTTCGTACGTAGGAATAGCTTCGCGCCAAATAGATAAACGCAGATTAAATTGTTCTAGAGTAATCTGGGGTGCTTGATTTTCGTTCGCCATGATTTATTTTATTAATTCACGAAACGCTTCAAGGTCAATCGTATGAAGGGTTTAAGGGATAAAAGGAAATTCCAAAGACTTACAGCCGAAATATCTTTGATGATTTCTTGGTGAGTCAGTGCCAAGTAGGTGGGTCTCGAAGCTGACGTGTAGATACTGCGACAGTGGGGAAAAATCACCGGCTGCCTTCTTGGTGAAGATTCTCGTCCTGAAGTTGGAGAGGAATCCGAAATTGGCAGTCTCGCAGTATCCTGTCCGCAGCGCCAGTTATGTTAGTGGGTAAATTGGGGTGTTTTCCGATTCTCGGTGAATGGAATAAATGAACACCACACACTCACTCACAGATTGAATCGAAAGTATTCTTTATTAAAACACGTCTACAAGGCTTGAGGATCCGACAGAGACTGACGAGAGTATGTAATATTAAGAGGCTGCAACCGACTACTTTCTTCTTCTTATCTCCAGATAGCCAGGAGCTGAGTAGGCAGCACGTGCACATTAAGGAAGGTCCGCTCGAAGGGTGTCACATCACTCGCGCGGGACGTCACGTGGCACCGCATGATTCATTTTTCTTTCGATAGGTGGCTTTCATATCAGAATTTTCTATCCGTATGTGAATCGTGACGTCGAAATTATATAATTGCAATGATTTTTCATCTTATTCCTCTTTGAAATTTTTTCCAATTTCTGTAAATAAAATCAAATTTGTATTTGATAGCGTCTTTCGTGTATTTGATGATTAAATCATCGGTAACTCCTTGTTTCGTTATTTCTTTCGTTTATTGTAAAAACTAAAATGGATTCAACTTGGAAATTGAAATGCCTAAATCCTTTAAATAACAATGATCACCCTTCATGTAAAATAAAAGATTTGATCGACTTTCCAACACCTTTAAGAAGCGAATATCCCTTAGTACCAGAAAAAGCAAAAATTTGTTCTAACTGTGAACGCCAAATTTACAAACATAAATCAAGTTTTCCTCTAGCTGATGCTAAAAAAGCTAAAATAGTGTGTAACGATGGGAATCACAGAGCTGGTGTTGCAGTTTTTCAACAAATAAAGAAAAAAATTTCAGAACCAACAAATAAGCAAGAGAGAATTCAGTTACTAACTCTTGCGCCTGAGATTTGGTCTCGTAGGGACTTAATGCGAGAATTCGCTTACATTGAACGGGAAGCTCGGGAAGCAAAAAATTTAGTAGCTAAAAGTGGAATTTTTTCAATACCTGCTAATAAAAGTGGCAAACTACTTTCAGCTGAAACAGTAAATTCAGTGAAAAAATTTATGAAAAAGATGATGTAAGCCGAATTAAGCCAGGTTTAAAAGATTACATATCTGTTCAGCAGAGCAATGGTAAAAGACAACATGTTCAAAAAAGATTCCTGCTTGGTAATTTAAATGAAATGTATAGTTTATATAAAAAAGAAAATGAATACGTTAATATTGGTTTTACTAAATTTACAAAATTGAGGGCACCACATTTTGTTTTAGCTGGACGTAGTGGAATGCATAATGTATGCGTGTGTGTAGATAACGAAAACGTAAAGCTCATGCTAAGTGCTATGGATCTAGAAAATTTGACAAAAGATACTAGATTGCCTCTTAAAAACTACGACGATTGCATCGAAGCAATTATGTCTAGCACACGATAGATGCTACTTGGGTGACTGTTAACATTGCCCCAATATATATGTGTTTCAAGTTCTGAACGTTCATCCTGAAAAACACATAAACACATATGCATAAAACATGTACAAACTGCAAAATAAGTTATTTCCAAAGTGATTATCCCCCCAAATCATCCCTCAAACCACCCCAACTAGACAATACATGACAAAAAAAATTGATACCATCTAAGTTTATTAATTTAAGACAAATTTTCTGGCTGATATTTCTCCTAGATGTTAACATAGCCTTGCAAAAAACTTAGAGATATGAAATTCGATCCGGAACCTTTCGCTTGGGGGGTGCAAAGGGGCCAAAATAGCGGAAAATAGACGAAAAACACCATGAAAAAATCATCTCTCGTGAGTTTATTAATTTAAGACAAATTTTATGGCTGATATTTCTTCCAGATGTTGCCATTGCCTTGCAAAAAAAATTGGCGATATGAAATTCGGACGGAACCTCTCGCTTGGGGGGCGCAAAGGGGCCAAAATACACGAAAAATAACGAGAAAAAATCGTTGCTCGCGAGTTTATTAATTTAAGACAAATTTTATCGCCGAAATTACTTCAAGATGTTGCCATAGCTTTGTAAAAAAATTGCCGATATGAAAATCGATCCGGAACCTTTCGCTTGGGGGGTGCAAAGGGGCTAAAATAGCGGATAATAGAGGAAAAATACCGTGTAAAATAATCTCTCATGAGTTTATTAATTTAAGACAAATTTTATGGCTAATATTTCTTCCAGATGTTGCTATTGCCTTGCAAAAAAAATTGGCGATATGAAATTCGGTCCGGAACCACTCGCTTGGGGGGCGCAAAACGGCCAAAATAGCGGAAAATACACGAAAATTACTGTGAAAAAATCATCTCTCTCAAATTTATTAATTTATGACAAATTATATCGCTGAAATTACTTCAAGATGTTGCCATAACTTTGTAAACAAATTGCCGATATGAAAATCGACCTGGAAACTTTCGCTTGGGGGATGCAAAGGGGATAAAATAGTGGAAAATAGACGAAAAATACCGTGTAAAAATCATCTCCCGTGAGTTTATTAATTTAAGACAAATTTTATGGATGATATTTCTTCCAGATGTTACCATTGCCCTGCAAAAAAAATTGGCGATATGAAATTCGGTCCGCAAGTTCTCACATGGGGGGTGCAAAGGGGCTAAAGGAGCGGAAAATACACGAAAAATAACGAGAAAAAATCATTGCTCGTGAGTTTATTAATTTAAGACAAATTTTATCGCTGAAATTACTTCAAAAAGTTGCCATAGCATTGTAAAAAAATTGGCGATATGAAAATCAATGCGGAACCTTTCGCTTGGGGGGTGCAAAGGGGCCAAAATAGCGGAAAATACGCACAAATCACCAAAAAAAATCATGACTCGTAAGTTGGTTAATTTAAGACAAATTTTATCGTTGAAATTATTTCCAGATGTTGCCATTGCCTTGCGAAAAAAATTTGCGATATGAAATTCAGTCCGGAACTTCTCGCTTGGGGGGTGCAAAGGGGTCAAAACAGCGGAAAATACACGAAAAATACTGTAAAAAAATCATCTCTGGCGAGTTTATAAATTTATGACAAATTATATCGCTGAAATTACTTCTAGATGTTGCCATACCTTTGTAAACAAATTGGGGATATGAAATTCGATCCGGAATCTTTCGCTTGGGGGGTGCAAAGGGGCCAAAACAGCGGAAAATACTCGCAAAACACCGAAAAAAAATCAGTTCCCGTGAGATTATTAATTTAAGACAAATTTTATGGCTGAAATTACTTCATGATGTTGCCATAGCTTTGTAAACAATTTGCTGATATGAAAATCGACCTGGAGACTCTCGCTTGGGGGGTACAAAGGGGCTAAAATAGCGGAAAATAGACGAAAAATACCGAGAAAAAATCGTTTCTCGTGAGTTTATTAATTTTAGACAAATTTTATCGCTGAAATTACTTCCAGATGTTGCCATAGCTTTGTAAACAAATTGCTGATATGAAAATCGACCTAGAAACTCCCGCTTGGGGGGTGCAAAGGGCCTAAAATAGCGGAAAATAGACGAAAAATACCGTGTAAAAGCATCTCTCGTGAGTTGATTAATTTAAGACAAATTTTATCGCTGAAATTACTTCCAGATGTTGCCATAGCTGTGTAAACAAATTGCTGATATGAAAATTGACCTGGAAACTCCCGCTTGGGGGGTGCAAAGGGCCTAAAATATCGGAAAATAGACGAAAAATACCGTGTAAAATCATCTCTCGTGAGTTGATTAATTTAAGACAAATTTTATGGCTGAAATTACTTCCAGATCTTGCCATTGCCTTGCAAAAAAAATTGGCGATATCAAATTCAGCCCGGAACCTCTCGCTTGGGGGCGCAATGGGGCCAAAATAGCGGAAAATACACGAAAAATACGGTGAAAAAATCATCTCTCGCGAGTTTATTAATATAAGACAAATTTTGTCGCTGAAATTACTTCAAGATATTGGAATTGCCTTGCAAAAAAAATTGGCGATATGAAATTCAGTCCGGACCCTCTCGCTTGGGGGGGCGCAAAGGGGCCAAAATAGCGGAAAATACATGAAAAATACGGTGAAAAAATTATCTATCGCGAGTTTATTAATATAAGACAAATTTTATCGCTGAAATTACTTCAAGATGTTGCCATAGCTTTGTAAAAAAATTGGCGATATGAAATTCGATCCGGAACCTTTCGCTTGGGGGGTGCAAAGGGGCCAAAATAACGGTAAATACTCACAAAACATCGAAAAAAAATCAGTTCCCGTGAGTTTATTAATTTAAGACAAATTTTATGGCTGAAATTACTTCATGATGTTGCCATAGCTTTGTAAACAATTTGCTGATATGAAAATCGACCTGGAGACTCTCGCTTGGGGGGTACAAAGGGGCTAAAATAGCGGAAAATAGACGAAAAATACCGAGAAAAAATCGTTTCTCGTGAGTTTATTAATTTAAGACAAATTTTATCGCTGAAATTACTTCCAGATGTTGCCATAGCTTTGTAAACAAATTGCTGATATGAAAATCGACCTAGAAACTCCCGCTTGGGGGGTGCAAAGGGCCTAAAATATCGGAAAATAGACGAAAAATACCGTGTAAAATCATCTCTCGTGAGTTGATTAATTTAAGACAAATTTTATCGCTGAAATTACTTCAAGAGGTTGCTATAGCTTTGTAAACAAATTGCTGATATGAAAATCTACCTGGAAACTCTCGCTTGGGGGGTGCAAAGGGGCTAAAATAGCGGAAAATGGACGAAAAATACCATGTAAAATCATCTCTCGTGAGTTTATTAATTTAAGACAAATTTTATGCCTGATATTTCTTCCAGATGTTGCCATTACCTTGCAAAAAAAATTGGCGATTTGAAATCGATCGGGAAGCTCTCGCTTGGGGGGCGCAAAGGGGCCAAAATAGCGGAAAATGCACGAAAATACGGTGAAAAAATTATCACTTTCGAATTTATTAATTTATGACAAATTATATCGCTGAATTTACTTCAAAATGCTGCCATAGGTTTGTAAAAAAATTGGCGATATGAAATTCAGTCCGGAACATCTCGCTTGGGGGCGCAAAGAGGCAAAAAAAGCTGAAAATACACGAAAAATGCGGTGAAAAAATCATCTCTCGCGAGTTTATTAACATAAGACAAATTTTGTCGCTGAAATTACTTCAAGATGTTGCCATAGCTTTGTAAAAAAAATTGGCGATATGAAATTCGATCCGGAACCTTTCGCTTGGGGGGTGCAAAGGGCCTAAAATACCGGATAATAGACGAAAAATACCGTGTAAAATAATCTCTCGTGAGTTTATTAAATTAAGACAAATTTTATGGCTGATATTTCTTCCAGATATTGCCATTGCCTTGCAAAAAAAATTGGCGATATGAAATTCAGTCCGGAACATCTCGCTTGGGGGCGCAAGGGGCAAAAATAGCTGAAAATACACGAAAAACGCGGTGAAAAAATCATCTCTCGCGAGTTTATTAATATAAGACAAATTTTGTCGCTGAAATTACTTCCAGATGTTGCCATTGTCTTGCAAAAAAAATTGGCGATATGAAATTCAGTCCGGAACTTCTCGCTTGGGGGGTGCAAAGGGGTCAAAACAGCGGAAAATACACGAAAAATACCGAGAAAAAATTCATTCTCGTGAGTTGGTTAATTTAAGACAAATTTTATCGCTGAAATTACTTCCAGATGTTGCCATTGCCTTGCAAAAAAAATTGGCGATACGAACTTCAGTCCGGAACATCTCGCTTGGGGGCGCCAAGGGGCAAAAATAGCTGAAAATACACGAAAAATGCGGTGGAAAAATCATCTCTCGCGAGTTTATTAATATAAGACAAATTTTGTCGCTGAAATTACTTCAAGATGTTGCCATAGCTTTGTAAAAAAATTGACGATATGAAATTCGATCCGGAACCTTTCGCTTGGGGGGTGCAAAGGGGCCAAAATAGCGGAAAATACTCGCAAAACACCGAAAAAAAATCAGTTCCCGTGAGTTTATTAATTTAAGACAAATTTTATGGCTGAAATTACTTCATGATGTTGCCATAGCTTTGTAAACAATTTGCTGATATGAAACTCGACCTGGAGACTCTCGCTTGGGGGGTGCAAAGGGGCTAAAATAGCGGAAAATAGACGAAAAATACCGTGTAAAATCATCTCTCGTGAGTTGATTAATTTAAGACAAATTTTATGGCTGAAATTACTTCCAGATGTTACCATTGCCTTGCAAAAAAAATTGGCGATATGAAATTCAGTCCGGAACCTCTCGCTTGGGGGCGCAAAGGGGCCAAAATAGCGGAAAATACACGAAAAATACGGTGAAAAAATAATCTCTCGCGAGTTTATTAATTTAAGACAAATTTTATCGCTGAAATTACTTCCAGATATTGCCATTGCCTTGCAAAAAAAATTGGCGATATGAAATTCAGTCCGGTCCATCTCGCTTGGGGGGCGCAAAGGGGCCAAAATAGCGGAAAATACACGAAAAATACGGTGAAAAAATTATCTCTCGCGAGTTTATTAATATAAGACAAATTTTATCGCTGAAATTACTTCAAGATGTTGCCATCGCTTTGTAAAAAAATTGGCGATATGAAATTCAGTCCGGAACCTCTCGCTTAGGGGGCAAAGGGGCCAAAATAGCGGTAAATACTCACAAAACACCGAAAAAAAATAATGTCTCGTGAGTTTATTTATTTAAGATAAATATTATGGCTGATATTTATTCCAGATCTTGCCATAGCCTTACAAAAAAATTGGCGAATTGAAATTCGATCGGGAAGTACTCACTTGGGGGGTGCCAATGGTCTAAAATAGCGGAAAATACACGAAAAATACGGTGAAAAAATCATCTCTCGCGAGTTTATTAATTGAAGACAAATTTTATATCTGAAATTACTTCCAGATATTGCCATTGCCTTGCAAAAAAAATTGGCGCTATGAAATTCAGTCCGGAACCTCTCGCTTAGGGGGGCAAAGGGGCCAAAATAGCGGAAAATACCGAATAAAAATCATGTCTCGTGAGTTTATTAATTTAAGACAAATTTTAAGGCTGATATTTCTTCCAGATCTTGCCATATCCTTATAAAAAAATTGGCGATTTGAAATTCGATCCGAAAGCTCTCACTTGGGGGGTGCAAATGGGCTAAAAGAGCGGAAAATACACGAAAAATACCGAGAAAAAATCCATTCTCGCGAGTTTATTAATATAAGACAAATTTTATCGCTGAAATTACTTCAAGATGTTGCCATCGCTTTGTAAAAAAATTGGCGATATGAAATTCAGTCCGGAACCTCTCGCTTAGGGGGCAAAGGGGCCAAAATAGCGGTAAATACTCACAAAACACCGAAAAAAAATAATGTCTCGTGAGTTTATTTATTTAAGATAAATATTATGGCTGATATTTATTCCAGATCTTGCCATAGCCTTACAAAAAAATTGGCGAATTGAAATTCGATCGGGAAGTACTCACTTGGGGGGTGCCAATGGTCTAAAATAGCGGAAAATACACGAAAAATACGGTGAAAAAATCATCTCTCGCGAGTTTATTAATTGAAGACAAATTTTATATCTGAAATTACTTCCAGATATTGCCATTGCCTTGCAAAAAAAATTGGCGCTATGAAATTCAGTCCGGAACCTCTCGCTTAGGGGGGCAAAGGGGCCAAAATAGCGGAAAATACCGAATAAAAATCATGTCTCGTGAGTTTATTAATTTAAGACAAATTTTAAGGCTGATATTTCTTCCAGATCTTGCCATATCCTTATAAAAAAATTGGCGATTTGAAATTCGATCCGAAAGCTCTCACTTGGGGGGTGCAAATGGGCTAAAAGAGCGGAAAATACACGAAAAATACCGAGAAAAAATCCATTCTCGTGAGTTGATTAATTGAAGACAAATTTTATCGCTGAAATTACTTCAACATGTTGCCATAGCTTTTTAAAAAATTGCCGATAACGAAAATCGATCCGGAACCTTTTGCTTGGCGAGTACAAAGGGGCTAAAATAGCGGAAAATAGACGAAAAATACCGTGAAGAAATCATCTCTCATGAGTGTATCAATTTAAGACAAATTTTATGGCTGACACTTCTTCCAGATGTTGCCATTAGCTTGCAAACAAAATTGGCGATATGTCATTCGGTCCGGAACATCTCGCTTGGGGGGGGGGGGGGCGTAAAGGGGACCAAAACAGCGGAAAATGCACGAAAAATACGGTGAAAAAATCATCTCTCGCGAGTTTATTAATTTAAGACAAATTTTGTCGCTGAAATTACTTCAAGATGCTGCCATAGCTTTGTAAAAAAATTGCCGATATGAAAATCGATCCGGAACCGTTCGCTTGGGGTGTACAAATGGACTAAAATAGCGAAAAATACACAAAGAAGACTGAAAACAAATTCGCTCTCTTGAGTTTATGAATTTGAGTTATTTTTATGGCTGAAAATAATTTATTGTGTTGCTATTAACTTGTGAAAAAATTGGGGAAAATATTTCATTATTCCAAACTTTGCGGTTTTTATTCGTCCCAATCAGGCAGACCGTAAGTGAAAGTCACCGTCGACCAATTGTGGGCTCCTTTTAGACGGATTTGGCCAATCGGGAAAGGTTTTATTTCGGCTTCACATTTCTTCATCATTCTTTTATATATTCGTAATAATAGACTAATATAAAATATATCTGAGAAAAATTATTTTTTATTTTAGTATGCCAAGTGTTATTCGTTCGCTATAATACTTTATTTGTAAGAAATCAATTGACAAACAAAAATGTTTTGGTTTCTCTATTTTTTCATACCTCCATTACGTTTCGGAAAATGTTCTTCACAAAACTCTAAGCAAAATTAGTTTTTGATATACGTGTCTGTAATATTCGAAATTATCGACTCTTTTGCCGACGTAAAATACGATTTCTCGTACCAGATTTTTGCGTGCGTGCAATCGCGTTTGTACGTTTGGAAACGAGTCCGTAAAATCCAATAACGGGTAAGCATATCCAAATAGCATATTGTGCAATATGGGCATAAAATGAACTGAAAATTCCTTACCTGACTCTGAAATAGCTCTACTTTCCGTGACGAATCCATGTTTGGTCCTTTTTGTATGCATGAAAGTTGTGAAGGCATAGGGAATCGCGCATTTCGAGTCATGTACTATGCAGTTACAAATCATTGCATTTTCTGTTTTTATTTGCATAGCTTATTACAAATATATGCGCCTTTTTTACATTTATTTTAAATCGAAATGTAATTTTTTTCAATTGTTTGTATAAGGGGTAATAACTCTTGTTATTTTACCATTAAAACTTTAAACATTATCTTTTATCATTCTAAACAAGCCATAAAGTATATAAGATATAAATTTTATAGTAAGAGAACAATTTTAAATCTTGGCTTTAAGTACGTTAATTATTTAACCTATAACTAACATTAGTTTTAATGTACAAAAAGAAATAAACAGAATTAGACAAATTACTCTTAAACGAAAAAACAAATTTTTACGATTAATTCTAATTTCTTTTATTCAAAAGTTGATTTTAGCGTTGTGTTTACTCATCTATATACTGCGTTACGAGATTTGGATCTCGCGCGCTTGCACGTATCGTAATCGACAGAGCGCCACGCAGAACAAGCCGGAAGCAGATGGAGAAGAAGACGAAGCCGCCGCGCCGCACCGAACGTGAGCGCGCGGCCATGTTGTTGACCGCCGTGACATGCGAAAAGTCGTCGTTGTTGAGCTCCGCGCATCTAGAGAGTTTGGTGTCTGCGCCGCGCCTCCTCGACTGCAACTGTGACCACCACCGCACCGCCATCCACCGCAAGCGAGCGAGAGAAAGAGAGAGAAAGAGACAGCGACAGCATAGGCTGGGGACAGCGAGGCACGCTCCATCCCCGCCCCGATAGCAGCGAGAGCGAGAGAGATAGCTGCGATGGCTGGCCAGCCGAAAGTAAGTCGCGCTTGATGTATGCGTTTTTATTGTCGCGGAGTAACCTGTTGCCGTCGCGCATCGGCGGCCGCGAGCATGCGTGCGAAGTAGAGTCTCGGCCTGCGCGTTTGATTGTTGATTATTGTTCGGGTTCGCACCCCTTAGCGCGATCAACTGGGTGGAATAAACTCCTTTCATATTTACCTTAACAGTCGAGTCACGAGTATTTATTTAGCGCGCCTAACCTATGCATGTTTCCCGAATACCGCCCTCTATACTTTTCAGCAGCTGCAGCTAGTCGCAGGCATTGCCTCCTAGAGGAACATCGGTAGCGGGAGTGAGTATTTCATAAGCCGCTTGGAGATTACACCGAGCGGCGTTGGGCGGGAAAGACCGGCTGCGATGGTAACGCTAGGTCATAGCAAGCAGCCGGTAGTTCGAGGGCAGCAGTTGACAGCAGCGGCAGAGCGTAGCGCCGGTTCTAGTAGAAAGCGGTCTAGGCTTTCTACAATAGAAGCCGGGCTCGCATGTTCAGAACCTGTGCTGAGGCGCTTCTGCCGGACTACAGGTAATTCTACAACGGTGAGTCGCCCGGGCGTAGAATACACCAGTAATTACCCCGCGAACCCCTGAGAGGGATTAATACCCTCTCCATAACTGAACCTCGTTACAGGTCATACATTTCACTTTTTTAGCATTTTTAATTTCTCTAGGTTTTTCAGAAATCTATGCTTTCATTGGATAAGATGTGGCGCAATCATTATACTATAATAATAATAATCAATGTAGTTTGACGACAATAGTCATTTATCATAAAAGATCGGATTCTAAAATTAAACACAAAAGATTGAAAATGTTTTGATTTCGTTAAAAAAGTTGATGTTTAAAAAATATACACAACGTGTAGAATCTTTTTCACCACTACGAAGATTTTTCTGTTGAAGTTGCATTGTCATCGGATTGCACACGGAAAAAATGGATGTGATAGAATTGGTGCTTTCGTAAAAAGTAATGTTGGGCGGACAAGTTTGGAGGAAGAATCTGGTAATTATATACCAACGCCACAAGATCTTTACGAGAGGGTAACAAAATATTTTGCAAATATTGTTTGCTTTTTTCATCAAAAGATGAATATTTAAAAACAATACATAAACTAAAACCAAAGTTAGATTCAGCAAAAACAGTGCCTGAAACTCCATCGTTTCACTATATCAAATTGCATATTAGCAGATACAAGAAAGTTAGATCTAAAACGATTTACATCATCAGGAACTTCCCAATTGTATCATACCTATTCGAATAAAAATATAAAAAAAATAGAAATTTAACTAGAAATTACAGGATTGAAAGTTAAAATTGGGACCTACTAATAAAAATGATGTTTGAGGCTTTATTGTTTAATGCTATTTTCCAGTATGAAAAACCGAAATGGTTCACCACATTTATTAGTATATAGAGCTCGCTCGGACGCAGCGCGATGAGCGCGTGCGGCCGCCCGTCACTGATTTTTTAAAGGGATGTGTGTGTTACCGACATAATTTTTCAAAGAGTATATCTCATGACAATACTAAAAGAATCGCTTCAGAAAAATTCTGAGTATAGTATTGACATATACGAAGGGCGTGAAAATTATGTTTTTCCAAATAAATGTTTAGATATTTTTTAATTAAAAAGAAACTGTAATATCGATAAGTAGGAATGTGCATTTCTGTAACTTTAGTCCAATTTTTTGACGAGTATATCTCATGAGAGTTGCGATGGTGTACTTAGGCGATGAACGCCGAGTCCGAACACCCGCAAATAAAATAATTATTAACTCTCTTTTCCTCTCTCTCGCTTTAATCTCACATACCTTCCAAAAGGAGATTCCGCTGAAATCCCGTCGGCTCGGGCAAGCTACGGTGCTGAAAAAGGTTGGGGAAGGTGGTCTCGCAAATAAATACTCATACGATAATTCCAGTTATTTCTCTGTTTATTAAACTAAAACGCTAACTACAGTTCGCTAGATTCGCTCGAATCACACTCTCGTAGAATCACCGCAGCGCGTTTCCGCAATTTGTCGCCCGCCAATCCACTCACACTCACTCACTTTCTCTCTCTCTCCATCCGGTCGTGCGCGCAACGAGCGCACGAACTCGTCTGTCGCTGAACCCAAATTCCGGGAATACACCAGCCCGCGCAAACGAGTCACTCTCTCTCTCTCTCTCCACGCAAACGTGATACCTCTCAGCGCGATTCCGAAAATCGCCGTGCACACGGATGACTCTCGCCCTCACTCACGCACCACGCGGACGTACGCTACTCGTGGCGACTCCAAGAATCGCCGCGCGTTCGAATCTCTTCCACTTCGCCACACGTGTCTCTCTCTCTCTCTCTCTCTCTCTCTCTCTCTCTCTCTCTCTCTCTCTCTCTCTCTCTCTCTCTCTCTCTCTCTCTCTCGACGTCAAAACTCTCCCGCAAGCCGAAACCGCTGCGACGCGATCCAAAGAATCGCCGCGTACACGAATATTTCTCTCTCCCTCTCACCGCACAGGCACACAAATCCTCTCGATGCGATTCCGAGAATCGCCAAGCCCGCGAACTGCCCTCTCTCGCTCTCTCCACACCCTCGCCGAATACACTCTCTCCACTCTCTCGCGCACGAGGCCGGACGGGATTCCCGTCGACACGCGCCCGCGAAACGCCACGCCAGACTCCGGACGCGACTCGACTTCCGCGAGCTACGCTCACTCGCGCCCGCGCACTCGTCACCACCGGCTACCCACCTCCACGGATCCTCCGCAACAGTCGCCTCGATCTCTCTCCTCGCCCTGGTTCGCACTTGCCCTGGCGGCAGCTCCACGTCTCCTCCCCTGCGTTTTGCATCCAGCTCTCCCGTCCTTCCTCTCTTCCTGCTTGGCACCCCTGCTCCGTCATCCCTCGCACTCCTCTTCTCTCTTTTTCTCCCTGACACGACGCGCACTCCCTCACAGCTCCTTTTTCTTCGCCCACACTCTTCTCGCACGGAAACGCATTACTCGCTTGTCTCCACACTGCCGATTTTTCCCGCTCGCGCCGTGCAGCCTCCCTCCGCGCACGCGCAGCAGAACGGCGGGTTGCATCAGCCCCGCATGAGGGGCCTGATGGCGACTACGCCACTGCTGCCCGCGAGGTGCTGCCCTCTCGTACATCGCCGCTGCACCGCTCATGCGCGCGCAGTGATGGGCCCCAGGAGTTCGAAAACGGGAAATAATAACTAGATCTAGTTATTTTCGACCAGTGCTAAGTTCAAGGCAGAGAATTTGCTGAGAATGCAGCATGGGGATAGGGCCAGCCTAACTAGCCTGACCTGACTCTGAAATACACGTTGCAACGTCGCTCTTACACTGGGTCACTCACTAAAGCAAATTCTCTGCCTTGAACTTAGCACTGGTAGAAAATAATTATATCTAGTTATTATTTTCCGTTTCCGAACTCCGGGGGCCAATCATTGCGCGCGCGCGAAACTCAAACGCGCCTCATGCTCTACTTCACCTCTCCACGCCCTTTCTCTCTCTCTCTCTTTCTCTCTTTCTCCACTTACCTTCTTCTACACCACGGAGCGTTCCGCAATCGTCGTCGTCTTCTATGGTCTCGCAAGTTATTAAAAACCGGGAACAAATAAAGAATATTCCCCCCGTTAGCTCCCGAATTAATCAATATACATTCGGCCGTCCAAATCGGTGCGCCGCGAGTCCAGCGAGAGGAAGAAGCATTTGGGGCAAAAATACCTCGTCACAGAGTACTGATAAAATCGCTTGAAAAAAATTTTTGAGTAAAGTTTTTATATATAAGGAGAGCGTGAAAATTATGTTTTGCGAAATTAATGTTTGAAAAGTTAATTTATTAAATAATGAAATTGGGTTAATTTTGAACACCAGATGACCTTAATCTTGTAACTGTTGAACCCTTCATTTCTCGAACTCAAAAAATTAGAGTTTCGTAGTTTAAGAATTGTACTTTCGAATGATAAAATTCATTTTCAAATAAAAACATGATATACTTTGAGAAAAATGACTCTGAACTTTCAACTTGAATTTTCGACCAGAAGAAAGCGTTTCGGAGTAAAAGCAATAGCAGCATTGAAACAATGTATCGAGGCTAATTTTCCGAATGCGTGTAGCGAAATCCTTGTCCCACTTTAGGTACCTCTTGATGACCATATCACAGTAATGGGTCAGTCAGAAACGCGTTAAAAAGTATAGTCCCACTATTGCATCCGAACGGATGTCCCACTACTGCTCTCAAGTAAATTAGCGTGACCCACAACATCAGACAATAGTTATTTTGTTTGAATGCGATTATTTTAAAACACGAGCAACGAAAAAAACTTGTCTTTTTAAATAAACCTCGAAACACGAGCTATCTGGGTGATGAGTTTTCATGTGTTATGTTTCGTTTTGGTACTAGAAAAGATTATAAAAAAAGTATGCTCGAAACTGTCCCACTATTGCATACTTTACCTTATATCAATAAGCCATATTTTGGAAATATTATTTAGCCTTTACAGCATTAATAAAACCGAAGCAATATTGCCTTAAAAAAAAAAAGAAAAAATATAATAACAAGAATAGAAAAATTAATGAGGTACAATATACAATATCTCCTATGGAATATAAAGTTTGAGATGAAACCGTTCTTGAGTAATTGCGGATTGAAATAACTATGAAAAATGTACATATCAAAAATCTTTGTACTCATGTGCTACTCCAGAAAAAAAAAAAAAAAAAAAAAAAAAAAAAAATTTCGAATAAATAAACTCCTAAGACTACATTTTTTTCAGTCTTTATTGTGTATTTTTCGCTATTGTAGCATCTTTGCATCCCCCAAGCGAAAGGTTCCAGATCGAATTTAATATTGGCAATTTTTTTAGAACTCCATCACAATACCTTGTAGTAATATCAGCAATAACATTTATCTCAAATTAATAAACTCACGAGACATGATTTTTTTTCAGTATTTATTGTGTACTTTCAGCCATTGTAGCCCCATGGCACCTCTCAAGCGAAAGGTTCCACATAGATTTTCATATCGTCAATTTTTTTACATAGCTATGGCAACATCTTGAAGTAATTTCAGCCATAAAATCTGTCTTAAATTAATAAACTCACAAGAGATGATTTTTTCACGGAATTTGTCGTGTATTTTCTGCTCTTTTAGCCCGTTTGCACCCCCCCAGCAAGAGGTTCCCGATCGAATTTCAAAACGACAATTTTTTTATAAGGCTGTAGCAAGATCTGGAAGAAATATCAGCCATAAAATTTGTCTTAAATTAAGAAAATAACGAGAGATGATTTATTGACGGTATTTTTCGTGTATTTTCCGATATATAGCCCCTTTGCACCCCCAAGCGAGAGGTCCCGGATCAAAATTCAAATCACCAATTTTTTTATAAGGCTATGGCAAGATCTGGAAGAAATATCAGCCATAAAATTTGTGTTAAATTAATAAACTCACGGGAGATTATTTTTTCACGGTATCTTTGGTGTATTTTCCGCTACTTTAGCCCCTTTGCACCCCCCAAGCGAAAGGTACCGGATCGAATTTCATATCCCAAATTTTTTTTGCAAGGCTATGGCAACATCTGGAAGCAATATCAGCCATAAAATTTGTCTTAAATTAATAATCTCAAGAGAAATGATTTTTTCACGTTATTTTTCGTGTATTTTCGGCTATTTTAGACCCTTTGCACCCCCCAGCGAAAGCTTCCGGATCGAATTTCATATCCCCAATTTTTTTGCAAGTCTATGGCAACACCTGGAAGAAATATCAGCCATAAAATTTGTGTTAAATTAATAATCTCGCTAAAGATGATTTTTCCCGGAGTTTTGCGAGTATTTTCCGCTATTTTAGTCCCTTTGCACCCTCCAACCGAGACGTTCCCGATCAAATTTCTTATCGCCAATTTTTGTACAAGGCTATGGCAACATCTGGAAGAAATATCAGCCATAAAATTTGTCTTAAAATAATAAACTCACAAGGGATGATTTTTTCACGTTATATTTCGTGTATTTTCGGCTATTTTAGCCCTTTGCACCTCCCAAGCGAAAGGTTCCAAATCGAATTTCATATCCCCAATTTTTTTGCACGGCTATGGCAACATCTGGAAGAAATATCAGCCACAAAATTTGTCTTAAATTAATAAACTCGCGAGAGATGATGATTTCCTCGGTGATTTCCGAATACCTTACGCTATTTTAGCCCCTTTGTACACTCCAAACTAGTCGTTCCGTAACGAATTTCTTATCGCCAATTTTTTTACAAGGCTATGGCAACATCTGGAAGAAATAGCAGCCATAAAATTTGTCTTAAATTAATAAACTCACGAGAGATAATTTTTTCACGGTATTTTTCGTGTATTTTCCGATATATAGCCCCTTTGCACCGTCAAGCGAGAGGTTCCAAATCGAATTTCACATCCCCAATTTTTTTGCAAGGATATGGCATCATCTGGAAGAAATATCATCCATAAAATTTGTCTTAAATTAATAAACATACGAGAGATGGTTTTTTCACGTTATTTTTCGCGTATTTTTGGCTATTTTAGCCCCTTTGCACCCCCCAAGCGAAAGGTTCCGGATCGAATTTCATATCCCCAATTTTTTTACAAGGCTATGGCAACATGTGTTTTCACGGTATTTTTCGTGTATTTTCCGCTATTTTAGCCCCTTTGCACCCCAAGTGAAAGGTTCCGGATCGAATTTCATATCCCCAATTTTTTTGCATGGCTATGGCAACATCTGGAATAGCAGCCATAAAATTTGTCTTAAATTAACAAAATCAGATGGTATCAATTTTTTTTGTCATGATTGTCTAGTCAGGGTGGTTTTAAGGATGATTTGGGGGAATGATCACTTTGGAAATAACTTATTTATACATGTTTTATGCATATCTCTAAGAGATAATATCAAAAAACCGAATTTGAAAATTTTCGTTATTTCGTTCACGATTATCGTTCAATTACTTTTACTTTAAAGAATGTGTAGTAGTTGGATAATATTTTATTCTATAAGATGATTCTAAAATAATTAATGCTTATTGTTTAAATAGTATTATTACTCTTAGTGAAAATTTAATACTTATAAAGACGATTTGAAAATGCTACTCGCGGGGATCACGGCTTTCTATGGGAGGTCCTTAATGATTACGTAAGGATTCATGACTCGCCTTTTAGGTATTTTTTAAATAAATTTGAAGTAAATCTTTACTCTTGAAAGTTTTAAGACACTTCTAAGATGCATCGAATTCAATTACAGTCGTTAGAAGCCCAATAATTATTGTTTTTAATAAAAATAATTCAACTTTATCTACTAGTACCAGTTTTAACGTCATGTCCCAATACTTGTCCCTATGTATTTCACCGATGTTTTGATGGTTAGGGTTCCTACGTATTGGTAGAGTTAGTAGGTTGGAAAACCATAATATGATTATTATACATTGATTTTCTGTAATTTCATATTATTAACGTTTGATTTAGTGTTAAAAAGTATTTCCAGTCCAAAATTTAGCGATTTTATTATTTTTACATAAAAATCAAAATAAATATAGAGTACAAATTATATGGTCCAAGTATTGGGACTAACAATTTAGACCACTAGTACATGACTTTTTAGCACGGTCCAACTACTAGTACAAGCATGTATTCATAATTTAATTAATTTTTCTATCATAAAAGCTTATTTTCACAAATTAAATACTTTTTTCGCAAGTAAAAAGTAATAATAATTCTATTGGCTACTGATTCTATGCATTTTTAATAATATTTCGCATTTAAAATATGACTTCAAAATTCTAGCTTCACTAAGCGTCCATCTATTGGTACTTTTACCTTATAAACAGTCATGGAGTGAATCAGCTGTAGATGATCCAAATTTATTTTTGACTTCGATTGTTCCCATGCAGTTAAACGATGTGAATACGAACAAAGTTTTGTGGAACAATCCTAGATTGTCGTCTACTCGATCTTGTAGGCCCGTAAGATTGCAGTGGATTAAAGAAAGCATTGACGTTATTAAAGAGGAAGAAAAATATATGAAGGAACAAATTTCTAGTTTGGAATGATTTAATTTGCATAATTATAATGTACATTTTTCTATTCATTTAACAATGGTAGATGGCAAGGTAAGAAAAATGATGTTATTACAGATATTTCTTAAATTTAACAATTATTTGATTAACTATGGATTTCAGGAAGCTGATGGCCAATACTACCAGGTGTTTAAATATTAGAAAAATTTTTTATTCAACACATTTTTTATTGTGTTGAATAAAAAATTTTTCTAATATTTAAACACCTGGTAGTATTGGCCATCAGCTTCCTGAAATCCATATTATCTACTACTACCATTAGCGTCAAGAATCAACCTAATACATTAACTAATACGTCAAGTATGTGTTGTAATATTTGCACTACAAAAATATCGGAGATGAATGATATAGAAGTGTAAAGGAGAAGACGAATCTGTCATGAATTTTAGTCTTCCGATATTACATTCATATATTCATTTTTTTAAAAACGTTTTCTTAGATACGCATTATAATAATTGAAAATTATAAAAAAGAAAATTCACTTTTAGAACAAATAGCCAAATATTACTAAAAAATTATAAAATTAACATTTTTACGAAATAAAATTGTACGATATGAACATTAGTTTAAAAATAACAGAATACGAAAATTGCGATTGTTGCGACTTTTTATATTAAACAAGTAATTATTGTGTATTTATTTTATAAGCGTTATTAAG
Source organism: Torymus aiolomorphi (assembly GCA_036365515.1). Lineage (NCBI taxonomy): Eukaryota > Metazoa > Arthropoda > Insecta > Hymenoptera > Torymidae > Torymus > Torymus aiolomorphi. The sequence continues at coordinate 254,256,362 of CM070874.1, forward strand.
ATTAAATGATTATATTATTTTAAGAGTAACCCATAACCGAAAAAGGTATTTCAAAATTCTAAAATGTAATGGATGCAAATCATCAAACTCAATCAGAGAATTATGCTTATTGTTACAATTAAAAAATTCTGTAATAGAAAATCACAGATGGTTTAACTATTCTTACACCTGTTGAATCTCTACGATATTCTACAGTCTAAGGGGGGAGGTGTTACGTCTGTGACGTATCTCTAAAATCAAATTAACAATGCATATTTATCTTCAGTAATTTTCTGACATACAAATGCGTATATGCGAATTTTGACAACGTTGCTTTTTAATGCAAGCGGCATCACGCCGAAGCGAGCGAACTTTACAACGTTGAAATTTTTTAATACGAGGCAATCGTGAGGTAGTAGTAGGTCATCAAACTTACGTATTATATTTTCTTTAGAATCAGCATTTCGCAATGCGACTACCGAATTTAATACGATTCGAGACAATTACATTGCCAAATAAGATGATCTCAATCATCTTCAACCTAATTTAATCGCTTAATAAATACGGCAACTCTCAACACAGAAATCAGTAATCGTGCAAAAGTCGCGAGCTCCGTACCACTCCAGCCGACAAGAGAAGAAACGATTATTATAAGGCCAATTCGAGCCTATAACAGACTACGAGAAAATACTTATATCTATAAAATAAATAATCTATCGGTATTAATTATCCGCGCAAGCAACGCATATATTACACATATTAATCGAACAGATCGAATATAATTATTTTGTTACTCTATATCAATTTATTGTTAATTTTATAAACGAATAAATAGTGCAATTATTGAACCATCAATCTATTCATTTCGAGAACCTACACCAACAGGAAAAAAGGCAAATAAGCCAAAATATAACTAACAATCAATTATAAGAGTAGATTCCTCGACATTCAAGACTTAACAGTGTGGTTCCCCGGCGGGGAATCGAACCCCGGTCTCCCGCGTGACAGGCGGGGATACTGACCACTATACTACTGTGGATACCTGGCTTTCACCCAGGAGGCTCGGGTTCGATTCGTATCGGAACCTTGTTTGCTTGTTTGCTTGTTGGCGGCGGACCCAAGGGTCGTTCCCTGCTCAAATTAAGTTTTGCGAGTTTTTCATCCAGCAGTTGGCTAATCAGCTGGTCGAGTCTCTGAGCCGACTGCTCTGTCATCGCGGCTAGGCTCGGGTTGCCATCGCTCGATGCGGATTTTCCATCCTTGTCTTGTGGGGTCGCGCCACTCGCCAAAGCCGCCAGACTACTCTTGCCGCGCTGCGGTTGTGTTTTCGCGGACTTTGGCCCCTTGTAGGCTACGTCTGGTAACCGACTGTCATCCGGGTTTGGGGAGGTCTGTAACTCCTCTCGGCCTCCCTTAACGCTTCCGCTTCTCGTGCAAGCTCTACGAGCCTAAGTTCGCCAATTTTTGCGAGCTTGGCGGCACCAATGTCTTGCCACGCCAGACGTCATCTCGGAGATAGCGTTCAGCAGATCTTCGTCTGTTATCCGCGCGACCGAACGGCATTCGTTAACCCGCCCGAGAAATTCCTCGATGCTACTGCCTTTCTTGCCGGTGAACTGTAGTTTCCACTGCCGCACCGTTCTGCCAGCGGCCATGTTTATGGATTCATGGAGCATGGCACCTTCGCCCGAGTATCTGCTTTGAGAGTTACTCGGGGGGCTCACCATCCCCCAAGACTCTTGCCAGTCGTGGGCATAAGGCTGAGGATGTCGTCGGGGACCGCGCTGGTTCGCATCGTCCATTTGCGGTATGAAGTTTTGGGCTGTCGCGCCTTCGCGTTCGTCGCTGTGTTGCGCAAGTCCATTTGTGTACTTCCTTCGTTGAGGTACTCTAATCTGTACGTGTCCTGGAAGTTTACCGTTTTATGTTTTTGCGTGCTCGCTCCGTTGCGTGTAGTACTATTTAACATTGCGTACAGGCGTGTGCTCGCTATCAGATCTGACATCTGCTCCTGCAGCTGCTTTATTTCTTAATCGTAGTCTTTTGTGATTACTTATATCCTCATAATTTCGCATGCTACTGCTCTTGGCATTCTGTATGTTTTGCCGTTTGTGAGTGTGCATTGTACCAGATCCTCGGCTGTGTCTGCTGTTCGTATCGTGAATACCGATTGCGAGGCGGAAAGTATTGTGCACGTGCCCGCAGTGCTGGCCACGGTTGTACTCGCCGTTGCCGTCGTGGTTGTTAACGTATTTACCCACGGTGCTTGTGTTGTGATAGGCGTCGGAAATCTACCTTCGGCTATCTCTTTTCCCAGGTTTATTGCTAAATTCAACGGGATACTTATTGTAGCCGTTTTCTTAATTATTGTCATGAAACTCTTTTTCATTAAAATTTTTACCAAATCTAAATTAATTAATTTACTGAACTAATCGTCTACATTTCTACGCTTGATTTTGATTATAGGCTAGCACAAGTGGGAATAAACCAAGTACGCATCACTTTCAAAATGTTCTCAAACATTATTCAATAGAAAAATATATTTCGGCTCTCTATTATCACCATTTATTTTACGATGGGATACGTAATAGAAAAGTAAAAAAAAATATACACAAAAAAAAGTTGTTCAAACTTTATTTGTACATTTTAAAAAAGAGCAAATGATAGGCCGTAATTACAGTAGGGTTTTATTGAATTCATTTATTAAACTATTAAAATGAACTTCTTTCCCATACAAATTGCATGCAGCGATTTTTTATGATTAATTCTGTAATAAAAATTCCCTTCGTAACTATATCATTTCCCGCGGATGATGTAAAAGACATTCTATATCATTAGAACGTTCGTTGCATTTATGCCACGCCTATTGGTGACATAAGTTGTCCATTATTGCACCGTCCTTATCACCTTCGCTATCGCTCGGGCGATACTGCACGTTGTAAAAATGGACTGCTAATGGCACGAATAGACGTCACCTGGCGGATTTATGCAGTCAGGGCTATAAAATAATGTACGATACACGTATCATAAGTCGTTCTTTATGGCACTAGTATCGTAATGTACTATTTAATAACACTTTCACATAAAAAATTTAGCCTGAACACTATAAGAATATTGAAATTAAAAAATCGTAGACACAATATACACGATTCTCATATATGGATGACTGTTCTCCAATATATCGATTGATTTTTCCCATATCTTGGCATATACGGTCGATATATGGGCAACAGTTGTCCAAGAAATGTATAAATACTGACCAAATGTGGCTCCGGCGCCGGGTATTATAAAGCCAATATTTTGCCCATATATTGTTTCTCATAGGCCACCTCTTGCCCATACTTGGCTTATACTATGTGCAATATTTAGGCCATAGTAACTTTTTTTACGCGAGCTAGCTGAACATTTAGGACACCCTCAAACAAGATTTTTGGCGATACTAAATATGCCTTTTAGCTAGATATTCAGAGAGACATTGAGTTGAACTTTTAGCGAGCCCAAAAGCGATATTTGGAGCGAGCCTTTGAGCGAGACTTTGAGTGAGACCTTAAGGAGGCTTTTGCACGACAATACAGTTTGTGCGCTCAGCGAGAGCACAAACTATACCATGCACGTCGTTCTGTCTCTCTCGCTCTCGTGTAGGTCGTCTGCTATTTGTGCTCATAATCATGAATATCTCGAAATTTCCCACGGCTACGTACAATTTACAAGGTGTGATTTGAAAGGGGAAGCCTCAATCTTTAAAGCCATATGTTTTTACTGGTCAAAAATTTGATCCCTTTTCAGAAATACTCGACTTAACCTATTTTTTCCCGCCGTCCCATAAGAGTACATGTAAAAAATGATAATTTCAAACGTTAATTTCTCAAAATTTTCCACGGTTATAGGGCAAAATAAACATACCACAAGATTCGGTACATCTTGAACTACTGAAAATGTTATATCACAGTTTGCAAATTTTCATGCAAGAGCGTCCTTAAGAGAGAAATTAAGCGAGACTTTGTGCGAGACTTTCAGCTGGAGTTTGAGCGAGACGTTCAACTTCACTTTGATCGATACCTTCAGCAAGACTTTAAGCAAACTCTTGAGCAAGACTTTTTGCAATATTATTAGGGAGACATTTGGAAAACTTATCACAAAGTTTAGCAGATGTTTGGGAAAACTTTTGCCAAGTTTATCTAACGTTTTGATGAACTTTAAAAAGGTCTAGCTGACATTTAGGTAACCTTTGCGAGGTAAAGATAAATTTTGGAAATCTTATTCCAAAGTTTCGTGGACGTTTTGGTAAACTTTGGCGGAATAAAGATAAAGTTTGGACAACTTATAACAAAAGTTTAACATATGTCTCGGATACCTATTGCGATGGCATCCTAGTATTTTGAAAACCTCTTGCTACACTGAGAGAAATGGATTACTTGAGCCAAAAGGAAATTCCTTTTGGGAAAATCCTTTGGATGCAAAATGATTATCTTATTGAATCGGGTGGGGGGGGGGGCGAAAAAAAATCTAACTCGTAAAAACGAACTTATACCCCCACAGGTTTTTTTAGAGCTTCTTCCAGATTATGAAGCGAACCTAGAAAAATATTACGAGTAAAATCCTATGAAAGGCACTACCCTTAAGTGGGAAAAATGGGGTTCCATACCAAAATAAAATTCTAACTATAAATTCTCACTAAATGATGAAACTAACCTAGAAAAACATCTCAAGACACGAAGACCTTTTTTGGTTTTTCATTATAACTGATTGCCTAATCGGTATGAAAAACAAACCATATGCAACTAAACCGTATGGCTTAAGGTATGGCTGAAAGTATGAGCTAAAGAATGGCTGGGAGTATGGCTGGAAGTATGGTTAAAAGTATGGCTTAAAGAAGGTCGAAAATATTGACAATATATTGAGTATATATTGGGAATATATTGGGAATATCCTAGCAATAAATTGGCAATATACTGGCAATTTATTAGCAATATATTGGCAATATCTAGTGAATAAATTGAAATTCTTGAAATTTCGAAAATACAATTACGTAATTCTAAGCTCGCAAGATAAACGAGGAACATAGTTGTCATTTACTAGCAATATTAATTATTTTCTGTTGCATGTTTGAAAAAAGTTTACGTAAACTTAGGCTATCCTTCTTATTAAAATTTATTTATTACAATGTTACGCCAAGGTGCCGCGAATCTGCCATCGCTCTCTCACATCTACGGCGGTGCATGGCCGCGTCTGCCCTCGGTCTCTCACTCTCACTCTCGTGACCCCGAATCATCCAGCGGATGTCGAGAACTGCTGCGAAACTGTCGGCTACAACGGCTGTTGGGGATGGCGCTAGAGGGCTACGTTGGCTGCGATACCCGGCGCCTCTTCTACTCTTTCTCTCTTGCTCTGGAACTTGCGGCTACCTCGTTGCGTCTTGCTACGGTGAGCATCTCGTGCTAACTCCTAGGGGCCTGAGAGACGCTGGCGAGCGTCGCACCAAGACTGGACTCCCGACGTTACTTTGCACCTGCCCCTTCGCTCCGAATATAATATATTTTATCGGGTTTTTTTGCAGGATGTTTTCTGCAGAATTTCCTAGGGGATAGTCCGCAGAACTCTGAATAGAATTATCTGCAGGCATATGGACGTTGCAAATACTTGTACTGGATTACCTATAGGATTTTCTGCATGAATCTTAACATTATTTTCTTAAAAAATCTGTACATGATTTCCTGTAGGATTTTCTGCAGGATTTTCTGCATGAATCTTCACACGATTTTTCGTAAACATCTGTACAGAATTTCCTGCAAGATTTTCTGTAAGAATTCCTTCAGGAATTACTGCATGAAATCGTGCAAAATTATGTATGATATTATGCAGAACTTCTGAAGGTCTCATTTTATTCCTTGTTCATGTTCAGGGGGACGCATCGATATAAAAATTAGAGAAATTTAAAAACCTGCAATAATTTTTGTTACTGCGGAATCGGTTAATTTTTGTAATTTGGAATTTTCGTTGGAGTCGCAATATTGCAATCTTCAACCACATATTTTATATATAAATTCATTATATACTTCATGACATTAAAAGCTAATTATTTCATTAAAAGGACTTTTGACTCCCTTAAAAAATGTTAAACCTAAGTTATTTATTTTGCTTTAGCTACCTTAGTAGCTAAAAGCGAGATTTGGATTTTATTTAATAACCATAAGTAAATTTTAATTTAAGCTAAATAAATATGTCGCTTCTAGATTTTACAACATTGTTATTTCATGAAATACTAATCCATTATGTCGTATGCATTATGTAAAAATAATTCTATTTAAGTGATTCGTTAGCTAGAAAATATAGTACATTTTCTACTAAGAACTACTTATTAACAATCTTTATACCACTCTAACCTCAAAATCATAACTTTAATATGATTATTCGGCACTCGTGGTATAAAATACTGTCCGACACTGGTGTTTAAGGTGATTTTTACCGCATGAGACGTTTTTCGCACGAGCGAAGCGAGTTCCACACCCATATCGTAAGTACTATTTTATCACGCATGCTTGAACAATGCCACATTGCGTAAGGGTTTTCCGTACGCTAAATGTCCAATTACACACTGCGTGCGTTATTTTCTCTAAAACATGCTCCACCGTACGTTATAAAAATAACGCATGCAAATGCGTTATGTAATGAAAATAACGCACGCAGCGCCCTTACGGTGTACCGATGGTAGAGAGGTTATAAAGGTTATATTATCTCCACGCACGCATTTTTCTCGCACTTGTGATAAAAAACGCTGTGTGTAATTCATTAGTTAACATACCGCATTCGGTATGTTAACAATAGCTTACGCGGGCGACATGTCGCACTCGCTATGCTCGTGCGCCAACGCGCCCGCGTGCGCTATTGGCAACTTATCGTACTCGTTACACAATGTACTATTTTAAAACTTGAAAGATAAAAAGTAAATTACTAATGCCTTCTTTCTTACAGATTTCGTCAATGAAAATGTCGAAGTTAACGGAAAAATGTCGAAAGATGATTACCGACGGACTTTGACTCTTATGTGCAATACTTTGCGCAATCCGAAAAAAACATCAAATTGTTAATTATATTTTATCAAAATTAAAAAAAATTAATTTATTTATTTCAATAAAATGTTGATGAATCTTATTTATTCTTATTTCTTTCTTCTTCAAGTAAAAGAATAAACTATACTAATAAGTTTACTTCGGATAATGATTGAGAGTTCATCATATAATTCTTCAAATCTATCTACTTCATGCAAGTTAATTATTAAATTTTTCCTTCAATCTACAAAAGAAACCTGACATTTCAAGTCCAAAACGGTCCAGTTTCGTTCATTGCAAGCGGTGATATCACATTTTAAAGTCGAAAAATCGTAAAAATATCTCTTTTAGGCTGATTTTTCGACTCGGAAAGTTTTTGGCCACTATCAATGATAGTTTTCCTCTAATCTACGGAAAAACCTTAAATTTTAAGACCTGAACGGTGCAGATTCGTTAATTCCAAGCGGAGCTATCAATTTTGTGCAAAAAAATGGCAAAAAACTCCACTGTGCGTCGGTGCCGTAACCACGATCGTGAAGAGGACCTTCGCACGTATTAAGGAGATGAACTGCACTCCTCATCATCACTGTCAGGAACACCGAGCAGCAGGCATGGGCCGCAGTACTTATCGCACTTTGTATAAAAGCAGCGATACCGAAACGCGCAGCGCGCACAGAGTACGGCCAATCAGAAAAAGAGAAATGACCGTAACGACCGTTTACGGTCATAAATACCGATTATAATGATAAAAAACGTTTCATATACTTAGAACCTATCACAGTGCGCGATATTTTCATAGAGATTACTCTATATCGAAAAATTTTGCATCGGCCTCTTGTACAGTCATAAATACCGTTTATATGAAAAAACATCGTTTAAAATATATGCTACTTACACCTACCTCAGTACGCGAGGTTTTCGTAGATATATTATTGCATCGACCTCTTCCAATGAGCGAAGTTTTACTGTACTTAACAAGGTTTTTATAGAGATATTATAATCTCTATCTATGGGAAAATTTTGCATTGAAGAATAAGAATGATGAGAATAAGAATGATGAGAATGATAGTCATTTAACTTTCAACCTCACATACTGCATACATCATATATACACTGCCCGTCGATATATATATACACACAGCGTATAAATAATAAGTACGGTACGTCAATATATAGTACAACGTAAAAAATAAGTAGGGAATATATATATTATATAAGTACAGCCTAAGCAATAATAGTGATATATATAGTAAGTAATAAGTAATAAGGCTTGAGAAACACTATCAGTTTTCGCCGCAAAACTAAAAAATGAAATTTGAAAAGACGTTTTCTCGTCAACTAAATGATCGTAATGAATCTTGGCCTACAATAAATAAATTAACAATCTATAGTTCAATTAATAATCTACAGTGCACATAAGCAAAAAAAAAAATTAACGTTCGCATATACATAAACGCGCCTAACTTCAAAACGACGCGCTCGATGTTCATGTTTATTTTTAAACAAGTAAGCAAACGACGCGCGTTAGGAGCTTGCACCATCACTGCGGTAGTCCACGTCAAAGCTCTACAACGTGCAGACGGCGACATGGCAGCGAACGAAAGACGAGGGGAAAACCTCAGGCGATGGCAGAGGATGCTCGAGATGCTTCATCGCACGATGGGAGAAAACGGCGAGTACAACATCATTGCTGCCCGAAATTTGTACAGTGTGGAATTGCCGGAAGAGCCGCTGCCTAGTCGCCAATCGTTTATGCGGTCAGTTTATTTATTTTTTTATACAAACATAAGTAAATAAGTGTAAGTTTTTGTAAAAAAAAGGTGTGTGTGTGTGTGTGTGTGTATGTGTGTGTGTGTGTGTGTGTGTATGTGTGTGTGTGTGTGTGTGTATATAAGAGTATATAAACGTATATAAATGTAAAAAATGTTCCAATTACAACTTTTATATACACTTATTTACATTTACATACATTTTTTACATTTATACACACATTTTCTATTTCCATCGGGGCAGTAGGTTAGATTCACGTAAGTTTTATAATAGTACTTTTCGACACCGGTGCGGAAGTAGATTACTTATTTTCCTGATGCGACGGTAAATAATCTACTTACGTATTAGTCTCGAACTGTATTTTATACCACGAGCGCCGAAAAATCATACCAAAGTTGTGATTTTAAGGTTACAGTAGTAAAATAATCATTGCGTGCTTATTTTGAGATTATCAATTATTAAATTAGAAAAATTGAATATTAAAGACATATATAGATATATCGATAGATAGATAGACTATTATATAGATATTAAATAGACAGATTGAGATGTACCGATTTATAGATATATAGATGGATTTATAGATAGATAGATTTATAGCTTATCGATAGATTGTGGCGGAGACAATGCTTCACACAGGTGTGCGCGTAGGTAGGCACACGTATGTACACACGTACACAGGCACATGGCCAACCGAAGTCAGCAGCAAGGCGGCAGGAGCAGAATGCGAGCATCACGCGACGAGTGTGTTACTATATCGTCGCTCCCGAATAAGAAGGGGTCATCTCTACACCCGGTTGGTAAGGGAGTCATCTCAGTGCCCGGTTGGAGAAGGAGTCATCTCAGTGCCCGGTTGGAAAAGGTGCCATCTCAGTGTCCGATCGAAAAGAAGTACCTTTGATTGAGGTTTTCAGCACTGCCAAAGCATATTTTTCGGAAGAGCTTTATATCGTTTTATATCAAAATAATTGCTGTATAAAACGATATAAAGCTCTTCCGAAAATATACTTTTGCAGTGCTCAAAACCTCAATCAAAGGTACTTCTTTTCGACCGGACACTGGAATGGCACCTTTTCCAACCGGGCGCCGAGATGATTCCTTTTCCAACCGGGCGTCGAGATGACTTCTTCTTCAACCGGGCGCTGAGATGACCCGTTCTCATTCGGAAGCGACGATATATAGTATCACCTCGCCACACTCGTCTTCGGCTCGGGTGACATTTACATGCGATCTGGGACATTCTTTACTTTTACTCCTTAGCTGAGCAATATATTATTTTCACATTTTAATGTATAGTTGTTGAGCGTGTATAATGTCGATATATTTAAAGAAGATTTATTAATTTATCGAATCAAATTTATTAGCTAAACTGCACATGTGCATACACATGTGGAAAGAGTGTAACAATCGATAATTCTACGCATCCTATAGGAAAATTTCGATGAATATTGTAAATTTTTCTTGGACAACTTTATGCATTTAGTGCTAACGATATAACGTTATAGGGTAAGAGACCGTATTAGTGTACCCTTAAAGCAGACGACAGTCAGTATTAGTGACACTTTTTAACTTACGATTATTAACAAATAATACATCAAACCGAGTAATTTATGGAATAAATCATCTTTTGACAGCTTCTTGTAATAGTCTTTCGTTATTTTTAATGTTAGAACCTTTTGTTTACATCGGAAATGACAAAAACGGAACACAAATACGGTCAGGCATACTAATAGGTACCACTACCCTAGTATCATGTAACAACACGATTTTTTATGTTGATATGTTTAAAGTAGATAGCTTTTCAAAGATGAAAATTTTTACAACTACTCCAAAATCAGTATCAAACCATAATTTATAATATTTGTATGGTTCTAATAGTTGCTAATTTGGTAGAAAAAGTATTTTATTTCAAAAGATCGCAGGGCTAACACTACAAAATTTCAGAAAAAAATATACGTCTGAGTTACCACCTTCTTCGAGTACGCGCCAAGTTATCACATTCTTCGAGCGCGCGCTGAGATAGCCCCTTCGTAAAGCTCGCGTTGAGTTAGCTCCTTTTTCGATATCGCGCGCCGAGATAGCACCTTGTTTCGATCAGCCGTCGAGATACAATTGTACATACTGTGATCCATCAGGAAATAGTTTTTGTTTTTATATTCACACATAGAGTACCTATATTTTTAGCATTACATTATCTTATGTATTTGAACGGATAAATAACGAACTCTGGTGAAGCGTATGAAAAAATTTATTAAAAAATTCACTTTTTCAAAATAGATACGCCTTTTTAACAAAGGGCATTCCCAGATAACTGTGATCGCCGCGCACAAGTGTCCGGCAAAGTCACATAAGGGTAAGTTTGGAGCCTCTTTACTCTAGGCCTCCGTTTATGTGCCTGAGGATAGTTCACGATCGCTCGAGCACCGGTACCCCGCTGCTCACTCACATATTTATATATTATTAAAATAAAAATAATAATAATTTTATATTATTAATTTATATTATTATTATTATATTTATATTTATTTATTATTTCTTTGGGGGTCCCCCAACATGAGAATACTCGTGAACACTCATTATCCGTTACCAAGCTTTTTTGCCGACGAAATCAAATTTTCTTATGGAAATTTAATATGGAAAAAATGGACGAAAAGTAGTCATTGATGATTAACCAATAGCAAACTATTGAAGCGACCACACCAAATTCCACAAAGAAGCGATTAAAGTCAAAGAATAGAGCTTTAATTTGAAATGAGAATTGTTCAAATCGGTCGATTCTGTGCAAAGCTACGTGAATTTGAAAATGGCGAATAATGACGAAAATGAGCGATTTTTTTTCAAACCCACGTAATTCATCAAATTTTTGTTATTTTTTGCCATTTTCAACTTCACGTAGCTTTGCACAGAATCGACCGATTTGAACGATTCTCATCTCAAATTAAAGCTCTATTCTTTGACTTTAATCACTTTTTTGTGGAATTTGGTTTGGCCTCTTCAATAGTTTGCTATTGGTTAATCATCAATGACTACTTTGTCGGCAAAAAAGCTTGGTATCGGATAATGAGTGTTCACGAGTATTTTCATGTTGGGGGTCCCCCAAAGAACCGAAAAAACCTTATGTGGTAGGCGTGACCTCAAAAAAATTTGTTTCCGTTTTTGTATCTCAGTTGTGTTCTGGGTTGTATTCTGGCTCGACTCCGTTTCGTATGCTCCAATTCAGAGCAACCCCAGCACTTATTGTCCCTGACTGAATCTGCACTATTTCAAATGCGCAGCTCCAATGCAAAAATTTCTTTCAGTGATCTAGTATGACACTCTTTGCATGATGCTCGCGTGCTGCTCCTGTTGCCTTGCTGCTGACTTCGGCTGGCCATATGCCTGTGTAAGTGTGTATAGATGTGCTTACCTACACGCACACCTGTGCGGAGCTTGGTCTTCGTCACAAGATAGAGGCCAAATGTTCTTTTTCTGTATAATCTTAAAATCTATCTTTCTCTTAAAAAAAAAAGAAAAACAATAGAGCATAGTTACTAATTGTATATAAATTACAGTGTCGTTGATCGTTACCGACAGCATGGTTGCGTTGACGCTCCTCGAGCCAGGCGACCACGACCAGTGCGTGACGGTCCTCTACGAGAGGTCGTCAATGCACGTTTGGAGGAGAACTCCGTCCAAAGCGTGAATGCTCTTGCATGCGAACTCAGTGAGTATATTCAATCATTAATACTGTGGCAGTAAACTATTAATTATTCTAATTGAGAATAAATCTTCTTCATAATAGTACAATTCGTTTTAACTATTATAAGAAATTTATTACATTTATTAAATTTATTACATTTAAAATAAAAACTATGAATATATTACTCAACAATAATATTAGAATTGAATGTTATAATGTAACAATGTAATATACGAATAATTAATATTCATACCATTCTTTGTTAACACTATCATGATTTTTTTGTTATAGATGCACCAAGAGAGACAGTAAGGGTTATCGCGAGGCAAACGCGATTCCCGTACAAACCGCAACCAAAGCCACGGCTACATAATCCCGATTATGAGAAGAGGGTTACCTTTGCGGAACAAATGCTGCGGCGGATTAGGAGGGACCCAGGATTTCTCGGATGCCTATTCTCTACAGATGAGTCGACTTTTACCCAATCTGGGTGTATAAATCGACAAAATCTAAGGAACTGGGCGCCCGAAAATCCCAGGTGGGTTAGAGAAGAAGATAATCAGTACCGGTGGAAGATTATGGTTTGGGCAGGAATCATAGGTGATCAAGTTGTGGGCCCGCACATTTTCGAGGAGAACCTTAATGGACAAGTGTATTTGGAATTTCTCCAAAACACATTGCCGCGTCTCCTCGAAAATGTGCCCGTCCAACGCAACACCATGTGGTGATTGCAGGACGGGGCACCAGCCCATAACACGGCACCTGTGACTGAATGCCTCAACCAAATTTTCCACCGGCGCTGGATTGGAAAGAACGGACCTTCGAAGTGGCCGCCACGATCCCCGGACCTCAATCCGCTGGATTTTTATCTTTGGGAGAAAGTCAAGGACATTTGCTACCACAATCGTCCGACCACCCGCGAAGATATGATTCAGCGGATTGAAAATGCATTCGCTACTATCACCCCTGCGGAACTGCGAAGGGTCCGGGGAAATTATGAACGGCGCTTACGTTGCGTCATTGATAAAGCTGGCGGCTACATCGAACCTTTCCTTTGAAGATTAATCGCAAATAACTTGTCTATTTTTATTAAAATTGTTTTCATAGTTTTAATAAAAAAAGATATTTATTAGATTTATCTTCAAAGGAATCCGTCGCAGCATTTTTATAATAAATTAAATTGTTTTAATTATTAATATAATTATTTAATTGTTTTAATTAATTATTTTATTGTTATAATTAATTATTGTATTGTTCTAATTCATTATTTTATTTTGTTATTGTGATTATTATTATTATTTTGTTATTGTGATTTGCGATTTTGTAAAAAATTAATATAAGATATTTCGACTTGTTAATTATGCTTTCAATGTGTTTATTCCATTTAACATTGTAATCAAACGTAATCCTAAAGTATTTATAACACCCTACTCTATTTATTTATTACATATTTTCACTTCTTAATTTATAATTTTTAAACATAATATCAACGGCTCAGCGGAACAAGATGCTATCTCGGCTGAGCGGAACAAGATGCAATCTCGGTTGAGGCTAACAGAAGATGCTATCTCGGCCGATGCTAACAGAAGATGCTGTGTCTGCCGAGGCTTACAGAACGTGCTATCTCGGCCAAGGCTAACAGAAGATGCTATTTGAAAAGCGTTCGAAGCCATTCCCCCAATTCAATTTTTATTAAATTCATAAACTTCCGAGACAGAATCTCTCAAACGTATTTTTCACGTGTTAATCACGAGACAGAATTTTTGAAGGTATTTTTCATGTATTTTTAGTAGTTTTGCCCCATTTGCACCCCTTGAACGAAGTTTCAAGATGGATTTTGATATCGGCAATTTTTTTATGAGTCTCTGGTAAGCTCTCGAAGAAATTCCCGCATTAAAAATGTTTAGTAAATTCATAAACGTTAGAGACATAATTTTTGAAAGGTATGTATTTTCAACCATTTTGCCCCATTTGCACCCCCTGAAGAAAGGGTTCCGGATCGATTTTGGTGTCGGTAATTTTTTTATAAGTATTTGGTAAGTTCTCGAAGAAATTCCCGCGATATAATTGTTAGTACACACACACACACATACACACACACACACACACAACCACACCCACCCACCCACACACACACACACACACACACACATACACCTTTTAGTTTTATACGCTCTCTCTTACTCTCTCGCAGGCAGATCACATGGTCGTCCCGACTCTTGCTGAGTAATCGACCAGCAGTCAGGACGAACAACAATCCTGGGAGAGACAAGAGGTTCATATGAACTTCATATGAACTTTTAATAACTTCAAAATAATACGATACGTGGGCCGGAAATTGGATTTCCGGGGCGTGCGTGGTATGACGCCCGCCCAGGCCATCCAATTTCCAGTCCAAGTATCGTATACTATTGTTCTTACTCCCCGGCCGAAAATACGTTCTGTAATTGTTAAATAATTAAGAAAATTGCGTTGTCGTCTGCTAGCTGTGTTTGACTGTTAGTTTTTCTTTCAGCCCGCTCGATAGTAGTGCCTCTGTCGGCCGCTTCGGGTAGCTCGGTCGATATTACCGACTGTTTTTTCTTTTGGCCCGGCGTGGAGAGCTGGTTTTTTGGGCGTCTGCTACTTTCGCTGTTGCAGAGATGGTTTGATGCCCGCCCGACATTTGCAAGACCGGGGCGAAGCCGAGGTTTTGCTGGTCGGGCGGGCATCAAAACACATTCATTAAAAAAAGAAAGAAATAAGGTGATGAAATAAGTACAATAAAGTTTGATCAACTAACTCTTTTTTCTCGTCACCCGTGCACTTTCCTCTGACTATTTCGTACACCCAATGGACATTGATTCGTGTCGAACGTGCCCGTTAGTGACCGTCACGCATAACCTTTTGAACCTTAACATACATAAGAAATGATAAAATAATTGAAAAGGTTATGCATGATGGTCACTAACGACACGAATCAATGTCCATTGGGTGTACGTGTCTAACCTTCACACCGCACAAACATCTTTTCCTCGGACGCTCCCGTCCGCACGTTTACTTAATTGTTTCTACACGACTCGTAAGTACGTGTAGAAAACAAGAGAAAAAAACAATGACCTGCACGATCAAACAACACCACTTTTTATTTCAACTAACTCTTTTTTCTCGTCACCCGTGCGCATGAGACGGAGTGGCTCATGCGCGCGGGCGCTCAAGCGCAGCGGGTCGGGAAATTTCGGCAGCCTATCAGAGCGCGCGGTTGGTCTAAAATAGGGTGTGAAAGTTAACTTTAGGCTCGGAGATGTGGATCGAAAGTACGTACTTTCGGGTGGGGAAGTAAGAAAAAACTTTTTATAAAATATGTGGTTGAAGTTTGCAACGTTGCGACTCCAACGAAAATCCAAACATCCAAAAAATTATTATTTCCGCACGGAATCGATTCTATAGCGACAAAAATTATGTGAACAACAAGTAAAAGTACAAAAAAATAAAAAACAAAAGAAACTTACCCTTAAAACTCCATTTTGTAGTGGAAAAAAAAGAAAAAAATTCTAAATCCGCCGTTTTTGAGATACCCGATAATTTTATCATCGGAATACAATTTTCACCATGCAGAATATCTACAAGAAAATTGGCAACCCCCAAAGCACAGCGGAACACCCCCTTTAGTCCGAAAAAATAGCAAAAAAATCTGATTCCGACATTTTTGAGATCCCCGATAATTTTATTATTGGAATACAATTTTGATCATGCAGAATATCTACAAAAAAATTGGCAATCCGCAAGGCACCGCAGCACACCCCCAAACTACCCCTTTCGCACGAAAAAATCGCAAAAAAATTCTAATCCCGCCGTTTTTGAGATCCCCGATTATTTTATTATCGGAATACAATTTTGAGCATGCAAGATAACTACAAAAAAATTGGCAACCCCCAAAGCACCTTGGAATATCCCCGTTTAGTCCGAACAAATCGCAAACAAAAATCTTATTCCGCCGTTTTTGAGTTACCGATAATTTTTTCCCGGAATACAATTCTGAACATGCAAAATAGCTACAGAAAAATTGTCTACCCCTAAAGCACTGCGGAAGACCCCCGTTTAGTCCGAAAAAATCGCAAAGAAAATCTAATTCCACCATTTTTGAGATCCTTGATAATTTTATTATCGAAATACAATTTTGAACATGCAAGATAGCTACAAAAAAAATGTAAGTCCGCCATTTTTGAGATCTCCGATAATTTTATTATCGGAATACAATTTTGACCATGAAGAATATCTACAAAAAATTAGCAACCCCCAAAGCACCGCGGAAACCCCCCGAACTACCCCTAAAGCACGAAAAAATCGCAAACAAAAATCTAATTCCGCCGTTTTTGAGATCCCAGATAATTTTATTACCGGAATACAATTCTGAGCATGCAAGATAGATACACAAAAATTGACAACCCCAAAGCACCGCGGAAAACCCCCAAACTACCCCTTTCGCACGAAAAAGTCGCAAAAAATCTAATTCCCCGTTTTTCACATCCCCGATAATTTTATTCCCGGAATACAATTTTGACAATGCAAAATATCTACAAAAGAAATTGGCAACCCCCAAAGCACCGCCGAAGACCACCAAACTATCCCTTTCGCACGAAAAAATAGCAAAAAAAATCTGATTCCGACATTTTTGAGATCCCCGATAATTTTATTCCCGGAATACAATTTTGACCATGCAAAATATCTACAAAAGAAATTGGCAATCCCCAAAGCACCGCCGAAACCCTCAAACTACCCCTTTCGCACGAAAAAATCGCAAAAGAAATCTAATTCCGCCATTTTTGAGATCCCCGATAATTTAATTATCGGAATACAATTTTGGCCATGCAGATATCTACAAAAAAATTGGCAACCTCCGAAGCACCGCGGAACACCCCCCTTTCGCACGAAAAAATCGCAAAAAAATCTAATTTCGCCGTTTTTGAGATCCCCGAATATTTTATTATCAGAATACAATTTTGAGCATGCAAGATAGCTACAAAAAAAATTGGCAACCCCCAAAGCTCCTTGGAAGATCCCCGTTTAGTCCGAACAAATCGCAAACAAAAATCTTATTCCGCCGTTTTTGAGTTACCGATAATTTTATTCCCGGAATACAATTCTGAACATGCAAAATAGCTACAGAAAAATTGTCTACCCCTAAAGCACCGCGGAAGACCCCCGTTTAGTCCGAAAAAATCGCAAAGAAAATCTAATTCCACCATTTTTGAGATCCTTGATAATTTTATTATCGGAATACAATTTTGAACATGCAAGGTAGCTACAAAAAATCTAAGTCCGCCATTTTTGAGATCCCCGATAATTTTATTATCGGAATACAATTTTGACCATGAAGAGTATCTACAAAAAAATGGCAACCCCCAAAGCACCGCGGAAGCCCCCCCGAACTACCCCTAAAGCACGAAAAAATCGCTAACAAAAATCTAATTCCGACGTTTTTGAGTGTAATTTTCCGAGTTTCTCGCTGTTTCCACCACGTGGTTGACTCGACCGGTTTCCCGCGCTTGTCACCACGGGTTTGGCTCTTGGTATGGTGACCACCCCACCACGGTTCTATTATTCCGCGTGCGTGAAGTCAAATGATCAGCGCATACGCGTGCTTCGCATGCGCTCCTACGAGAAGCGTGCGCGAGGTAAATTAATCTGGGCATGCGCGTATTTCACGCACAGCGTGTGTAAAACAGCTACTTCACACACGCAAAACAAGCATGAAACGGCGAGTTTTGCACACTCCATTAAAAAGATGTATTCTCAAAATAACTCATAGAATTTAACCCGGGCCAATTTACCTCGGAAAAATCGCGTCCAATTGCCCCAAGGGTGCTTCATAATTTCAAAGATAATTTATGGATATGTGCTAATTACATCTTCGAAATTGTAATATGTATGTAATAAAAGATAAGAGCAAACTCTAAAATATAATAGTACTATTCGCTATTAGTGAGATAAATGATCTTGCACGTGCATAGAAAATTATTTTTTTTAACGTAGTGGGCGAAACTCGCCTTGTCGTGCTTGTTTTGCGTGCGCGAAGTAGCTGTTTTACACACGGCGTGCGCGAAAGTCGCGCATGCGCAGATCAATTTACTTTTGCGCACGCCGTGCGAGAAAGTCGCGCATGCGCAGATCAATTTACATTCGCGGACGCCGTGCGAGAAACAGCTACTTCGCGCACGTAAAACAAACAACAAGGCTAGTTTCACACACTCCGTTAAAAAAAATAGAGTTCGATACACGTGACCGAAAAGGGTCATCATTGCACGGGTGTTTTTGTCACCCTCGCTTCGCTCGGGCGACAAACTACACCCGTGCGAGAATGACCCACTTCGCACACTTGTATCGAAAATAACTATTGTTTTATTCAAATCGATACACGTTTTTCATGATATTGTTATTTTACACTAACTATGTAAACTAAATTGAAACTTGCCTCGTACAGCAACAAATCATGTTTTGACTCTGATAGTTTCAGCACTTATACCGCGTGACCCAAACTATCCGGACATTAGATTTTTCCCAGACAAATTGCATAATGTTCGAGAGGAATGCAATGGCGCAGTCAAAATTAACGTAGGGCGAATAATAAAAAAATAGCAAACCTATTTTTTCCAAATATATTGAAAGTTTCGTTATCACGATCATGTATCGAAGTTTATTAAATTTAAAGACCGTAGCGCCTTTGTCCGACCTCGAAATCACTATAAATTAATTTATAGTTGAGAATTAAAAATCGGTTTTTACGACTGGACAGACGATTTACCAGACGTTCGAGGAACAGGAATTATGATGACGGAATTGCTCTGAAAAGCGAACTGTAGCTTGCAAGCGGCAACTTCATGATACGACGAATAATGTTTATAGCAATGCGTATTTCCAGGCTTGAGCTTACGAAATGTCCATGAATTTTCACAGAAGCTTTATGAATCCCTTAATAATACCGATGACGTGCTATTTCGAATTACCAATGTGTCATATAAAATTCATTAGATTATCTCGCATATTGTGGGTTATACATATCATGTCAATGAGAATGTTTACAAACACGACAGTGCCCGAAATGCCTAAGAGATGGCGCCGCTGGCGTACACATTCCACCGCCGTGCTATATCATTCGCGGACTGCTCACCGTTACTATATGTTAATGTTGCGAATATGCTGAGAAAAGCCAAATGAGTTTTATTCATAATTTGTCAAGATCAATGTCAGTTATTTTTCACTTCTTATAGCATAACGTGCTTATATTTTTCCTTACAGCGGATAAACGAGTGTGGCTTAAAGTCTAGCTTACAGTCTGGCTGAAAGTCTGGCAAAGAGTATGGCAAAACTTTACCAAAACTTTCGCGAAACTTTCGCTAAACTTCGGAGATTCTTTGTATAAACTTTCGCTTTAGACAAACTTTATCCAAATTGCCCATGTATTGGAAATAAATTATTAAAATAATTCTATATTTTCCCCATAGAAAGTATTGCGAATGTTTGGATCAATTTTTGCGAAAGTTTGGATAAAGTTTGTCTAAGTGCAAGTTTAGATGAAGCTTCTCCCAAGTTTAGCGAAAGTTTGGCGAAAGTACGGCACGTATGAAAGATATTTTGCACTGCTTAGCAGCCGCAGAGTAGTGTATGTATCACTGTTCATTACAATAGCAGCTAAGCCGCCTTTATTTATACATAAAAATATAGCTACGTGTAACTGAATTACTAAATGTTTTCTCAGAGCAAAGTTTCTCACCGAAATTCTGGTAAAGCTTATGTAATTTCGGAAAGCTTATGCTTACTTAAGTCGATGTTAGGCAAAGTTTCAGCAAATATTTGCAAATTTTTGGGATATCTGACCCAAAGTTTTGCGCACGCCTTGGAAAACTTTTATTAACTTCAGCAGTACTTTCACAAAGTCTTACAGACGTTTAGCAAAAGTTAGTAAAGCTAATTCTGACAGAACTGTTTTGAAAAACGTATGCCTTCCAAGTTTTTGCGTATTTGAGATAAAGTTTAGGTAAAGTTTTAAGAAAGTTTTCATAAAGTTTCTCGAAAGTTCTTCTAATATTTCGATAAAATATCTATATCTAATGTCTGTTTTAAAGTATGGCCTAAAGTCAAACATAACTAAAATTCAAGCTTAAAATGTAGGTTAAAGTCTGGCTAAAAGTCGGACTTAAAATCTGGCTTAAAGTATCGCCAAAAGTCTTGCTAAAAGTCTGGTTAAAAGTCTGGCTAAAAGTCTGGCTTAAAGATTAACTAAAAGTTTGGCTTTAAGCCTGGCTAAAACTCGGGCTTAAAATTTGGCTTAAAGTTTGGTTAAAAGTCTTGCTAAAAGTCTGGCTTAAAGACTGACCAAAAGTCTGGCTTAAAGTCTGGCTAAAAGTCTGGCTTAAAGTCTGACTATAAGTCTTGCTCAAAGTTTGGCTTAAAAACTGGCTTAAAGTCTGGCTTAAAGTCTGGCTTAAAGTCTGGCTAAAAGTCTGGCTTAAAGTCTGGCTAAAAGTCTTGCTAAAAATCTAGCTTAAGGTCTGGCTTAAAGTTTTGCTAAAAGTCTCGCGTAAAGTATAGCTAAAGACTTTCAAGAAGTCTAAGTAATAGTATGGCTGAAAGTCTTGCAACTTAAACTTTGACAAAACTTCATGTAAACGTTCATTTCAGAGTAACTTAATCCAAACATTAGCAAAACTTTATCTAAACTTTGGCAAAACTTCCTCAAAACTTTCATGTCGGAGAACATTTATTCGAACTTTAGCAAAACTTTCTCTAAACTTTGGCAAAACATTTTCTAAACTTTCCTTCGTAGAAACAATCCAAACTTGATCTAAACCTGAGCAAAACTTTACCTAAACTTTGGCAAAACTTCCTCAAAACTTTCATGTTGAAGAAACTTTATCCGAACATTAGCAAAACTTTTTCTAAACTTTGGCAAAGATTCTCTAATCTTTCACTTCGGAGAAACTTTATGCAAACTTTACCCAAACTTTAGAAAAACTTTATCTAAATTTTGGCAAAACTTTCTCTAAACTTTAACTTTGGAGAAACTGTATCCAAACTTTATCCAAACTTTAAAAAAACTTTATCTAAACTTAGGCAAAACTTCCACAAAACTTTCGTCGGAGAAACTTTATCCGAATTTTAGCATAACTTTCTCTAAACTTTGGCAAAACATTCTCTAAACTTCCACTTTGGAGAAACTTTATACAAACGTTATCCAATCTTTCTTTAAATTTTGGCAAACTTCCTGTAAACTTTCACTTGTGACAAATTTTCTCTAAACTTTAGGATAACTTTCTCTATACTTTAGCAAAACATCCTCTAAAACATCTATTTCTGACAAACTTTATCAAAACTTTAGCTAAACTTATCTGAGCTTTGGCAAAACTTCTACGTATTTACTTCTGAGAATATTTATTCAAAGTTTAGCTAAACTTTATCTAAACTTTGGCAAAACATCCTGTAAACTTTCACTTCGGAGAAACTTTATCAAAAGTTTATCAAGCTTTCTCTATTTTTTAGCAAAACTTCATGTAAACTTTCACGTCGGAGAAACTTTATCAAAACTTTAGCAAGCTTTCTCTAATACGGCAGTATTACACACAGTTAGTATCAACCAAATGATGTTGGTAAGAGGAAATATCAACACTGCACCAACGTACGTCACTAGCCAACAAGCCACAGTTTCCCCTACATCTAGCCATTCTGTAAATCATGTTAATCGTATACTTCTGATTTACGGGATGGAAATCGTGCCGTACGTTTATTTCCCCAGCAAATGACAAGCAATTTTCAGTAAGTATTTGTTCTCATACAAGAGGTCGTAGACTATTTTCCTTAAAAGATATTTTTTTGATATTTCTTTTGTAATAAAAATTCATATTATTTAGTATATTTTATAAAAACTTCTAGAATTTTTTACATTTAATATAAAGTTTATTTTGAAAAAAGGGTTCATAACTTATCTCCATTTTATAAAATCGAAGATTTACTTAGCATTCCAAAACGTTTAATGTTAGAAAGTATAAAATAAAGTAAAAAAAATAAATTATTTACGATCTCAAAAACGACAGAATTAGATGTTTCTGCAATTTTTTCGGACTAAAGGGGATCTTCCGTGGTGCTTTGGGGGTTGCCAATTTTTTTTGTAGTTATCTTGCATGCTCAAAATTGTATTCCGATAATAAAATTGTCGGAGATCTCAAAAACAGCGGAATTATTTTTTTTGCTATTTTTTCGTGCGAGAAGAGTAGTTTGGTGGTATTCCGCGGTGCTTTCGGGGTTGACAATTTTTTTGTAGCTATCTTGCATGCTCAAAATTGTATTCCGATAATAAAATTATGGGGGATCTCTAAAACGGCAGAATTAGATTTTTCTGCTATTTTTTCGGACTAAAGGGGTAGTTTGGGGGTGTTCCGTGGTGCTTTGGGGGTTGCCAATTTTTTTGTAGCTATCTTGCATGCTCAAAATTGGATCTCAAAAACGGCGGAATTAGATTTTTTTTGCTACTTTTTTGTGCGAAAGTGGTAGTTCGGGGGTCTTCGGCGGTGCTTTGGGGGTTGCCAATTTTTTTGTCGCTATCTTGCATGCTCAAAATTGTATTCTGGTAATAAAATTATCGGGGATCTCAATAACGACGGAATTAGATGTTTTTTTGCGATTTTTTCAGACTGAACGGGATGTTCCGCGGTGCTTTGGAGGTTGCCAATTTTTTTGTATATATCTTGGACCCTCAAAATTGTATTCCGATAATAAAATTATCGGGGATCTCAAAAACAGCGGAATTAGATTTTTTTTGCAATTTTTGCGGACTAAAGGTGTATATTCTGCATTAATATTGACTTTATAAAATTTGTATAAACTTTGTATAAACATTTTACGTACTTTTATAATACCAAAACTATACAAATGAAAGCATTCGACAAATTCATATGAATTTCATATGAATCCAAACTTCGTATAAAGTTAATATGAACATATTTTTTTTACGCGGGATATGGCGATTCGCTTGCAAAAATATCTCGTGTACGAAAATTATGACTCATGGGTGGCCAAGCGGAATAAGTCCCTATCTGGCGACAGCTAGAGCAACACTGGAAGCCATACTTTGAGTCATACTTTCAGTCATACTTTAAACTGGAATTAAAATTACAAATATAGGATCCAGTTTTAACTGGCAAATAGATTTTTCAATTCCATACCCATGATATGATGCTTTATCCGCGTTTTTGACAAACTTTTTTAAACCTAAAATAATAGGATATTGAGAATATATTAGCAATATGTTGGAAAAATATTTAAAATATGTTGGAAATGAAGAAAATAAATTTTCAAAAACAATATTTTAATACCAAGCTCTTGCGAGATACGAGCACTTTATAAAATTTTACATGCACCTAGACGCCTTTTACTTTATTTTTTATTGTATATTTGGCAAAGGTTTACATAAACTTTGACGAAACTCCATATGATAAAATAAGTATTACAAAGATTGGCAAAGATCGCCAATAATTTTATTCCCGGAATACGATTTTGAGCCTGCAAGGTAGCTACAAAAAATTGGCAACGATGCAGGTACCGCGAATCACTTACAAACACCTCCTTTCGCCCCAGAAAGTCGTAAAAAAATTCTTATTCCGCCACTTTTGAGATCGCCAAAAATTTTATTCCCGAAATACAATTTTGAGCCTACAGCTGAGATCCAAAAAAAATTGGCAACCTCGCAAACACCGAGGAACACCTCCAACCTCTCCCATATGCCCCAGAAAATCGTACAAAAATTCTAATTCTGATACTTATGAGATCGCCAAGAACTTTATTCCCGGAATACAATTTTGAGCCTGCAGGTTAGCTCCAAAAAAATTGACAACCCCACAAACACCGCGGAACACCCCCAAACTACCCATATCGCCCGAAAAATCGCAAAAAAATTTAATTTCTCCGTTTTTGAGAATAATTTTATTCCCGGAATACATCTTTGAGCCTACCGGATATATCTACAAAAAAATTGGCAACCCCCGTAGCACCCCAAAACAACCCTTTCGCCCGAAAAAAAAAATACAAAAAATTCTAATTTGTCCGTTTTTGATATCACCAATTTTTTCTAGCTATCCTGCAGGCTCAAAATCGTATTCCGGGAATAAAATTTTTGGCGATCTCAAAAACGGAAGAATTATATGTTTTTTTTTTAACGGAGTGTGCGAAACTCGCCTTTTTGTGCTTGTTTTACGTGCGCGAAGTAGTTGTTTCACTCACGGCGTGCGCAAAGTACGCGCATGCGCAGATCAATTTACTTCATGCAAGCCGTCTGTGTAACAGCTACTTCGCGCACGTAAAACAAGCAAAAAGGCGAGTTCCTCACACTCCGTTAAAAAAAATAGAATTCGATACACGTTGCCGAAGAGGGTGATCATCACACGGGTGTTTTTGCTCGGGCGACAAACTACACCCGTGTGAGAATGATCCACTTCGCACACTTGTATCGAAATGTACTATTTTTTGCGATTTTTCAGGCGAAAGGGGCAGTTTGGGTGTGTTCAAGCGGGGTTACCATTTTTTTTTGTGGTTACCCTGCAGGCTAAAAATTGTATTCCGCAAATAAAATTTTTGGCGATCTCAAAAACGGTTGAATTAAAAATTTTTTTTGCTCCATTGCAAAATGGGGTGTTAAGGGGTGAGTTTTGTTACTTGTTGCTCACATCACTTTTGTCGCTGTGGAATCGATTCCGGTGGAAATTACAATTTTTGAAAGTTTGGATTTACGTTGGAGTCGCAACTTTTTCAAACTTCAACCACATGTGCGACAAGCCAGACTTTTGAAGCCAGACATCTACAAGACTTCGCACAGACTTTTTTTACATGGATATAGCACAAGCTGACTTGAATATATGCTTTTATGCGACAATAAAAAAAATCCGCCGTATGTATCTGTAATTTGTATGTGGACATAGCACGGATCTGCTAAAAAAAACGCGAATATAAGCTTTTACGTGTCTACAAGAGCGCCGTACGTTTCTGTAATTTGTATATTGATATAGCACATGCTGGATGAAATATACGTCAATATAAGCTTTTACATGTCTATAACACCGCCGTACGTCTCTGTAATGTGTACGTGGTTATAGCACAGGCTGGCTGACAAATACGTGAATCTAAGCTTTTTCCTGTCTATAAGACCACCGTAAGTATCTGCAATTTGTATGCTGATATAGCACAGGCTTGCTGAAAAATACGTGAGTCTAAGCTTTTATGGGTGTATAAGAGCGCCGTGCGTGTCTGTAATTTATATGTGGAGATAGCGTAGGCTCGCTGAAAAATACGTGAATCTAACAGTCTTCCGAGCCACAAAACCTCTTTGGTAGATGCTGACAGGGTAAGTTATTTCGCTTCAGTTTCTGATAATTCCACAGTAGACTGCCATCTGCTGCTTCAACTGATAGCTGCTCCTTGCAGCATGAATACATAGCCCGTTGTGGTATGCGGATCCTCGGAGTCTGTTACCGATCTGGCGTCTTACTATCCTCTATCACTATGAAATAAGTATGTTTCCACCAGGCTCCCAAGGAAAATCTGCCTGGCCGACTCGGAGTAAACAGTACAAAGCGATTTCTTCTTACAAGTCCAAATAGTTCTTGGCATCGGCGCATCCGCATACGCTCTCAGTGTCACACGTACACGCTTTACACGCTGGTGCATGTGCCGCGTGTATCAGGAGCTGGCGGGCTGCCGTTAGTGTAGGGTCCCGGTCAGGGCCCTCGCGACCAGCATGATATTCGCATATTTTAAATTCATTTTCACACTCATGTACTCTCTAAAATCAAATAAGTGAAAATTCACGTCGTATAAGTGAATATTCACTTATTTGAAGTGAATTTCACGTATTCGAATTTAGAGAGTAACTTTTGAAGGAATGAACGTGTTTTAATTCTCAAAATAAAGTTATTAAAGCTCGCGCATTCTAGTTTTATTCTCTTTGTTTATAATTTCAAGTTGAAAATTGGGAAAATTGGTTTTACAATTTTAGGGTGTATTTCAAAACAGTGCAAATTTCGCGCATCTGGTCCAAAACATTCAGCAGTAAAAATACGTCGGAAATCATCAATAGCCCTATAAGAATGATATTTTTAGAAATTTTAGAGTAGATTTACGCAATTTTTCGATAAGTTTGCATGTTTGGGCAATTATTTTGAGGTTATGTAACTAACTTTTCTCATATTTCAGAAATGCTCTAGTTTCCGTTTAAGAAACCCCCATTAAGTTATCTTGAATCGTTTTTGAGATATTCGATTATGGAAAAAAAAGAAATTCGTTCTTCAGACGGATTCTTAACCATCTATCAGCAGCGGGCCTTCAAGGCGGCCAGAGTCAACGCGGCTAGGGCGAGCGACATCCGGACGCAGTAACGCGACAATGTAAGCAACGGAGACAGAGAGGTCGATGGCTCGAGTTGCCAACAACGGAGCGGACAGAAGCGGAGCCGCCAGCGAAGTTATTCATCATATGCCAGCATTATTTATATAAGAATCTTCGTGTCTGAGTTGACTATTGAATTAAACATAAATGGAATTAAGAGTAAATTTACAGTTTCAAACCTAATACATGCTACGCATTAAATTATTTTACTACCGGATTAGGTTGATCCTTTGTCCGGTATTTACGATTGGGTAAATCATACGATAACTATTACGTTTCGTTTTTCCAAATGCAAAACTTCGACTAAAACTAGCTTTATTAGTACATTTACATCAAATACTAGTGTGATTCTATGATTTCAACGAAAATTTACATTATTCCCGAGATTGTGTCGAACACTTGATCTGTTCGTTAAATTGCGATAAAAGACCGCATTTCTCGCGAGCTTTAAACGAAAAGTAACACTATTTATACGTGCAAAAATATGTGCCTTATATAATGTGCTAGCCTTTGCCACAGGTACTCAAGCATGTACGTTTTTTTCCCCGCCGGCAGCTAAGCGTATAGTATTCACTGCAAAAGCTGCAATTTGCTAGTTTTAGTCAGAAACTGAATCGGGCTACCCTTTGTACAAATTGTTGTCATCGGCAATCGTCGAGCTGTGGATTGTACGAGATGGTGGATATCCTGTGGTATTTCCCTTAATCTTAATTCTTAAAATTTCTACTTCTGGGGATGGGGCAAGGCAGTCGTGTCTCCCGAAGCAGTAGGAAAGCTGATAGGGTTAAGATCCTGGACCGCGCAGATATAGTACCAGCTGAGACAATCTAAAGAGCGAACCAAGATGTCTGTCTTCGAGAACCAGAACTTGCATAGAGCAAAATAGTTCCATGTCAATAGTTAATAATACTTTTATATTTTAAATAAATATATGTTTATATTAATGTACATTTCATATTCTAATATTTTTAATACTATCCATTTTTATTTTTACATGTTGTTCTATTGTTGTTGCCGTATTTATTTCTACTTTTTATACTACTTAATACTTATTTTCTAAAGAAACGCAAAAAGATATTTTTTTTTAAATCCGAATTTTAATATATTATTTAAAATCCAGAGAACAGTTAAGCCACAATATAAAATCAATTTTTTTTTGGATTACGCATTGTGTAGCACATCTGCGTTAATGTACGTCGATACACACTTTTCGATAATCTTTTACTCATTTCCACATTTTCATTGACAAAATCTGTAAAAATAAACATTTATGTTATTCACTATGCTTAAAATATTTAAATAGTATATTTTTCAACTAGGCCGAATGGGATATTATTCGCATGAGCGTTGCAAGTGTTCAAAACGATATTTTTTTACAAGCTTGTAAAAAATAACTTATTTTACACACTCACTAGTGACTCACGTAATAGTATATTATGTAACAAGGGGCTAATCATCCAAGGGAATGATTGACTTTAGACCCGTGTTATATACAGTGCTTTATTCCAAACTCCACGGTGGATACTTTATAGACTTAAGTTATT
Source organism: Torymus aiolomorphi (assembly GCA_036365515.1). Lineage (NCBI taxonomy): Eukaryota > Metazoa > Arthropoda > Insecta > Hymenoptera > Torymidae > Torymus > Torymus aiolomorphi. The sequence continues at coordinate 254,284,792 of CM070874.1, forward strand.
TTTATATTTATATGTTATAATTTTGTTAGTTTTGACCAAATTCACGATAAATGGCATAAATGTAAAAATTGGACTATGTTATCTTATTCTCTCCTATGTGGAATAAAGTATACTTTACTCAGTTTTACTTTATTTAAAAGGGAATAAAACGGCACTTTTACCACGCTTTTCAGACTATGAAGTGGCCATTCTAGTGGAGATGAGAATACACTATATTATTTAATTTTAGGCACGATTTTTCACATTACAGATGGCGTAAAAAAGTACACTTTCAAATAAGTACTTTTTCAACACGTACATAAAATGGGCCTATTTGCATGCCTAAAAGTCTGGTAGAGTATCGCGTATTCCCGCTATAACCAATCCTTGTGAATTTGTTCTCTTAGTCTCAACTTTATACATTTTTGGCTTTCGGTCTATTTTGGTGGATATAGATAACTCAATGTTTTAATGGCGCACATATTTGAAATAAGCTATTTAAATGAAAAACTAAAAATGCAATGATTTACAATTGGGTTGTGCATGACTCGAAATGCACGATACCTACCCAACGTTAATGCATATAAAAAGGCCGTCTCATGTACTCGTTAAAAAACATACTGTTTGTAACATTGGAAGAAAAGCTATTTCAGACTCGGGTGAAGTGTGTTCAAATTGCTCATTTTTCCCTTGTTGCACAATGTATTATTACGATACTCGTACGATTGCGCCCGAGCGAAGCGAAGTGAAAAAACCACACGAGGATAAAATCACTTTCTCACTCGAGTATCGAACACAATTTTTGACACGACGTGCGGGAAGCTTAATTTAGGGCATGCTTTTTTTATTAGAGCGTGTGCGAAATCGGCTTTGCGCACGGAGTGTGAAAAAGAATATTAACACTAACAGAGTACACCGAACAGTCCCGGTGACCAACTTTTATTAAAAATGTCCAGATAGTTCATTTGTCATAAACAGATCTTACGCAAAGATTTTTATCAAATGAACCTTTGCAAAAAGTTACAGTAGTGAGTAGTTTTGATTGTTATTTTATTTTTGAATAAGTGTTATTTCAATAAATCTTGCAGAAGGCCCGTTGGATAAAAAAAGCTTTGCGTAACCACTTTTATAGTGAAAGAAATTGTTCTGCAATGATTCATAAAAATTAGTGAGCCTGAATCCTTGGTATTCCCGTGTAAGTAAAAATACTCTTACCAAATACGGCCGAGTTGACAAGGCTTGGTATTTTTGATGGCCACCTCGACCCGTCGGAGTCATATTTTTCAGTACTTGAATTCCTAAAATTTCTCTCATGAGTTTTCGAACCATTTCTTTCGGATTTTTAAAATTTCTTCTGGATTTCCTCCATTTCGGCTTCAAAAATATAAACATCTTAACGATTGTGAAGTTGTACCTGTTTAATACCTGTTAGTGCAGGTTATAAAAGCTTGTACGCAAGACATCAAACTATACACGTGTCCACGCGAATGAGCAAAATGAAGCGAAAGAAATAAATCATGAAAATATTATTACTTTTCCTTCCTCGAAGTGATCCCACGATGAAATGCAAGCATCTTCTTTGGAATCATTTGGATCCGTACGAAATATCCCTATAAAAATATATTTTCTTGTAATAAATGAATTATGGTATGTAAATAAAATATTTCAAAAAGAACTAATATGTATAAACGTTTCTTTTCATACCTTTATACTAGATTACTACATTTAAACTGGCAAGGGCGTTTAAGCATCGAAAAAAGTACTTTATATGATACCCAGCTCAACACAACTAATTTTTCTCCAGAATAAAATTCAAATGTACTATCAGCACAAACGAACCGACAAATAGTATACGCACCAGGAAGAAAATAAAGACCACCACAGAGTGTGTTTGCCAACTTAGCTCTTAAAAAAGCACAGTTGGAAGATAGCACATTCTCTTAGATGACTTTTTCCTTCCTAAATGTGCAAAATTTACTGTTTCAAAAAATTAGACGAAAAGACAATCTCAAAGACAAAAATTGACAAAAGGACGTGTCTTCTAAGGCACTTAAGACACTATCAAGACAATCTTAAAGAGTATCTCAGGTGTCTCGCTTTAAGCGAAACTATGAGCGAGACTTTTAGCGATACATTAACCGAGACATTTACCAGGACTTAAAGCAAGACATTCAGCAAAAAATTTAGCGAGATCACCCCAGCAATATATTCGGCAAGACTTTAAACGAAATTTCAGCGAGACTTTAAGCGAGGACTTTAAAGAAGACTTTTAGCGAGACTATAAGCGAGACTATAAGTGAGACCTTCGTCTAACTCTAAGGAAGACTTTGAAGGAGATCTCAACTGTGATATTCAGGCAACTTGGCCGTTAGTGGTAGGACTTTGAACGAGACCTTGGACGTGACTTTGGGCTAGATTACAACCGCTATTTCCAGCGAGACTTTAAACACGATCTCTGGCAATATATTCAGGCAAAGACTGAACGAGATTTCGAGCGAGACATTGAGCCAGACTTTATGCAAGAGCTTTAAGGGCCTTTATCGAGACATTTACGGAGACTGACCAAGACTTAGAACGAGACTATAAGCGAGACTTTAAGTGAGACCTTCGCCGTGATTCGAAACGACACTTTGAAGGAAACCTCAAGCGAGGTATTCTGGCTTGAAACCATTGAACGATTTGAATGAGACCATGGGCGAGACTTTTAAACGAGGATCACCAGCAATATATTCAGGCAAGACCTTAAAAAGAAATTTTCAGGGATGCTGACCGAGACTTTAACGAAGACTTCTAGCGAGACTTTAAGCGAGAAGCGAGACTTTGAGAGAAGGACTTCTAGAAGTCTTTAAGCGAGACATTGTAACGTCTCTGACCGCGACTTTAAGTAAGACCTTCGCCGGGACCCAAGCAAGACTTTGAGGGACATCTCTAGCGTGATATTCTGGCAAGCCGTTGAGTGAGACTTTGAACGAGGCCTTGGACGTGACTTTGGGAGAGACTATAACCGCGATTTGGAGCGAGATTTTAAACGAGTTCATTAGCAATATATTCAGGCAAGCCTGAGCGTGATTTCTAGCGAGACTTTAAGAAAGACTTTTAGCGAGACATTTAGCAACACTTTCACCGAGACTCTCAGCGGGACTATGAGCGAGACTTCCAGTGAGACCTTCGCCGTGACCCAAGCAAGACTTTGAAGGGGATCTCTAATGTGTTATTCTGGCAAGTCGTTGAACGAGACTTGCGGTGTGACTATAACCACAGTTCGCAGCGAGACTTTAAACGAGATCACTAGCAATAGATTCAGTCAAGACTTTAAACGAAATTTACATCGAGACTTTAAGCGAGCCTTTAAGGAAGACTTTGCTGAGACTTTAAGCGAGATATTTAGCGAGACTGAGCAAAACTTAGAGACTATAAGTGAGACTTTAAGTATGACCTTCGTCGTGATTCGATACGAGACTTTGAAGGAGATCTCAAGCGTGATATTCCGACAAGCCGTTGAACGAGACCTTGGACGCGACTTTGGGCTAGACCCTATAACCGCACTTTCCAGCGTGACTATAAACAAGATCTCTAGCAATATATTCAGGCGAGACTGAACGAGATTTTTAGTTAGACATTAAGCGAGACTTCGAGCGAGACTATGAAGCGTGACTTTAAGTGAGACCTTTGCCGGAACTATAAGCAATCTTTGAAGGAGACCTCTAGCGTGGTATGTTGGAAAGGCATTGAACGAGACTTTAAGCGAGATTATAACCACCATTTACTGCCCGAGACTTTAAACGAAGATCACTAGCAATATATGCAGGCAAGGTTTTAAACGATATTTCCGGCGGGACTTTGAGCGAGACTTTAAGGAAGACTTTTAGCGAGACTTTAAGCGAGACATTTAGCTAGACGTTGACCGAGACTTTGAGCGAGACTACACGGAGAAATCTGTAGCGAAAAGCTCATCGGTCTATGTATGAAGAGACTCTATTTTTTATTATCGAGTTAACTTCATGCTGTTTTTTATCAAACTTCATAATTAACTGAATGCGCTTTTTGCTACGACTGATGGAAAATGTCATCATCGCTTTGACGTCATTGGAAGGCATATATAGTTTTCGCTTTCTTCACCGTTCGATCAAAAGTCAAGGGGCTCATGAATTTTGGTCATCAGGCCAAGCGATTATAGGGCACATGAAGTTGGATGAAGATGGCGCGCAAGTTTGAGACTAACTGTCACGAGTTTAAGGCGCAAATCGCATGATACTGAGTGATGCCAGAAGTAGATAACCTCTGATGCGCTTTTGGCTACAGATTTCTCTCCCTGTGAGAGCGAGCGATTTATGTGAGGCTTTCGCCGTGCCCCCAAGCAAGATTTTGAAGGAGATCTCTAATGTGATATTCTGGCAAGTCATTGAGTGAGCCTTCTAACGAGATCTGGGTGTGACTGGGCGAGATTATAACCGCAGTTTGCCTTGGACTTAGGCGAGACTGTAAACGAGACCACTACCTAATAAGCAAAAATCTGGGGTAAAAGAATTCTTTAAGTAGTACCGAATGTCCACATGAGGATGATTTTCTAAGTATTCACAAAGTGTTCTTATAGATTATGTTGTATAAAATATTTTCAAAAATATTTTTAATAAAACAAAATAATATCAATGGAAAGTAATCACAAAGTAATCATAAAGTAATCACTAAGTATTCTAAAAGATTATTAGTATTAGTACATCAGAACATCTGTAGACGATTCGAATTATAACACGTAAGTGTTCGTCGATGGCGCAAACGGTTAAGACTTCGCCTGTCAACAGAAGGCCCAGGTTTAATCCCCATACCGGCAGGATTTTTTCATCGTTAAAATTGAATTTTATTACTTTATTGTTCATCTTATCTACTTATTTCTATAGAAAAATTGATAAATTATAAATTCATAATATTTAATAAAGAATTTTGTGTATTAAAAAATGTTCTACATCAACGTAAGGGATTCTTTGTTAAGTCTTTGTGAATGCTTTCTGGAGTCTTTATGGTCTTCTTTAAGAACTCTTTTAACTAATACAAAAATTTGGGGTTATTAATTTGGCAAAATAATACTTTCCGTAAAGAATTCTCTGTTAATAGCTTAAGAAATCAGCACCGATGGCTTTATTCGAGATCGGATAAAGTGGTCCAATAAGAATTCCCCATGGTTACTTTCATGGAAAAAGCGTAAAACGGCCGAAGTAGTCTTAAAGAGTTCCATTAAAAAATTCTTTTTTGCTTATTAGGTAGCAATATATTCAGGCGGGACTTTAGGCAGGGGCTTTAGCTTGAAACATGACCGAGACTTTTGATCGAAACTTTAAGTGAGACCTTCGCCGGAACTCCTAAGCAAGACTTTGACGGAGATCTCTAGCGTTATATTCTGGCAAGCCATTGAGTGAGATTTTGAAGAAGACCTTTGGAGCAATGACTTTTGGGCGAGAACATAACCGCAAAAAAATTTCCAGCGTGACTTTAAGCAATATCTCTAGCAATATATTCAGGCAAGACCCAGACAGAGACATCTAACATGACTTTGAAGCAAAACTTTGTATGAGAATTTCAGCGAAGGACATTTAGCAGAAACTTTGTCCGAGACTTAGAGCAGAGACTATAAACGAGACTTTGGGTGAGAATATCGAAGGAGACCAGAGACACTTAGGAATTCTTTTATCGACAGTTTCTTTTCTTTATTAGATAATATAATGAAATAATATTACTAAGAAAAATGTATCAATAAAGTTATACAAAGAAATATTATGAAAAATGAAATAACAAAATAATAAAAATGAATATAAATATTAGCTATTCAACTTAAAATTTTGCGGTTGTCGTCAGATCGAAAAAAAATAAAATTTATCATTATTTTTATTACCTTCTTGATTGTCCGCCGAAGAATTCACTTCACAAATACCTTTTCGACACATTCAGCAGACATCATCTAGTAGTGACTCTGCCTTAACACTTGACCCTTCTGTAATTAAAAAAAAAAACATACAGCATTAAGATAAGCTAAAATGTTGACTTCTATTATTCAACATAGAATGTATAGGTCAGACTTTGAGCAAGATCTTTTATCGAGTCTTTGAGTCGAAAATCCTTAGAAAGGCATTGAGGGCCAATCGAGGCAGCCGTGCTGGAAAGAAATGTGCGATGCGGTAGAATCGAACCGCATGCAGGATATAGGATACAAAGATCGCAACGCGTAAAATCTGGTAAATGAAGCCACCCGAAGATTAAAGACAGCGCTGATAATATCTTCAATCATCCAATGAGCTCCTTTCCAGGTATCCTCATCGGACCGACTTACTTTCGAAAACGTACGATCGGAGGATATCCCTGTTTTTCACCGGGTGGAGAGCTGAATGAATCCATCTGACTCCGAAGAATGAAAAAAGCAAAGCTAGTACTCATAGCAATGGAAAGAGCGATCTCAGATCACCGTCTGCGTACAAAGCACTTAATTTAAAGGTGAACTAGAAAAAGAATCGAAAGTCGAGAGATAAAGAATGGATGCGCCCCGAGCAGGCAGTAGGGCTGCAGCCCTGGCCCGAAGTATTGCGAAAGCGGTTCCGGGCTGGGGTTGCTGTAGGAAAGGTTATAGGTGGTTTGGGGATAGACGTCCTCTGGAGTCCAATGCTCCTTGATAGTCTTAGTGGGCCTCCCACTACCTTCTCAAAGCAAGGATGGGGACGTCCCGGAAGATTAACCCAGTACTTCAGAGGGGTTAAGGGGTAAGGGGTAATCAAAAATTTAAAAATTGTCAGTTTTGTAACAATTTTCGTAGTACCAGTATCAAAGGAAAATCTATTGAAGGCATGTTCGGCCAAGCTTAACTGGCAATAGCCTTTATTAATATTCCGTGTACCTGCTTGTTTATCCATAATACATGACGGCGATCCCAACATATGAATTCACTTCTGAACTATACTGTTCGGCCCTTTCGACAAAATTATCTGCTACGGACGCTGCCTGGCAGCAATCGTGTCACTTGATCCTTCTGTAATAAAAAAATCATACGGCATTAAGATAGCAAAAATTTTTGACTTCTATATTCAACAGAGAATCTAGGTCAGACTTTTAGCAAGACTTTAAGCGAGTCTTTGTAATCAGGGACTTTGGGTGAGATATTCCCCGGGATTCAGAAACCAGCCTTTGTCGAGATCTCTTATGTGATATTCTGGCAGGCAGTTGGAAATTGAAACTTCTAACGAGACCTTGGTCGTTGAATGTGGACGAGACTATAACCAAAAGTTTGCAGCAAGACTTTGAGCGAGGACTTTAAGCGAGACTTTGAGCGAGACTTTGAGAGCGAGACTTTAAGCGGAACTTTGAGCAGAGACTTTAAGCGCTGAAATTTAGCGAGACGTCTGACCGTGACTAAAAGCGAGACTTTAAGTGAGACCTTCTCCAGGACAGAAACCAGACTTTG